>CM040120.1:16281157-16761761 GCA_022559845.1 Amorphophallus konjac
ACGTCGTTATCTCAGGCGTGTTATCTCAGTTTTTAAACAGAGGAAGTTTTTATTTCCAAAATTTAATCCAGGAAGAAACGGCCTTTCCTAGGTCGTGTTTCAAGAAACGTCTCTGTGCAGGTCGTCAATTCATAAATAGACGCCCTGGCTCAAGGCGTGTTTTACTCCAGAGTCCTTCTTTTTTCCATCTTTCCCCCACAGTTCCCTACCGTCCTTGGGACTCTTACTCGATCTTGGTCCTACCCTGGATGCCTCATTACCCGTTCTTATCTTACCTTGTTTGATCACATCCGATTGAACATTATATAAGAGGTTCCATATCGAGCATTAAAGAGGTTGAACGCCCTAAACCCAGAACATCGCGATTGCAAGCAGAGCCTTCTCCCTCTGTGCACTTTATCCTACTGCATCTTGGTGTTGGTGTCTTCTGCATCCGATCGGGCTTCATCCTGGTGTCCTCTGCATCCGTTCAACGTCTTCACAGTTTCCCTCCACTCTCGTCAGGGAGAGCAGGGCTATATTGTGCTTATTTTATTTGAGTTCAATCATTGTCATCATACCGCCAGTTTTCTTATTGCATTAAGCATTATCATATCCCTTCCCTAGTTCTCTGCTAGGGGTTTATAAAACAAAAGAGGTGCGCATGTTGATGTCTTTTCATCATTTTATGTTAGTTTTTTTTGACTGATACTACTGCACTTTGGCTGATCCCCCTCTCTTTTGCTTGTTTTTTTCATTGTCTTTTTTTTTACAAGGTAATCAATCAAGAAAACCCACTTCATCGGCCGGCCGATTGGAGTTGGAGGAGGAAATCCACATTCATCCTGCATCCCACTCTTCACCAGGTACACGCGATCTCATTTTCTTCTTATTGAGGTAAACCCTCTGGCAATCACAACTCCCCTTTAGCACCTCGTGCTATATTTTTTATAACATCTTATACATGTTGTTGTCATGTTATTTATTTTTCATTCCCAAAAGTGAGGATTTTTAATCCGATCTACACTTACGTCTATCTCGATGAAACCTATGAAATCCTTGCATTGGTATAAACCCAGTACTGAAACCTGATACTGATCGACCGGCACATTGCCCGATCAGCAATAAAACCTTGTTCGGTTTAGACCTTACGTCTATTCCGACTAAATCTACAGGTCTCTTTACCACCCGCCGTGATGAAACCTGTTGTTGATCGATTGGCACACTGCCCGATCTATGATGAAGCCTATCCAGTTTAGACCTTCCGTCTATCCTGATGAAATCCATGAACTCCTTGCATTGGTATACATCCAATACCGATGATGAAACCCGCCATTGATCGATTGGCACCTCGCCTAATATCAATGATGAAAACCCTATCCAGTTTGGACCCTACGTCTATCTTGATGAAACATATGAAATCTTTGCGTTGGTATGAGCCAATACCAATGATGAAACCCGCTATCGATCGGTTGGCACACCGCCTGATTGACGCTAAAACCCATCCAGGGTAGACCTTCCGTCCGCTCTGACATAGCACAACACTGCTCTTTGAATCTATTCAGACCCTCCGTCTGGATAGATCATGAAACTCTATTCCTTTGCGTTAATGTTAAACCCCACATTAACGATGAAACTCACATTCTCAGCAAACGGCCTCGTGCCCGAGCTGCTACTTATATCCTCTGAATCAATTCGGACCTTTCGTCTGGATAGATCATGAAATCCTACTTCCCTTTGCATTGATGTTGACACCCACATCAATGATCGTGTGTCCACAATAAACATATGGCGCCATGGTCCATAGGATGAAAGTTCTGGTCCCAGAAAAGACAATGAAAAAGGAAAAGAGAAAGAAAATGACAAAAAAGAAGAAGAAGAAAGTATATATATAAAAACGGGGTTGAAAATAGAGATACCCCGCCAGACTTGTTCAGGCGTTCTGGACAAGTGCAAAAATGGCCCAAAACCCAGCTGTGGTGAAAACCCGAAAGGGCACTGCAGGCAAAATTGGGTACCCCGCCACGTGAAAATCCAAAAGGACGCGTGGGCAAAAGCAAGAGGGGACTGGCTCCGGCTAAACCCGAAAGGGCGCTTGGGTCGGTAATGTGGTAATTCAGAAGTCCCATGCCAACCGGCATGTTACCTTCACCTACCCTTCACTGACGAGACCTTCCGTCGGTCATCTGGCTCTATGCCCCACCGATGATAAAGCCTTTTCGGGGTAGATCTTACGTCTACCCTGATGAAATCTACATACCCTCTTTTCACATGTCCCACCAACAATAAAATCGGTCACCATTCTGATAAAGCCTGGCCAGTTCAAACCTTACGTCTGTCCTGGTCAAGCTCCTAAAACCTTCCGTTGAGCGATCGGCTCCTTGCCCGGTCAACAATTGAAACCCTACCAGAATAGACCCTACGTCTATCCTGATAAAACCTATGTATTTCTTGGCAAAGCCCCACCCGCCATAAAACCCGCTGGGATAGACCTTACGTCTGTCCTGACGAGACCTACACCTCTACATACATCCCACCGTTGATCGACCGGCACCTCGCCTGATCAATGATGAAATCCTCTGTCCGGTTTAGACCTTACGTCTATATGAAACTCTTTGCGTCGATATAAGCCCCATATCGACGATGAAACCAACCACTGATCGACTGGCACCTCGCCCGATCAGTGATGAAACCATGTCCAATTAAAACCCTGCCAGTTTAGACCTTTTGTCTATTCTGATGAAACTTATAACACTTTCTTTGCATCGATATGAACCCAATATCGATGATGAAACTAGCTATTGATCGACCGGCACCTCGTCCGATCAATGATGAAATCCTATCCAGTTCAGACCCTACGTCTGTCCTGATGAAAACCGCGCACCCTTCAATATCCCACCTACGATAACCTCTACCCAGTCTAGACCTTACGTCTACTCTGATGAAACCTATAAAACCCCTTTGCATCGATATAAACCCAATATCGATGATGAAATCATATACTGGTCGATTGGCACATTGCCCCGACTAGCTTTGAAACCTGCCCGGGATGGACCATTCACCCGTTCCGGATAATGCTCTGAGCCTCTTCGTTCACATTCCTGCAAACCGTCTCCCTTGCGGCACATATGGCCAAAGAAGGACGTTTGCTACCAACAACAGAATTCAGGTTAAAGCACCCCCCCGGAGGCCGTCACGCGGTGGAGCGAGTTCCCCATCCTTTCTTTGAAGGGGTGGACGCTCTCCTGCCAGATACGAGCCGTTCGTATGAGGGACTGCTAGAACCACTACCCCACTTCCCAAAGTGATGAAACCACATAGAAAAGACAAACCACATATGAGACTGGTATAAAGATTCCTTTCCATTGAATAAAAAAGGGAATACAAGAAGGGCCCCTGAGGGGGGAATTGTATTACAAAAAGGGAGAAGCAGATATTCACGGGCGCCGGAATATGTCCTTGAAGGCCAGAAGCCCTACATGCGGGGCAGCCCCCAGCTCATGAAGTCGAGCCTCCTCCTCCTGTAGCCAAGCAGACTCGTCCTGAAAGGATGCCATCTGCCCCTCCAACAGAGCTACTTCCTCCGCAAGCTACGGCCGAGAAGTTGTTATCTGCGGCAGTTCAGCCCGGAGGTCAAACAGTTCAGCCTCCAGGATGGTTATCCGGCTGCGCACGAACTGCTCCCGCTGCGCCAGAGACTGCAGTTTGCATTGGCGCTCCTGAAGAACAGAGTCCATCTTCTCCAGCTCAGATTTGCACTCCTTCCTTTGCAACTTCAAAGCTGCCAGTCTGTCAGACATAATATGTGCCAAGAAGTCCCGGCGATGTATGAACTTTAACAACAATAGAACCCGCTGGGCCCATATTTCCATGGGACAGCCCATCACCTGTAGACCAGCAGTGAAACGCTCGGCTATCTCCTTCAGCCGCAGATAAGTCAGTCCAGGCTGGGACTCCACCAGCTGGCGCAGCATGTCCAGATTTTGCCAGACAAAACTCTCGGATGAAGCGAAGCCAAGAGAAGGAACTGGAGCTACTTCGAAAGTCACCTCGCCGTCAATGTCTGCCCACAGTGCAACATCTGGCTGAGAGGACGAAGACGGCAAATCTGTTGGAAGAACCGGCCGGTCCCTCTCTGTGCTCTCCTGTTGAGTTGAAGACTCCTCCTCTACCGCTGTCTCGGGAGCTATGGCTTGAACATCTGCGGAGGGAGAGCCAATAAATGATGGAGCTATCTCTTCATGAGTCTTCTGAATAAGGGCTTCATCTTCAGCTACTTTTTCTGATAATGGGGACGAAGGGTCCCTAGCCTGTAGAGGCAGAAGTCCAGTCTCTATAGCCACTGTTGCAGGGACTGCTGACTCGGGCGCAATTGACATTACGGCAGTCGGTATAAAGGCGGAGCTTCTGGATCGGTCTGCTTCGGCTCTAAACTCTGAGGCCCTCACAGGGATGGAAATTTCTCCTGATGATCCCAAATCCAGTGATGTTAAGTCAATTGAAGATTGTATTCTCACTGGCACGGGGCGAATAACCTCAGAAATTTCCATGCAAGTTGAAGGTAAAGCAGGGATGATGATCAAATCTGCAGATGAGACATCCATGGAGACTGCGGCCGCATCGGAGCTGGTAGTGACAGGGTCCTGAGGACAAAGCAGAATGATCCTCATCAATGGATGGAAGAAAATAAATAGAACAACAAACAAAAAAAGAAGCTTACCTTTAAAGTGGGGTCTATATCCTCAAGATGAGACAAAAGAGGAGAAAGCTCCGTAGTTGAAGCAACAAATGGAGGGGTTATGTCGACCTCAGTGTCGAGCCCGGCAAACTCCTCTTGCAATTCCTCCTCAGAAGATAGCCTCAACAGTTTAGGAGGCTGAAAGGGCGGAAGGCCTTTTGCAAATACAGGCAGGGCTTCTGATTTTTTGATTTCCTCCTCGCTGCCGCTGAAGGTCACTTCCTCCTCGTTATTAGGGACGGTCTCGGAGCTGCCCGAGGATATCTCCACTCTAGCTATGTGCTGCGAGGTCACCTCTAGAGCATGTCGGGATGCGGACCGGGTGATTATACGTCTGGCCGGGACAGGACTCTATTTTGTTTGAGTCCTTTCACTTTCCTGCGGCTGAGACGACTCTCCCGCTGCTATCGTAGCCCCAGTCGGCTCCCTGACTGTCACCTCAACAAAAGGGGAACTCTGTGGGATATAATGAAAGAGAATAACAACAAAAGTATAAAGAGAAAAGATGAGAGAGCACATTTACCCTCCTCCTCGCCAGCCAGGGTAGGAGAAGGCAGCCTCGTGTCCCTTTCCACAGGCACTGCAACCTGCTCCAGGGCTGTATCAGATAAAGAGAAGCTCAGTCTCGAAGGACGCCTTAAAAAGAACAGTCAAGAAAATAATGAAGATTGCATCTGCAAGATATTTACCGCTACTCTCGGCAGGTTCCTGAGCAGCCTCCCTCTGAGACCTGAACTCGTCAAAAGAGGGGATGTCTGGAAGAGGGGTCCCGACGTCCGTCGCAACTGGAGCTGACTGCTGGACCCGAACAACTTTGGCCCTCTTGGCCTTGACAACTGCAGCTTTCACCACAGAAGGCTTCCTCTTCTTGCCCGGAGGCAGGGGAGTGGTCGTAGGTGCCGCTGTAGGGATTTCAAAGTAAGCAGGTTTCTCAGCTTGAGCGATAATCTTCCTATAAAGTCCCTGCCGTTTTATGTCCGGTCTATCTGTGCAAACACAAGAAGGACAGTCATAGTCGACAGCTGCAGAACACAACAATAAAAGAAAGACGCCATGAGCACACAGGAAAGGTCACCATAGAAGGTGGAAAGCGGCCAATACATATAAGCCACCTCCTTCGAGTGGGAAGCAGCCTCCTTCACGAGCCAGCATACGTCACCTATGGTCTGGCATTTCTCCGTCAAGGCAGCTAAATCTTTGTGCCCGTGGAAGTCAAGGCAATGAAACAGGCCGAGGTAATCCATGCACCAGCCGTCGACATAATGAAAAGAAATAAAAAGCGGCTTATTTAGAATGTAGGCTGTCGGGTTCTCTACTGACAGCCCGTGAACATTCAGCAGCACGAAAAGCCAAGAAGTGTGCTGATAATATGTGTTGGTGCGGTCTTCCCTCCGCACAAATGTCCGATAAGGGTGAAATCTGTCTACCGGGCCCCTCCAGGGGGCTGCTGTCGGAAGAGGCTCCTCCGGGGGAAATGGATACTGCACCTCCACCTGAATGCTCCCTATGTGGCCCAGCTGCCTCAGGTCCTTTGTAAAAGCATCTTCATTGATCTCAGAAAATACAGGAGTGGGTATTTCAGAGCCTTCCTCTTTTAAGGATCGACGCCTGGCAATGTATGTGTATGCCTCCCTCGGATGCTGTGAATAGAGCCTTTTCAAATGAACCTCATCAATTTCAAATACAGGCCCTGATTGTCGCCTTAAGAAAGAGCGCTCGGCCACATCCCAGAAGGCGCCTCTGCCATCCTTATAAAAATTGGTGCGGATATTCCACCATTTGATGTATTCTGATATGACCCGGGGAATACGATTAGAAACGGTCGGGACCCTGAAAGTTACGCCCTCTCGGCGATGAAAGAAATCCCACCATATCCGACCGTCACTGGCAATGGAGGACCCATGCTTGGCACGGCTGTCCAAAGGGAACTGAGCAGCTGATGAAGGAATATGCTGATCGTAGCCGAAGTTTCTGCTGAAACAGAATGGGTAATAGGGCTCCAAGATGAGCAAGCCTCCCTTCCTGAAGACCAATACACTGGGTCGGATAGCCATAGCCCACCTTACCAGTTCTGGTTCTAATATGGGCCGGGTGGCATTGGCCCCCGAAACAGGATGGACATAAACTTCTACCTCCTCCATTCTGCATTCCCTCTGAGGGTCTACTAAAGGAGCCGAACCTACTGCCAAGCTCCAGAAATGAATGCTACCAGGAGCATCTACAGGCACTTTTGTCAACCGGCCCCTTATCTTAAACAGTTGCTCTGAGAAAAGACTAGGTTTGGCACTAGCAAACTCAATCATCCGAGGGAGCAGTGTGTCTGACTGCAAAGTTCTCGGGGCCAGCTCGGGGAAAATGCTGCAAACCCAAGCATTGAAGAAATGAAATGGACCTATAGTCCGTAAGGAACGGGGAACCTGATGTCTATGCAAATCTCCCAGCGATTTGTAAATTAAACACAAAGCCGCCGGGCACAGAGACAGTCTCATCCCCCAGGCCATCTGACAGGCCGGATATATAGCCTCTGGTCTGATAGTCGTCTCGTCCCCTTGGGGGAGAGCGAAAGTGCACAGCCAGAAGGTCAGATAAGCTGCACAATGAGTAATGGGGTCAACCCCTGCTGGGTTCGGGCCATCTACACCTGCTCGGCGCAGTGAAGCCGGCAATGCTGATTTATAACGAGGGGCCCTGATCTGCTTACTGGGAGTCGGTCCCACGGAAGGGAAGTCTGTATACTTCAAGGGACCCCCGAAGAAGTACTGTATCCACTGCCCTACACGGACTCTCAACCTGCTGCTCTTTTCCCGGGGTTGATATCCTTTGGAAGATCCCCTGCTATAGGCCAGACAAATGGTCCGATAAGCCTTCATCAAGTATCGGTATGCGTAGCCAAAGGAATATCTGCCCTCTCCATCAGAGGCGTCCTTTACAGAGTCGTCTAGACAGACCTCCTCATATGGCTCCCCATCTATAGGCAGGCCTGAAAGCTGCGCAAGACTCCAAAGATCGAGAGAAGTCTCGCCTTCTGCTGTATAGAACGTATTAAACTATGGGCAGAACACTTCAAGCATGCCGCAACATAATCCCCGAGAGATGGGATAGCGGAACCTGGAGACAAATACACTATGATATACCCCAGCCCTAATCAGTAAAGGGGCGTATTCCTTCAAGACAAATTCTGTAAACTCCACGGCTCCTACCCTGAAGAGATGGGAGTCTGTCACTTTAGCATCTCCAAACCAGCCGACAGCCAGCTGATATTTAAATTGAACGGCCAGACAGTTCAGAATAAATGGCTCGTCCCTGTAACCCCACTTCATAGGAGCTAGAAAAAGTCCAAAGTTGGGCTTCTCCCGATGGACGCGACCGGCTGCATGGTCCCACCTTGCCGGGGTAAACTCTGGAGCACGGGTCAGCATCTTCTTCTTCGGCTCTAACTCAGAAATGCCCAGCACGGCATTCCAGTCCCTCTGCTCGCCTGGGAGATATATAGCTCGGGCTCGATAAACAGAACCCTTCATGCTGTCTCTGTCAGCCAGTATTGCCGCTTCCACAGACCGAGCAAGCAGGAAATCCCTCATTCCGCCTATGGTGAAGGTCCGGATAAATGGCAGCAGATGGCGATCCTTCGGCAGGTCCGGACGGTAGTCGGCAGCCCTTCTGAAATCAATCCCTTCTGTGGAAGAATAGACTCCGGAAGACGGCACTGCGTCAGTCTCGGAATCAGAGGACTCGTCAACAGTGGCGATCTGGTTATAGCCGAAGCTCAGACTATTCACATTCATCCAGTTGACTGAAGCCCGAGATATGTCCGGCTGAGCCGATGAACTCGCTCCCACAGTCATGGAAGCCGCAGCAGAAGAGTCGGAAGCCATGTCAGTGACTGCAATCAAGAAAAGATGAAAATAAGCATCGGAAAGATGAATGAGCATGTGATGATTGAATAAATAATTCTAATGAAATTTTGGCAGCATTTCCTCTTGTCCGGGGTCTGCCCAAGAAAATAGGGAGTCACCCACCAAGAGGGAGTGATCCCGAACATAAAATGGGATTCAATCCCGTATAATGAACCTACCCGAGACTAAATCGGTCAAAAAGGGGGGGGGACGAAATAAGGCTCTAGGAGTGGGGAAGATCACCGCCGCCGCCGAGATGAAGAGAGAGAAGAGGGATGTGAAAAATGAGGGTAAAAGCCCTCTCGGGGGGGGTTAAAAAGAAGAGGAAGGAGAGGCTTCTCGGAGCGAAGGAAAGCGCGCCGAGAACCCTCCGTCGGCCGGAAGAAGGGAGGCGCGCCGAGATGCCCGCGCCAAGAGGCCCGCTGAAGACCCCCGCGCCGAGAAGGCCGCGCCAAGACCCCCGCGTCTAGAAGGCCGCGCCGAGACGCCCGCACCGACAACAGGTCGCGCCGAGAGGGTCACGCCGAGAAGTCAAAAGGCAGTTGGAAAATATGGAGATGAAAGACATGAAAATGAAAGATATGTGCACAATATTGTTACAGTAACATGAACAAGCTGAATAACAATGACAGAAAGAAATTGAGGAAGATACCCTCGAATGATGAAGGGCACCTGCAGACCCCGTGCCGCTTATTCTGCGCTTACGCCGCCCACAGGTGGGGGGCATTTGTTGACACCTTGAAAATGAGTAAGGGCAGAAGCAGAATTGAAAAGAAGATTAGACCAATAGTGAAAGATCAATAACGAAGTTCGTCAACCATCTACCCGGCTGAAGCCTTTCGCCGGCCAAGCTGATGTCCGGTGCCATTGTCAGTCAGACGACGGCACTAATGAAGCAGCAGTCATCCGACTGATGAGACCCCCTAGCACATTCTAACAAGAAGCCAGAACCGGCAAATGAAGATTGTAAAGACTTTTACAAAGTCAGAACAAAAGAAGAATCATCTCCACAAACTATACACCCGGCTGAAGTCTTCTCATACTGAAGCTGATGTCCGGTCTTGTCATCGTTCAGGTGACAATGCTGATGAAACCCCAGTCCAATGACTGATGAAGGTTCCTTTGGTCTACTTGAGTCCAACAACAAATTCCTGATACAGTTCTGATATGTTTATAGAGCTAACAGTTCTAAGTGGAGCTTAAAAGCCCTAAATGGGCCTATGAAATGGGCTTAGGGGTGTGGCATCCAGACCCCCTCACTCAAATCGCACGCTGCGCCGGGAGCTACTGTCATCTCAGGCGCGCCGTGAAGATGGAGTGGAGTGGCACGCCGACTTCCACCTGCCGAGAAGATACAAGATACAGCTATAAAACCCCCTTCCCCTCGAGCAAGAAAGAAGAGAAGCTCAGAAGATCCTGACCATCACCACCGCCAGAAGAAAAAAAAAAGAGAGCCTCCTCCACTGAAAGAAAGAGAGAAGAGACCAAAGGAGAAAGCGGAGAGAAAGATTCGAAGCTGATTGAAGGTGGGCACCGGGGAGGGAGAGGAGTCAATGCTCCGCCCTCCCCCCCCCCCCCCCCCCCATTTCTGCATTTCATCTTCTTGTAATTTCGATTGATGCTACCTTTTCTTCTTCTGATGTATTCTGCGACATCGTAATCGGTTTTCATGCCGCTAGAACATGACTTAGTCTTTGTCTACAATTTTCTTCTATGTACTCCGTCCCTCTGATGCATGGATGTAATAGTCATGTCCGAATGAATAAACGAATGGAACAGGCCTCGATTGTCGCCTGCTATTGTCTCTGTGGAGGTTTGCCCCCTATTCCCCTCCCCAGTCTGATTATTCGTCTGCGTTTTCTTTCTCGAAGATGCTTTCATGCGCTTGTTCCAGAGCCAGGGACAGGCTATCCCTTGGCCTTCGGAATAAAGCCAAGCCACATGATGATTCACATATGTGAGATTCCGGAGTTTCTGATGCCCGATTTGCTTATCGACATCATCAGAGTCGTTTCTGGACCAGAGACAGATATCTCTTGGTTCCCAGGATGACGAATGATAACATCAAGCCGTCCTCCTGGAATTCTACACAAGTAATGGTGACAGAGGCTCCTTATGTTCGGTTCCCCTTTCCCATTTCCCTCTGTCCTTGGATTTCTTTCGAAACCCATTCCAAAGCTGGTCGATACCCAATAAATACATCCATCTTTGACTCCTTAGGGCTCATCAATCTCGGCCTTAATCACCAGGAAAACCCCCTCAATCATCCATAAACCCCAAAATAGAGTGCCGTAGAATCCCAAAATACATCTCGGCGCCCTCATCTATCTTGGCTCCACGAACAGTAGAACCGATGAATAGCCCTCGGCGTGAGCTTTCCCGCGCCGAGAATCTTGTTGTTTTACCTCGCGCGGAAAAGCCACCCCCACCTTACTATTTCTCCTCGTGCCGGGAAGCCCACGCCGGGAGCCTCCCTGGCCTTCTCTTCCTCGCGCCGGGAAGCCCACGTCGGGAGCCTCCCTGGCCTTCTCTTCCTCGCGCCGGGAAGCCCGCGCCGGGAGCCTCCCTGGCTTGCTCTTCATCGCGCCGGGAAGCCCGCACCGGGAACCCCCTTGCCTTCTCCCCTGCGCGCCGGAAACCTATCCCATGGCATCTTCCCCTTGGCGCCGAGAACCCCTCCTTGGCTTCCTTGTCTCGGCGCCAAGAACTTATACATATGTTTGAGGTGCGCCGAAAACCTGCTCTGCTGCCTAATGAGCCTCCGATTACCCTGTCGAACTCACTCAGGGATGTCCACGAGTCACCAGAACCCCCCCTTCCGAGGATAAAATTAAAGGGAGTCAAACTCCCTTATGTTCCACCGTCCCGTGTCATGTTATGAGTAATCCCTTTAGCTCGGAGGGCTCCACCACTGTGTGAGTCTCGCCGACTTCCGTAGGGAAGAGTAAAATGTTGTCCCACGGCAGCTACGTGATCCGGGAGGCTCGACCTCTCTTTCTTTCGGCTTTCATCCCGGCACTCCGTGGGTGATAGTCTATTCTCCCCTGGGCATAATCCAGATTATGGGGAGATGCTGCCGAAATGTCGATCCGACGTTCTAACCCCGATGAGTCCCGGGAAGTGCACATCATACACCTCCCATTCGGCACAATCTTTTGGGGAATACTAGTTCCGCGAGGCCCTTGGCCGGACGAGAAATCTGATAGGGGACCTGTCCCCGATGATTGTTCAGGCTCCGCCCCGCCGCTGCGTGGATGGTGTCCTATTTCTTATCTGGCATGCCCCCCCCTTATAAGAGGGGGTTATGTCGATTTAATAAGCCTGTTACCTACTTAATTACATTCTTAGAATAACAATATCTTCAATATCACGCATTGTTATTTTTCTTTTATTACCGCCCCGAGTGGCCTCCTATTTTGGCGTTTAATCAAGGGTTGTCCTTCTTAGGAAGGGCGTAATTAACGTCATAGCCTTTATGGTATGACGGACTTTTCGTCCCGACTCGGACTTCACAATCGACTGGCCAAGTCAAGTCGAGCGCACAATGAAATCGTCACACATGTGACTGGCACGCCAATTAACCAAACCAATAAATCAATGAATCAATAAATATTTAAATCCATAAATAAATCCCGCATCCACAGGCATAGAACGGTTAAGGACTAGCCGCTCAAGCCAACCAACCGACAACAGTCCTGGTCAGAACGGTTTTGACCAAACCGCTCGTCGGAACCGACATACTACAGTGCCAGTCAGAACGGTTTTGACGAAACCGCTGACGAGAGTGGACGGTTAAGGAGAACTCGCTCCATGAACCGCCCCAAGCCAATTGAACGGCGCAGGGGAAGCCGCTCAACAGCCAGAAAGGCTAATAGGAAGCCGCTCAAACCAACGGGAAAGTAGAACGGCTGGAAGCCAGCCGCTCACGGGGACTGGGTGAATTGAACCTGGCCGCGCAAGCCCCAGCGTGGTCTATCGATCGATCGCTCAAACCCCAAACCGACTCACGTTGAACGGACCAAGGCCAGCCGCCCTATACGCTAAGCGGTTTCTGTTAAACCGCTTAGGTGTCACGGTGAGCAAACCATGGGATCGGCCTGATCGTGGCCTTTCCACGCCCCGTTCATTCTGAAACGAAGGGGATACAACGGCAATCACACAGGGAAACACATAGACTCAAACCGGAGCCAGATCGGCTGAGAAAAGGAGAGAAACGGGCGATTTCCTAAAATTAACCCAAATGGGGTTAATGGTGTTCCCGGGCTCCTACCGGCCCCGAATGACCACCATTCGACGCGAGATCAACGACTATGGAACGCTGACGTCCCAGGGAGTCCATTGACACCAGCTGATCTAAAAATAGTCGCCGTTTTCTGATGAACCCTACGAACTACACAAAACCACGGTTTAGGCTAAACGAGCCCAAACTCGACCGTTCTCACACCGAATGATGTGCACCGATAGGGAAAACGTGCAGAAGGAGTAGGTGATCCGTCTCCCTACCTCCACCAAAGAAACCGTGTGCCGAAGCGACTAAACCACGCCGAAAACCGCCAGGAACATGAACGACGCCTTCTCGGAATCCACCGAGGGATCGCGCCTCTCCATGCTCAAACCGTCGGTCCATCCCGCATTCCAATCACTCCACCGCATCCTCGGCTCAGCCAGCTCTCCACGGTCGTGCGATGAGAGAGAACGGAGAGAGAGAACGTAAGGTTGAAAATGAGGGAGGAGAGATAGTGTGAGTTGAATAAATAGAAGAAATTAGGAAATTTTCCTAATTTCTACAAATTCCAATTTTTGTGTCGAAAATCCACTAATTCAGAAAAATACGCAAAAATAGGCGAAACGATCCTCTCAAAGCGTACATCGAAGCTGTACGGTCCTTGAGTCGATGAACTGAGGAGCAAACTCACCGTAGGGTTCCGTAACTAGTACGAGAGAAAAATCTAAACGGATCGTAAAACTCTACTCAGGCGCTACAAAAGCGATCCGAAACTCTCCAAAAAGGATTCGAAACACCTAATAAAGATCCAGGACATTACATCCTCCCCTCCTTTAAGAAATTTCATCCTCGAAATTTAAAGACTAGCAAAGGAGAAGTAGGGAAGAATAACCCAACACACTACAACACAAATCACGAGAAACACCATTTAGAGGAATATAGTCAGATCACAATCACAAGTACACACTTTGGATCGAGCACGACACAAGTGAATACAAGTCCGACACCTCTAAAACAGGGCAGCGTCGCTTACGTCTCACAGGAAAGGAGACACGACCAATGCCACGACAACAGAGATCGGGAAAATAAAACGACCGACACAGCAAGCATCAACTTAAACAAGGAAACATAGTCCTCATAGCTGACAGCTTGACAACATCATCGGCTCCAGTGCCAAAGGTAGCAGGGAACACCTGGCACACATGAAACCAACGATAACAGCACTGGACCATAAGCACAATCGAGTCAGTCCTCACTCAGATATTACATCTGATCGAGTCACAAGCTAACTCCATCTGGAACGAAGAGTACAGCAAAGCTAACTGACAAGACCAAGGTCCACACAGCGCTAAGACAGACACAAAATCATAGAGAAACAGCGCTAAAACAACAACAACGGCAGCACTTGTAGGATCCTGGCTCTGTACAGGACACAGAACGACGGAACACAGCTGCAAGCTGGGTCACATCAAGGCACAACAGCAGCTGAGCACACGACTACAGGGAACTAGTCATGCATCAAGCAGCTCACCAAGAAAAAACCCACGACAACAAGAAAATGATAATCTCGAGAAACGCATCTCAAGGATCACGATCACGCCCTGAGAGCACAACACCCAAGAAAAGAAATGCAGAGCAGAGGGTACTCAATGAGTAGAGAAGCCGACAGATCCCCCAATACTCACGAATGCCAATGCCAACACTAGAATGACTCCAGCAACGACACGGCAACAGACAACATCAAGGCACAGGAAGCCAAGACGAAGTCACATCGAGAAGAAGCAAACCTCTTGACCCGTGGGTATTAGCCCACACGCTTCCGCTACGCACTCATACAACGCACACAGGCATCATAAAATATCTCGGTATCCGCATCTCAGCACACACTCGGCGCCATTGCAATTCATGAAAATCGCAATAGAACACGCCATGAGCACTGATCTTGCGTGCAACCGATCACAAACAACCTAAGTGCACAGAAGGAGAGTACCTACTTCAGCACAAATCCCAAGGAAAATACTAATCTCAGCTTACCCTTACGTCCTAAAACAATTAATGAGCCTTCACAACACATCGGCCGCTGGACACGGCACGACAAATACGGTACACAACGGCTCTTAACACCATGACGGAGTCCAAAGCCAAGCAACTATAAGACAAGGAGCAGATCAGGCTTAGAATAAATACTGTCCACACTTAAGCAAACACAGGACAAAGGCATCACTAAGACAACAATTCCAAGGCTTACCTTGAAAAGACTCCACCAAAGGGGATGGGAAGCATCAAGCTCACTAACAGAAGCTCACCTCGAAATTCCTCGACAAAATCAGTCATTTTCTTACTCCTGTTAAATATTCCAGGAGAATTATTGGGCTTTTAAGGCGTCTTAGACGATCAACGTGTTCACCAGACGCGTCTTTCCTCTGAGACGCATCCTCAATTTTAAATATGATAAATTTTAATGAAGGCATCTATGATGTTGGACGCGTCCATGTAGACGCATCCCCCGCCTAAGACGCCTAAATTTAGCACCACTTCCTCTGAATCCAAGAAGGAAAAGGGGGGGCAAAGTTCTGATTCCAGAGGGTTACGGGAAAGAAAGAGAGAAAGAAAAAGAAAAAGAGAGAGAAGGAAAAGAAAAGAGAAGGAAAGAAAGAGAAAAGGGAAAGGAAAAGAGAAGAAAAGAGAAGGGAAGAGAGAGAGAGAGAGAGAGTTCCCCTCCCCCTCTCTTCTTCCACCCTTCGGTTTGCCATGGGGGGGGGGTGCCGCCGGAGTTCCGCGTTACGTTCCTAAGTCCTGTCGGGGTGCCGTCGGAGTTCCGCGTCACGTTCCTAAGTCCTACCGGGGTGCCACCGGAGTTCCGCGTTACGTTCCTAAGTCCTGCCGGGGTGCCGCCGGAGTTCCGCCACACATCTCCGAAGTTCTGTCGAGGCTCAGCCAAAGCTCCGTCAAAGCTCCATCCTATCTTCGACGACTACAATAAGTGTTCCTTCCCTTTTTATTTCTTATTTTTAGTTGCATACATCTCTTGCATATCATTTCTTCCCTACCTATTTAACCCGAAAGGGGTTTAAACAACATCAACCAGGTGTGTGTCGATTCATGATTTCATCCTTTGCAACATATAGAATTGATACTACACTAGCGTCATTCTAATCCTTCTATGGTTGTTTATTGTCTGTTCTTTCGCAAGGGTAACCAATCGGAAGGCCCTCTTCTTCGACTTGACGAAACAAGAGGAAGAAGGAATCCACAGTTCCCCCCCGTGACTAAGGCGAAGGCGATCCTTTCATTTGGGGCCCATGACCCCTGGCGATCACACCGTCCCTACGCCAGTGTTATTGTTGACGTCTTTATTCTTACGTACACCGAGTGGAAGGTCGTTGTAACGACCCAAGATCCAGATACCGGGAAGGACCCAATACCATTCGAATCCTGGCCCGCCGCCCACGAGTCGGAGGACTCGGAAGGGCTAAAAGGAGTATGGAGGCACAAAGAAATAGGAAGTAATGCAGGATAATTCAATAATTAACAGAAATAAATGAACAACTACTACAACAACGGAGTCCAGTTCAACAGAAAGTACAGTCTAAAGTAGTAAAGCGTACCACATATCGAGTGAACACTCAGCCCGGCGAGCAAGCAACTGAGAACCTCCGAACAGCACCCTCGAACCTCGAGGAAGAACCACCACACTTGAAAAGTAGGGATGAGTCTCCAAAACAGAGACTCAGCAGGGATCCCGTGGAATCCCAACCGGAAACAAAGGCGGTAGCGAAAAGGAAAGCTACAACGATAGCAGAAACAACGAACCGGTGGCCGGTCAAAACTCGGCACTATAGCTACCCCTACCGTACCAGAAAACACCCCTCAATCTCACGGTCGGGGGCTACCGAACCACACTAGTACCACTTATCGAAGTAAAAATCCACGGCAAGCACGCCGTAGAGGCCTGTCTCCGAGGACACGGCCAACCTGGACACGCTGTCCAAGGTGCAACCCCGACCACCCGGTCGCGGACACCGCACCAACAAGACGCAACCTTGGTAAAGCTACTAGCACCAGTCTCACGGCACGAAAATCGACACATGCGTCACAGCGAAACAACCGAAACTCAACGGTCAACACGACCAAAAACCCGAAGGTCGAAGTCATAGAGACTGACAGTCTGTCACTCCCAACTCGACAGGAGTACCTCCCCCTAGAAGTACAGTCGGTAGCATCCCCTGACGTCTTACACCGCACCGCAGGTGTCCGCCTGCGACGCCCCGGGCTGAGGCAAGGACACCGCACAAGTAACCACAAGCAAGTGACTAGCTGGGGTCACGCTCGTCAGCGCGTGTCCAACTGCCCCCAACCACGTGTGCACACACAGACCACGCGTCCCAGGTCTGGCCTCTAACTAGTTTTCCCCTCAGTCGGACTCTGGCTGCAAATGTGGGGCCCGACGGAAACCAGTCTAAAAACCATCCTCAGGGTAGCCTCTCCACCACTCCCTGGTGGGACCACTAAACGTGTAAGTAGGCTACGACTAGTGGAGGGTCACTGAAAGAGTAGACACTCAAGTCAATGGAAAACAACGTCTGAATCCGGTGAAATACGGGGACCGTCCCACGTACCAGCACCGTCGCAAGGTGACCACGGTCGAAGAAGAAACGGGACTCACAGTCCACGGGTCACGCACCAGGCCATGCAGAAACATAGAAGCATGGTTCCCAAGATAGCTCACAAGTCGCCAAACCGAATCCCACTCTCAGGGAAAAGCGGGAACCCTCCAGCCCCAGGCTGGGCAACTAGACTCGCAATCCAAGGCCTTACTCATGGCCCACTCGGAAACCTCTTCCCGAAGAAACTCACGACGTGCGGGGAACCCTCGCCGCACTCACACCGACGCACGGTGACTCGGTCAAGCGTAACACAAAAGCCCGGAACACGAGGAGTCACCGAGACTTCTCAAACCCACGAGCATGCCAAAGGAGGTAGCACGGTCCTCCCGACACCCTCAAAACATAAACATGGAACCCTCGGGGTGTTTGGGACATTCACGAGACCGCAGGTCGACCACTGGGTCCCAACCGGGTCGATGAGGGACCTACACAATGCGAAACGATCGCGGCAAGCACGAAGAACCACTTCGGCATAACACAGTGCCTGGCGGTCCATCTTTGGGCCGTTACAGCTGTAACGGTCCAAAGCTAGGTCGCCACAGCACTGTAATGGTCCAACAGAGGAGCATTATACGAAACTGGTTGTGGCGCACCCACCCTGGGGCGTCACAGCCTCTAACGGACCAAGCCTGGTGCGTTAGAAGACAGACCAAAACAGGTGGTGATGCATACCCCTTGGGGCGTCACAACCCCTAACAGACCTACCTAGGCGCGTTAGAAGAAGGGATACGTCAACTATGACGCACCCTAGCTAGGGCATCATAGAGCTCTAACGGTGCACCCTAGTGCGTCTGAGTCTCAGGACCCCAATCGGTCAAAATCATGAAACACGGATGTAACGGTCGAACCCATGCGCCTCACACCCTCTAACGGTTTATCGCAAGACCACCAGAGTGACTGACGCCCTGTCGACAATACAAACCTCTGTGACGCACCCTCCTTGGGGTGCCACGGCACGTAACGCACCCACCCTGGGGCGTCACAGCCTGTGACGGTCACTATAAGGACCGTCACAACGTCCCGAGAGCAAGACGGCAGGAAACGACCCAAAGATCGTCCCACGCCCCCATACCTACACAGAAGAGGGGGAAAACAAGGGGGAAGCCCCCAAATAACCCATAGCATGCATCTAAGGCCTCGGATCGGCCATAAACGCGATGAAACGGTAGATCGGCTCACGAGCCCTAAAATATGGATTTTTCCTAAAAATTCCCGATTATGCCCGCTTGGCTCGCCACGGCCGACAAAACTTGCGGGAAAGGAAGCGCATGAGCTGAGGGTCCATCTCCCTACCTCCACCGAAGATTTCGCGCACCGTGGACGCCGATCCACGAAGAAAACGCCGTTGAAGCCTCGTCGGGACACGAACTCGCGGCCGAGCTTCACCGCACCTCCACCGCCTCGATCCTCACCCATCCTCGCCCGCGCCTCGCCCGCGCCATCCCCGCCTCGCCCACGCTCCACTCAGTCGGCCGCCGGAGAGAGAGGGAGAGAGGAGAGAGCGTGAGAAGAGAGAGGGAGGGAAGAGAGAAATGAGAGGGGAGAGAGAGAAAGGGTTAATATATATAGAAAACCCCAAAAATTTTAGAAATTCAGAAAATTATGAAAAAGTACCTCCGCAATTCTTGGGAGGAGCACAATGCGTCGGTACAGTCTCGGAGTCGGAGAACGCCACGGTTTGCCCTGCACAGAGTTTCGAAGGCGCATCAGGGAAAAATACGTGTAAAACACAAAATACACTCCGAGACCCACTAAAAATAACTGAAAAATGAAGGGCATTACAACCCTCCCCCCTTAAAGGAATTTCATCCTCAAAATTTGGGACAACCACATGAACACAGGGGAAGAACACAGTAACTCATTGACAACGCCGTTAGAGCTCCAGCACAGAAAATCTCGATTCACACGAAAAGCTCTGGACCTGAGGGACACAGCCAGACTTACAATCACGAACAACATCTCGCTCCGCCCGCCGTGCACACCAGCCATCATAGCAGGCACACCAACAAACGCAGTCTGGCGTCACCTCAGTCACAATCAACCCAATCATGGCACTACTGCCACCGCCTCGCTCACTGAGGAAACACAGTCCTCGTAAACAGCTACCGATCCATCCTATGGTCGGCGGATAGATGGCATATCAGCTTCACAACCAGCTGACCGATCACACACCCTTCTCAAGGGAACAACCAATACAGAGCCTCCACCAGCTCACGCAGCCATCTCAACAGACCGTAACCAGAACATCGGCTCAGCACCAAGAAACACCTCATACATGGCAAGCTGAAATTCAGACATATCATTGTGCCAACTCTGTTAGAAGACAAACTTTGACAAAGCCTAGATATCGTCCGGAAAGGCACACCTCAAAATCAGCCACCCAAGGCCTTCCTGGCACATGGCTCTCGCCACGCTCGAGCCCCGACAACCAGCATCTTCTATCTGTGAAAGACCACACGCCGGTCGCCAACCACTCGTTAACGGGAAACCTCCATCGGCCCAACGTGCATGATCCAACTCACAGCAGGCCATCCGCTGACTCACACACAGACAATTACCACATCTCAAGATGCACTCCTCTCGGACGTCGCGTCCGACCTCAATCATCGCGCCAACTCAACCCTCTCGGGGAGCACGATGAATCCAAATGGTAAGATTCTGGCATCATCGGCCATCACCTTACTTGACTCAGACTTACAGGGGAACCATCCCATGCTGGTCACCAAACTAGGGATAACCATTGTGACACCATTGTACCATCAAGGACCACCATTCCGACGCCAATCTCACTAAAAGGCCTTCACCCACAGGCGTCACTCTGCCGTCTTGTCTCATCACATCCCTCGACTTAATTAATCCAAGTGGACACCTGCCAATCCCGATTCTGCCCTCACCACCGAGCTACGGGACACCACCGGAACAATTCATGGCACACGTCTCTAGGGGAGAAAGTGCCAACCAAAATTACGGCAACCAGGTCGCCAGTACCACGACCAATGCACAATGGGTCCCTAACAATACACATCTTACCGTGGTCGACTACAAGACTAGCCTTACCAGTCACTCGCAGCTACCAACCGAAACTCAAAATCTCTCAGAGATCACATCCTCAAAACACGATCTCAACCGAGGACACAACCTCCAATACAAGTCGGGCACCAAGCCACTGACTTTGACCAATACGTCCTCGACCCCCGTCAGGCGACATCCTCAACAACCCCATCCGGGTCTAACACCGACACCTGACCCGGCTTCCATCACAGGAACAGGGTACTCATGCGGCACACTCGCCAACATTTTTCCCCAACACTCCATTCTGCCAGTGCCAAGAACCATAATATCTCGAGCAACATCACGGCAACAACACGTCTCACACCGAGGAACCAATCCTTCAATGCTCAACGCAACCTCAGGAAATCCGGCCGTAGCAACCAACACTACGATCCTGAACCAGTGGGTTATGAGCCCACCACGCTTCCCCTGCGCACTCTGATCCACGCGCATAGCCACAAATTCTTGGAAACACCGCCCAACCGGCATTCGTCCTTCCGGAAAAGTGCCAACACACCCTCACACGATAAGGGAATGGGCACAACTTCTCACAGGCAACCATCTGGCCAAGACAAGGAGCGCGTCTCGCACGAACTTCATGCCACACAAGGCCAACCAATCTGGACACATGATGCAAGACGGCAATCCTTGCCAAACACAATACTCTCCAGCCAAAGGAGAAACCAAACGCACTTCCGACCAACGAAAAACTCCGCGCTCTACCTGACCTCAAATCTCCCGCACGCTGGAAACAGCACCATCCAACACCAAGGAAATCCATCGCTTCCATCGGGTCAGTGCCTCTGACACACTCAGTAAATGTCACGTCAGACCACGATCACATCATCTCTAGATGCACCACCACTGCAATTCCATGAACTGCAACACGCCACACCGAGAGCCACAACACGAGCCATAACCGACAACCGTCAACGCTGAAGTCCCGTGATCAATGACACCCAAGAGGGGGGTGAATTGGGTGTTTACCAATTTTAAGAAAATTTTTGAACTTTTTGAAATATGTGATATAGTGCTAGTTAAGAGATTCAAAACTATATGATCACAAATCGGATTTATCAAACTTAATTAGATGATGATGTAGATTATGCAAGATATACGTGGATAAATCCGGAATCACAATTATACTAATCACTCACATAGAATGGAGGTAGATGAAATGGATCAAACCACACAAATCAAACCATAGTGCACAATGCATTTTAAGGTGGTTCGGATGCAACGACGGCAATCCTACGTCCACCCCTCACCAAACCCGGTGAGGCTTCACTCGGGGATAAAACCCCAAACGGATACGACGCTCCAACCACACACGCAGGATGACACCTGCCCACACACATGGGGACGCACCCCAACACACACACACACACACACACACACACACACACACACACACACACACACTGAGACGAGGTCTCCAACACGATCTAACAAGCGGATCAACAAAACACACACACGCAGCGATAAGTGTAGCACTCCACACACACAAACACTAAGATCTAGATAAAACCACATACACACACAGATCTAAGAAGACCTACGCACACACGAATCAAATACAATACACACACACACGACCACGGATCCAACAACGATCCATACACATACAAGTTTTCGTAGATTATACAAAACACGAATATCAACTTGAAACACAATAAGGCACAGTTTAGAAATCTCCTGATTTGGCTTCCTTTTCAACGTATGCTGCTGATCCTGAGTGTTGCCTTCCCTCTTGCTTGATCGACTTGAAGTGGATTGTGAAAACCTTGCTCTTTTCACCCTTGCACAACCTTCTTCTCAGATCCATGCTTGCTTGCTTCTTCTTCTTTCTTCCTTGGGCAATCTTCCTTTGAATCCTTGCTTCCTTGCTTGCTTCTTTTCCTTGGAGGATGTTGGCTTCAGATCTACCTTCAATAGGTTGAGGATGGATGAAGAACACTTGCTGCATGGAGTACTGTTCACGGCTACAGTACTTCTCCTCTTCCTCCACTTGGATAGCCTCTCCTTTGATTTCCCTTGAAGCCCTCTTGGTTCCTTAGGGTTTCTAACCCTCTTGTGTGTATTTTATAGACTTTGAATGGTCCATAGACATCCCCCAGACCAGATCCACAAATCATGATGTAATTGGGGTCATTGGGATTAAACAAATGGGTAGAAAGACCTCTCCTCGAGCTTGGAACAAAAGTCAACAAAAGGGGGCCTCGGGACTGGCGGTCGACCGGAAGGCATGGGGCGGTCGACCAGAATTTTACAGTCGGTTGATTTTCATCTTTGGCAAAATCGGTCGACCGGATGCCTAGGGGCGGTCGACCGAAACCTGTAAAAATGCCATCTTTTCGGTTCTGGCAATTCTGGTCGACCGGCCAAGGTGTGTTGGTCGACCGGAAAGACCTATAGCTACAAAAATGAAGTGTTAGCCTAAAGAAACATGTCCATAAGTCAAGGGCTTCATGTCCATATCCAATCCATGCATTTTGGGATTGGATTCACTTGGTTTATGCATTTGAAACATCTAAACCATTTGAGCATTTCTAAATTTTGTTCCGGGGGCTCCGCCCACGGAAACCCCCGTAAGGGGCGCTGCCCCCTTGACCCCCGCGACCTGACCGCACCAGTCGATCCGCGGGCGAGGGCGCACGATGGCTAGAAGGGTTTCATGTTTAATATGCATGAATGAAGTGTATTAAGGAGAGGTATATGAGATACACATGGTGAGATCGATGCTAAGACAATGTAAGAGTCTCACCAATGATTCTTTGACAGTACATGACATATACCACCTGTTTTGGATTGTAGAGGAGCAGGGTGAGTATCCACACGTTTAGTTCACCAGGTGACTGCCATGAGTTTAATCCTGCAAGCAAGATAGTCAGGGTTAATACCATGCTTGTTCACATTAAAGAGGTTATGAAACCTCTTGCCTCTTGTAAAACCAACATATGCAAACCAAGGATCAAGACCAAGTAACCGTTGCCATTTGACATATCAGCCATACATAGATAACAGGAGCATGAGCAATCAACCAAAAGTTTAGTTATCATCACTTAATCATACATTAAATTTAGTTATCATCAAAACCATAACTTAACAATCACAACAATCATCAAAACCATAACTCAACAAACGCCCATCCTCGAGTCCTGAAACTCACCGCAGAACCTCCACAACTCAAACCAAATTCAGGGCGAACACAACCCATTTGCACACAAGAGCGCAGGAGCAAGACTTACTGGGACACCACAGCCCATTCCGACCTCAGAATCTTCAAGAATAACCGGGACCAACACGTCATTTCTGACGCCACAGAACACGACAAGAACACCAGGCTCGACGAAACAACAGCTCACCGAGAGGATCCTCCGCTCACCTGAGCACACCACTCGATCAGAACACCCGCTCTGCCAACTTAAACTACGACCTGAACACCTCAGGGCTTGGACAAACCTCAAGCTGGAGTGGCCAAAACCGACAGCAGCTCCCTCAGAGCACGCTCACGACCACTTAACCAAGAACAATCCTCTCCAGCCACCTGACCACGCTGTAGATTCCTCAAATGCAGCACCGCGAGTTCACGCCTGCCAGCAACCTATGCCCAACGCAGCATAACCAGGGCCACCACCGATGAGGGAGAAGGTTCTCTACCTCGATCCTTAGACACCATGCTGGCACGAAAGCCGCGGACAACAACCACCTTCACAGCGCCGCACATCGCACTCAAGCTCTCAAGCGATAAACTAGGCGGAAAGCGAACACAAAACCCTAAGCCAGCTGCCGACTGTACTGGACTTTATCTACTCTAATCACTGCAATATTTCAAATTCCCATATACATCCACAACCACGCTCTGATACCATCTGTAACGACCCAAAATCCGGATACCGGGAAGGACCCGATACCATTCGAATCCTGACCCCGTCCACGAGTCGGACGACTCGGAAGGGTTAAAAGGAGTGTGGAGGCACACAGAAATAGGAAGTAAAGAAGGGCAATTCAACAATTAATAGAAATAAATGAACAACTATTATAACAACATAGTCCAGTCCAACAGAAAGTACAGTCTAAAGCAGTAAAGCGTACCACATGCCGAGTGAACACTCGGCCCGGCGAGCTGGCAACTGAGAACCTCCGAACAGCACCCTCGAACCTCGAGGAAGAACCACCACACCTGAAAAGTAGGGATGAGTCTCCAAAATAGAGACTCAACAGGGATCCCGCGGAACCCCAACCAGAAACAATGGCGGTAGTGAAAAGGAAAGCTACAATGACAGCAGGAACAGCGAACCAGTGGCTGGTCAAAACTCGGCACTATAGCTACCCCTACCGTACCAGAAAACACCCCTCGATCTCACGGTCGGGGCTACCGAACCACACTAGTACCACTTACCGAAGTAAAAACCCAAGGCAAGCACGCCGTAGAGGCCTGTCTCCCAGGACACTGCCATCCTGGACATGTTGTCCAAGGTGCAACCCCGACCACCCGGTCGCGGACACCGTACCAACAAGACGCAACCTCGGTAAAGCTACTAGCACTAGTCTTACGGCACGAAAACCGACACACGCGTCACGGCGAAACAACCGGAACTCAACGGTCAACATGACCAAAAACCCGAAGGTCGAAGTCACAGAGACTGACAGTCTGTCACTCCCAACTTGATAGGAGTACCTCCCACTAGAAGTACAGTCGGTAGCATCCCCTGACGTCTTACACCGCACTGTAGGTGTCCGCCTGCGACGCCCCGGGCTGAGGCAAGGACACCACACAAGTAACCACAAGCAAGTGACTAGCTGGGGTCACGCTCGTCAGCGCGTGTCCAACTACCCCCAACCACGTGTACACACACAGACCACGCGTCCCAGGTCTGGCCTCTAACTGGTTTTCCCCTCAGCCAGACTCTGGCTACAGACGTGGGGCCCGACGGAAACCAGTCTAAAAACCATCCTCAGGGTAGCCTCTCCACCACTCCCTGGTGGGACCACTAAACGTCTAAGCAGGCTACGACTAGTGGAGGGTCACTGAAGGAGTAGAGTCTCAAGTCAACGGAAAATAACGTCCGAATCCGCCAAAGTACGGGGACCGTCCCACATACCAGCACCGTCGCACGGTGACCATGGTAGGAGAAGAAACGGGACTCACAGTCCATGGGCCACGCACCCGGCCACGCAGAAACACAGAAGCATGGTTCCCAAGGCAGCTCACAGGCTGCCAAACCAAATCCCACTCTCAGGGAAAAGCGGGAACCCTCTAGCCCCAGGCTGGGCAACTGGACTCGTAATCCAAGGCCTTACTCATGGCCCACTCGGAAACCTCTTCCCGAAGAAACTCACGACATACGGGGAACCCTCGCCGCACTCACACCGATGCACGGTGACTCGATCAAGCGTAATACAAAAGCCCGGAACACGAGGAGTCACACGAACTTTTCAAACCCACGGGCACGCTAAATGAGGTAGCACGATCCTCCCGACACCCTCAAAACACAAACATGGAACCCCCGGGGTGTTTGGGACATTCACGAGCCCGCAGGTCGACCACTGGGTCCCAATCGGGTCGACCGGGGACCTACACACCGTGAAACAATCACGGCAAGCACGAAGAATAACTTCGGCATAACACAGTGCCTGGGGGTCCATCTTTGGACCGTCACAGCTGTAACGGTCCAAAGCTAGGCCGCCACATCACTGTAACAGTCCAACACAGGAGCGTTACACGAAACTGACTGTGGCGCACCCACCCTGGGGCGTCACAGCCTCTAACGGACCAAGCCTGGTGCGTTAGAAGACAGACCAAAATAGGTGGTGACGCACACCCCTCGGGGCGTCACAACTCCTAAAGGACCTACCTAGGCGCGTTAGAAGAAGGGATACGTCAACTCTGACGCACCCTAGCTAGGACGTCACAGAGCTCTGACGGTCCACCCTGGTGCGTCAGAGTCTCAAGACCCTAATCGGTCTAAATCATGAAACACGGATGTAACAGTCGAACCCATGTGCGTCACTCCCTCTGACGGTTTATCGCAAGACCGCCAGAGCAACCGACGCCCTGCCGACACTAAAAACCTCTGTGACGCACCCTCCTTGGGGCGCCACGGCACGTAACGCACCCACCCTGGGGTGTCACATCCTGTGACGGTCACTGGAAGGACCGTCACACCGTCCCTAGAGCGGGATGGCGGGAAACGACCCAAAAATCATCCCACGCCCCCATACCTCCACGGGAGAGTGGGAAAACAAGGGGGAAGCCCTCAAATAACCCCTAGCATGCATCTAAGACCTCGGATCGGCCAAAAACATGATGAAACGGTAGATCGGCTCACGAACCCTAAAATATGGATTTTTCTGAAAAATCCTCGATTACACCCGCTCGGCTCGCCACGGCCTACAAAACTCACCGGAAAGGAAGCGCACGAGCTGGGGGTCTATCTCCCTACCTCCACCGAAGATTTCGCGCACCGTGGATGTCGATCCACAAAGAAAACGCTGTTGAAGCCTCACCGGGACACGAACTCGCGGCCGAGCTTCACCGCGCCTCCACCGCCTCGATCCTCACCCATCCTCACCCGTGCCTCGCCCGCGCCATCCCCGCCTCGCCCGCGCTCCACTCCGTCGGCCGCCGGACAGAGAGGGGGAGAGGAGAGAGCATGAGAAGAGAGAGGGAGGGAAGAGAGAAATGTGAGGGGAGAGAGAGAAAGGGTTAATATATATAGAAAAACCTAAAAATTCAAAAAATTCAAAAAATTATGAAAAATTACCTACGCGATCCTCGGGAGGAGCACAACGCGCCGGTACAGTCTTGGAGTCAGAGAGCATCACAGTTTGCCCTGCACAGAGTTTCGAAGGCACATTAGGGAAAAATACGTGTAAAACACAAAATACACTCCGAGACCCACTAAAATTAACCGAAAAATCTGGGGCATTACAGTCGTCTCCCGCGTCGGTCCCCTTTCCCTGATTTGATTTCAGTACTTTCCCATTCCTCCGAGGCCGCGGTGATTCACCTCTCGCAATGGCCATTTACTTTTCGCACTCTAACTTACTAATTTTTACTTTCTGCACTCTAACTTTTACTCTCCGCATCCTAACTTACTAACTTTACTTTCCGCACTCTGACTTTTATTTTTCGTATCCTAACTCACTAACCCTTACTTTCTGCAGTCTAACTTTCTAACTTTAATTTCTGTATTCTAACCTTAACCAACCTTTATTTCTGTGCCCCAACCTTATATTTCAAGGTCGCAGTGAGTCACTTCCCGCTATGGCCGTTTAAATTTTCCAATACTTTATATCTCGAGATCGCGGTGAGTCACTTCCCGCTATGACCGTTTAAATTTGCCATTACTTTATACCTCGAGGTCGCGGTGAGTCACCTCCCACTATGGCCGTTTAAATTCTATATTGCTTCATATCTCGAGGCCCACGACGAGTCATTTCCCGTTATGGCCATTTCAATTTCGTAGTCTAATTTCAGTCCTTCCCCTTTTATTTCAGCATAATTGTCTCCGGCTCTTCTAAGCAATACCCCACAGAGGAGCAATCTCCCGCGGTGGTCCATGTGTATTGCCATATTGTGATATGCTGAATCTTTGCAGGGAAATTACGCCGGAGTAAACAAACAACGCAAGTGCTTCAAATACCCCGCAGAGGAGCAATCTCCTGTGGTAGCCAGTTTCATTATTTTGTTTTGATTAATGTTGTGAGTTCAATCCATTGCTTGATCCATGTTGTACTTTATCACACACTAACCCGGGCCAGTTCATCCATACTCCCCTCTCGGGACTCTTCCCCCTTCCCGCGTGACGGCTGCCGCACCTCCGGCGACGTTCACATCTCTGGTGATCACGGTGGGACCTCTTGCTGCATCCCTTGGTTATCCGTAAGATTTGGCACCCATGTGTGCCCTTTCCACTTAGCACCCACGTGTGCATCTCCACTTAGGCACCCACATGTGCCCTTTCCACTTAGCACCCATGTATGCACCTCCACTCAGGCCCCCACATGTGCCCTTTCCACTTAGCACCCACGTGTGCACCTCCACTTAGGCACCCACGTGTGCCCTTTCCACCTAGCACCCACGTGTGCACCTTCGTTATGGCACCCGCGTGTGCCCTTTCCACTTAGCACCCACGTGTGCACCTCCACTTAGGCATCCACGTGTGTACCTCCACTTTGGAACCCCCAGACCGGTGATATCCCTTTTTCACTACTTGGTGTGATAACTACTATCTTTGTTTACATTTGTATGCTATATATATTTTTGTTCAGCACTGCATTTCATGCATCTCCCCTTTGTTTTCCTTTTCTAAGGATCACCATTTCTCGGTGAAGGAAGGACTCTCCGTCGGGAATTCCTCTCGACGGACTAGGATCTCCTCCATCGGGACCTCCGTAAGTCCCCGACAGCGAAGGATTCCCTCTTCGTTCACTGGACTGGTTGTACCATTGAAGTTCCCCAGAGTTAGTTTGCCCATTCGTGGCGAGTCAAGTGCCCTTAGTTGTCACGGCGGTGAAACAAACTGGTAACTAGGGTCTCTTCCATTTTCTGTGAACTATTGACTTATTTAAAAAAACAAAATCAAAATAAAAAGAGAAGAGGCGTAACCATACCCACTCGTTTGCTAATCTCTGATATTTGTTTGGTGGTGTATGTTTTTGCGTTCCGGGAAAACTCTCAAAATGGCCCACGAGTCTTTTGAAGAGGACCAACCGGCTCGTGGTCAGTCAGCTCATCCACATGTCCATGCTATGGACTCAGCGCCTTCCCGCGAGCCCTCGCGAGAGGTACTGACTATTGTAGGGGATACCACCCCACCCCAGGATATTTCATCCTTGTTGGGCGCCCTTGCCAATGCACAGCTCACTCCTGAGCAATTTCGAGCCTTTCAGGCCATTTTAAAGGGGAAATCCGTTTCTCCCCTACCACGGGAATCAACTCCAGTCACGGTATCCTTTCAGGAACTGGTGCTGGCTATTCCTGCCCTATCACCGGTGTAGGCCATTTCTTCTCCCTCGTACCTAGGGCAGGCAAGTCAGCAGCCTCCCTCCGTCCAATTCCCTCTTCCCCAATCAGTCACTGTCGCTCCTCAGGCACCGTTCCAAGCGGGTCCGTCTACTGGTAGACCCCCATACCCCGCTGGTTTGGGGCTACTTCCTCAGGCCTCCGGCAGGCCTTTTCTCCCTGAATGGCACGTGCCACCTTCGTCTGCTGAGGGGCTTGCATAGTCACTCCTCAATAGGTTCAACAAAATGGACGAACAATTCCAAAATCTAAGGAAAATGGTCGATGTGAAATCTACCCCTGAGGTCTCTCTGCCAATCCTCCCAATAATTCATCTCCCTCCCTCCGAGATGCCTACGTTTCGTAGGTATAACAGTACGGGCAATCCTTTCACTTATCTCAAGGACTTCATGTATGAGTCCTCTTACTGGCAGAATGATCAAAAATCTTTGGCCTACCTTTTTCGAAGATAATTGGATGGTCCTGCCCTAGAATGGTTTTATTCCTTGGATCCGAGTGAGGCTGAGAACTTTGATTCAGTGCAAAGGAAATTCTTACAAAAGTACCGGGATAGGGTCGGTCCCTCTCTTTCTATCACCGACCTAGTGGCCGAGAAAATGAGGCCGGATAAGGATTTCATTCATTATGCAGATAGGTGGAGGTCCCTGGCTGACAGAATAAGGGATACTCTCTCAGAATCAGAACAAGTAAAAATGATTGTGTCTAATGCTACACCACAGTTCAGACATGTATTGGCTATGAATAAGCTTGTCACAATGGAGGAGCTCTATGAGAGGGCCTGATATGTCCATACCCAACTGAGAGATTCCCCCATCATGCACATGTTCGAACCGCCAAAGCCAAAACTGGTCAGGAAGATAGGCGCTGCTGCCCAAGGTGGAACAACGGAGGGGGTAGTAATAAATGAGCAAGTGAGCGCAGTTGGTATTCCCAACCAGCCAGTCAACCTGAGACCTCCTCAAATGCCACGGCCCCCCTTCCAGCAGGGTCCACAACCCTACCGTCCTCCACACCAGAACATCCCTCCTCAGGCTAATGTGCCTCAACCCCTCCATCCCCAACAATAACAACCACCACCTCAGTACCACCAAGTTCCACCTCCAGCAAACTATGGCCCTCCACAGCAACCAAGAAGGCCCATTGGCCCTAAAAGAACCCATTACCCACCATTGCCCGAATCCTTGGCAGACATATTTAATGCTCTTATGGCTGTCAGTGCACTCACTTTGCCCAAGGAAAGGCTTGCATAGCCCCCAAATGTTGACACCTCTAGGTACTGTGTCTTCCACAGGCAGCCAGGTCACACAGTTGAGAACTGCTTCCATTTTAAAGATTACATCCATGATTTGAATGATCAGGGTGAAATTGACTGGGATGAAATGAGGCGATTCATCGCCGTGCTAAAAGCTAGGAGACCCCCTGCTAGACCACAGTTGCAACAACAACCTCAGCAAGTGCAACAACCACAGTAGCAACAGCCTCTTCAACAGGCCCCATAGCAGCAGCCCAATATGGGCATTATCCATAACCCACTTCCAGAGCACCATCAGCCTAATCATCAGGTCAACCCTATATCCTCCTTCCCAGAAGTTGGAAGAGAGCAGGGCTGGGACTAGGAAAGCACCTCTGTTTTTGTCACCAACCATGCCATTAGTCAACCCCCTCGTCTCATCCGCACACCACCTCATTCCCAACGGACCATCTCACAACTGTTGGTTAACCCTCCTTCATTCCCACAGCCATTACGCCCGCTCATCCGCACTCCTACCGCCAATCCACCATCGGTCCATCACCAAATACCATCTACCACATTCCTTTTACCCCCAAAGCCCCCCATCGCCTCTTCCATTCCGCCATCTACCTCCATCGCACCTTTGCATGTGTCTTTTAAGACACTTATCACCCATCATACATATGAATCCCCATCTACCTCCGCTATGCCACAGTCTGATAAACCCCTCATCAGAACTACTACTCCCATAGCCACCCCTACTTCACCAACTGTTCCTCCCCCATTATCCCTCAAACCTTTGCTAAAATTCGTACCCAACACTATGGAGGTGCAGCAAGAACCACAGGCTATGGTGCTCCGAAGTGGAAGGATTTTTCATCGGGTATTTTCTTAGAAAAGTCAAGCCCCTTAGCCCGAGAAAGATGACGAGGAGCAACCAGAAGAGTCCATCCCTGGGACTGAGTACGATTTGTTGAAACATTTGGACAAGGTGCCCGCACGGATCTCCATCCTCGAACTGATTAAGAGATCCACATCCCATCAAGAAGCCTTGAACGAATATCTTCAAAAGGTTATAGTGAATGAGGATCTCCCAGTGGAGAAGATGTTGTGACTCCTCTGTGTTGATGATGTTGACAATAAGCTTTACTTCATTGGCAACATCTTGTTTTGATTGATTGGCAACTGTTTATGTTTTGATGAAACTGTCTGTATCAGATTGTCTGTGTGTTCCATGCAGTCAGAGTCTATACATCGTCATGCACACACACAGGTCTACACATTGCACACACACACAAGTCAACACACTCAAAGTCTATACATTGCATTGAAGCATGCACGTAGAGTCTATACATTACTTTGTGTTGTGTTTGTGCATCGTTTAGAACACAAGTCTATACATTCAAATGGCTTGTCTGCACGCTAAAGTCTGTACAGAGTTTTTGTCTGTTTGACTAGCAAGTCTGTACATCAATTGCAAAGTCGTACATCGGACTAAGTCTGCATCGGCTAAGTCTATACATCGTCCGTCTCACTTGGCGTCTCATGCTAAGTCTATACATCCTTGGCTGTTCAGCGTCTTATGATGTGTCTCATTCAAGTCTATACATGCTCCGTCTCACTTAGCGTCTCATGCATATGCTAAGTCTATACATTGCATCATGCATTGTCTCCAAGTCTGTACAGCATCTAGCATCTCATGCAAAGTCTGTACATTGTGCATCCTTTGATTTGAAGTCTGTACATCGTGCATCTATTGATTCGAAGTCTGTACAGCATATGTTCTTCATATATTGTCAAGTATGAACATTGCACATTATCATGGTTGCCTTGATGCCATAGAAAGTCTATACATTCTATTATGCTTGAAATTTGGCGCCCATCAATAGGGGCGTTCGTTCTGAATCTGACGCCTAGGAAAGAGTCGTCTTTTTGTTGTGCATCAATTTATCAAAGTCTAGACATCGTCTGGTTGCATAACGCATAGTATGTACATGATGCATTGTGCTCCTATGCCTTAACACTAGGAAGTGTGGAAGCCACATGCCCTCTTACTTGCTGCTGCTATAAAAGGAAGTCTTCTTCCTCAGAAGAAGGCTGATCGAAGAGGTGAAGCTCGAGCAGAAAAAGCTGTAGCAGCAAAGCACCACCGAGATCCACAGAGAAGAAAAGCAGAGAGAAGAAAAAGAGAAAGAAGAGAAGATTGAGAGAGATGAGTTGAGAGAGTTTATTTGAGAGGTTGTTACTCATACTCTTGCTTCAGATACCAGAGCTGAGTTTTGCTCATTGAGAGCTATATTCCCTTCTGGGCTTTCTTATTTTCATATGTTTCTGTTTTTGTTTTTCGAACTCTTGTTTTCAAGCTGTGAGTCAGCATTTGCAGAGGTGCTGCCTCTGGACGGGTAAGCTGTAATCCCCAGCGGTTGCAGTGGAGGATTCCACTGGACAGGTGAAGCTGTAATCCTCAGCGGGCGAGACTTGGTCTCGGACAGCAAGCTGTGAAGCTCAGCGGTTGTATGCTAAGCTGTATTGCCCAGCAGTTCAAGCTGTGAGTCAGCGGAATCCACACTCTAGTTGGAGTGTGGGGTGGATGTAGATCTCTGGGCTGAGATCGAACCACCTTAAAATTGATGTCTACTGTGTGATTGCCTTGTGGTTCTTGTGATTTCAGTTCAACCGTTCGTATCATAGTAGATGATTGCTTAGGTCCGCAATCACTGTGATCTGCTTTGTTCTGATATTATTGTGCTCATTCAGTTGTTCATCAGCTGCTCGTTTTAATTCCGCATTAGAGCCTATATTAGTTTTAATTAGGCCATCGATCTATTCACCCCCCTCTAGATCCACTCTCTGTGGTGATAGAGTGCTTCCATCTAACATAACAGAAGATTTCGACAGTTTTGATGCCGACAGATACACAGCCAGCTATTATGTTCCACCATCATGAGATTGCCCCTAAGGAAGCCCGCAAATATGCATTGTGTATTGCGGTAAAAATCAATGGGGTGTCGGTGGACCCATGCTTGGTAGATACGGGTGCATCCATAAATGTGATTGCTATGAGTACCCTTCAAGCATGCGGGGTTGATGAAGAACAAATAACACCCTCTTCAATCACAGTTACGGCCTATGACAACAGCAAAAAGCCTCCAAAGGGTATGATTACCCTAAATGTAGAATTGGGCCCTGTATCAGTCTTTACCGAGTTCCATATCCTTGATATGGATCCCATATTTAAGGTTATACTAGGCCGAACCTACATTGAAGTCATGAATGCTGTACCATCCACCAATCATCAATGTTTGAAGTTTCCATGCAAAGTGTGGGTCATGAAGATAATGAGCATGCCCCTCTGTTCTACAGTGGATGCTATCACAACTTCTCTGCCCTCTGTCTGGCCAACTCATCGGCCCATATTGTCATTATTGGACGTGCAAGATCCATCTCGTGCTCCATTAGCACAACAGACGTCGCCTCCTATGCCAACCTCACGTCCCTTGTTCCATTCTAAGGGATGGGAGATCATGAGAAACATTGGCTATCAGCAAGGTAAAGGCTTAGGTGCACAGTCCCAAGGAAGGTTGAAACCACTAAAGAAAGCAAAGTCAATTCACAGAGTGGGCCTGGGTTTTGAGGGCCGGATTGAAGTAGACGGGAAACCTCTCACATGGACTTTGTCCTCCCATTTCAAGAAGGGGCCCGTCGTTCATATGGGAGATCGTCCGCAAGAATTATGTCAGGGGCTATAGAATGTGTACTTAGCCGAAGGATGTTTGAAGATCTCCAAAAGAGGAAAGATGGTCGACCCAGATTGTGAATGGTGCAAATGGTTCGATATACCAGATATTTCCATTGCACTGGAAATAATGTTCTCGCCTCCACGTGTAGAAGGGTCATCCCTGGTCTCCGAGGTGCCAAAGGATACCACTACCATTGCCAAAGACTTGGACCGTCCTCGCCAAGAGGACATCGTCATCGACGGGTCTCCACCCATCAACAATGTTGTCATTGACGGCTCACTAGCCGTCATCTTCTCCGCACGTTCATCTCAGCCTTTGTTACTGCCTCCGTCCTGGGCCAGATGATTATCTGATGATCTTCCCAGGTCCCCTTCTTTATTTACATACCTACGTGGGTTTCTCGATCCGTGTCAGGTTTTCAACCATGATATGCTCTATGAGCCTCTTAATCCCTTAGCTATAATCCCTTTCTTTCCTTCTCCAACTTCTTTCCATTGTTTTGTTGTCACAAATGAAAATGAAAAAAAATGCCAATTTTCAAACTCCTCGACAATACATTTTTGTTGAGGAAACATCTTACCTCGTCCACGAGTGTGCCCCGATCTGTGGGCCACTCACTCGAGATCCTCTGAGCCACTCTTCATACCCCTCTTCCGAGAGGTCTTCTCTTGTACATCCTTTACCATCTTCTTTAGCTTCTTCTTCTGTACAGAATGTCAATCAAGTTAGGAATAATCAGTCAAGGGTAGTACCCAAGAAGAAAATCAAGGGGAGGTAGATTCCTCATCGGTTCCTTCTAGATCTAGCCCGTAAGTGTCAAGCAATTCTAGCCATTCCTCAATTGCTAGAAAATCCCATCCAATTTCCAGACATAGAATGTAAAGAGAATTGTGTTATTGATGAAGGGTACGGGGTTTATGAAATCAACGATGAAGAATACCCTATTGAAGATGAGGATGAAGAATATGAGGACGCGGTTGGTGCATATGCTAGCGAAATGAGTAGATTTGATGAGTCATCCGCCGCCGTAGAAGAATCTACCAAAGAAATAAACTTGGGAACTGAGGAAGACCCTAGGATCATCCTCATAAGTGGTAATCTACCGTTATTAGAAGAAGAGGCATTGATTAAGGTTCTTAAGGAATATAGGGACATGTTTGCATGGAGCTATGAGGATATGCCGGGTTTAGATTCTACCCTGGTCGAGCATCGCCTAACTCTTAAGCCATGAGCCGTCTCGGTAAAGCAATGGTTAAGACGTTTCCACCCCCAAATGGCTTTGAAAATGAAGGAAGAGGTCGAAAAGCTCCATAAAGCCAGGTTTATTAGAGTCATCCTTTATCCTCAATGGTTGGCAAACATTGTCCCCATCATGAAGAAGGATGGAAAGGTAAGAATTTGTATTGACTTTCGGGACCTTAACCGCGCGTGTCCGAAGGATGATTTCCCTCTGCCTCATATTGATGTTTTGATTGATAACACGGTAGGATATGAGACTCTCTCATTCATGGATGGATTTTTCAGATATAATCAAATCCGCCTAGCGGAGGAAGACCAGGAGAAAACGTCATTCACCACTCCCTGGGGAACTTATTGTTATGTGGTCATGCCATTTGGATTAAAGAACGCTGGAGCCACCTACCAAAAGGCTATGATGCAATCTTTCATGACATGATGCACCTATATTTGGAGGTTTATGTGGATGACCTACTGATAAAGTCCAAAACTAGGGCGCAACATACAGAAGTCCTTGCGAAGGTGTTGCAAAGGTCGAGAGAGTTTCATTTAAAAATGAATCCCAAGAAATGCGTGTTTGGTGTGTCGTCAGGTAAACTATTGGGCTTCATTGTAAGCAAAAGGGGAATTGAGATAGATCCCAACAAGACCAAGGCAATCAGGGATATGCCACCTCCTAAGAACCTGCAAGAAGTTCGAGGGTTAATCGGGTGGTTGTAGTTCACTTGTCGATTTGTGTCTCAGTATTCGCAAAGATGCAGGCCCTTTTATGAGTTGACCAAATCAGGTACTGAATTCCGTTGGGATTCTAAATGCCATACGGCTTTTGAGAGACTAAAGGAATATCTGGCTAATCCACCCATCCTAATTTCACCTATGCCAGGTAAACCCTTAATCCTTTATATTTCAGTCCTCGACGACTCCGTAGGAGCTGTCCTGGCGCAAGCCGATGAAGAGGGCAGGGAACGGTCGACTTATTATTTGTCCAAACTTCTCAATCCCTATGAGTAGAAATATACGGCCATGGAGAAGACATGTGCTGCCCTCGTTTGGGTTGTACAGAAATTTAAGCACTACTTCCTGGCTCATGAAGTTCATTTAATTGCCCGCATAAACCCTATCAAATTTCTCTTGGAAAAATCTGTCCTTATCGATAGGTTGGCACGTTGGAAAAGCTTTCTCTCTCAATTTGACATCACCTACATCCAGCAAAAGGTGACCAAAGGATACGCCATAGCAGAGCATCTTGCTCATCGCCCTCTCCCCAGGTTTGATCTTGTTCTGTCAGAGTTTCCAGATGAAGAACTAATGTCCATTGCCCAAACGGATGATCCTATGTGAACATTATATTTTGATGGAGCTATGAACTCTCGGGGAAGAGGCATTGGTATTGTCCTTCTGTCACCTGAAGGCGTCGTCATCCCAGAGGCCTTTCAACTTACATTCCCAGTCACCAACAATATTGCTGAATATGAGGCCCTTCTAGCGGGCCTGGAACTCGCCTATTCGTTTCGTATGACGGAACTACGAGTTGTAGGTGATAGTCAACTTATCCTACGCCATGTGCTCACTAAATATCGCACTCACGATCCCAAGTTGAAGCCATACCAAGAGCTCACTTCTGCCTTCGCCAAACAGTTAACCAAATTGATCTTTGTCCATGTTCCCCGACATCAGAATATTCTGGCCGACGCCCTTGCATCATTGGCATCATCCTTAAGGTTCCTTCTCGGTAGAAAGTCCAAACCCATCTCCGTCTACAAACTTTACACTCCCGCTACCCATGATCCCTCATATTTGAGGATCAAGGAAAAGATGTCTAAGATGGTCCAAGATGGAGAAGTTACTCAGAAGAAGGAAATTATGTTGGTGGAATTGGAAGAAGAACTCTCTGATGAAGAGAAATCATCGTTCTATGAACTTGCTAGATATTGCAAAGATCAGTCCTACCCTGAGGAAGCCACAGTATAAGATAAGAAGGCCATAAGAAGAGTGGCCTAGAAATATACATTGGTTGGAGGATTACTGTACAAGAGAAGCCTCACTGGTGTTCTTCTAAGATGTCTTGATAATGATGAGGTTTGGAAATGTATAGAGGAAGCACACTCGGGTGTGTGCGGTGGCCATGTAAAGTCAAGTGCTTGCTAAGAAAATCATTCGGCAAGTCTTTTATTGGCCTACCATGGAGGAAGATTGTGATGTGTATGTCCGTAGGTGTGTTATGTGTCAACTTCACGCCGACAAAATCCACTCTCTAGCTTCTTCCCTCCACCCAATATCTTCCCCATGGCCCTTCTCTATGTGGCCATTCGATATCATTGGTCCTCTTGGTGATCCCAACTCCCTTACTAAGCAAAAATCTTTCATTCTCACTGCAACGGAGTACTTCACCAAATGGGCAGAAGCCGAAGCCTACGTGGAAATTAAGGTCTCAATAGTTTGCAAGTTCATCATGAAGAATATCATCGCCAGGTTCGGCATTCCCAGCACGATCATCCCCGACAATGGGCCGCAATTCATTTCTCAAGATCTTCAAGACCTCTGCAATAGGTATAAAATTGTATTGCATCATTCGTCACCTTATTATCCACAAGGTAACGGCCAAGCAGAGGCCAATAATAAAACACTAATTAAAATTATCAAAAAGATATGTGAGTCTAATAAGTTTGAAGACTGGCCAAAAAAGCTAATCGAAGCTCTATGGGCCTATCGCACTTCGATCTGAACTCCCACAAGTTAAACTCCGTTCACCCTTACTTATGGGATGGAGGCGGTAGTCCCATATGAAATTCTGATTCCCTCTCTCATAGTACAATTGGACAAGGAACTTTCTCTCGACGAACATCGTGATTCTATCCTTGCCCAGTTAGAACTTTTAGATGAGAAGCGTTTGGCCATTGCCGAGCACGCTCGCATATATCAAAATAGACTCGCACGATTCTACCAAAAGAAGGTTATTGAGAGAAAGTTCAAAGTCAGTGAAATGGTGGTGAAAAGAATTTTGGTGAAACCTTGTGGCCCACGTTCCAAGCTCCAACCTAGTTGGGAAGGACCGTACGTGATTCAGGCTATGCATCCTGGCAATGCCTACAGGCTGGTCAATGCTGAAGGGGTCGAGTTATCCCATCCTTGGAATGGACTTTATCTTAAAAAGTATTACCCTTAGACTGATGTACGTAAAGTCAAAAATAAAAACATAAAAAAGGAATGACAAAAAAAAATAAAAAAAGGAGGAATACAAAAGTGAAAAATATATAAAAAGATAAAAAAATAAACCAAAGTGTAACTAACATAAAAAACAACAAAAAGAATAGAAAATTTGAAATGCCAATGCCCGGTAATCGCCATGAAATCAAGTCACTGCATTCAACTTCCATGCTAGGATAAGGGCCCATTAAGATTCGGTAGGTCTCGGGTCTTGGTCTGCCAGAACCAGGGAGACCCCTGTCCGGCCATGTCGGCCTATGCCCACTCGAAGGAAGGCAACATCCACACACTCATGTGCTTTATCCCAAAAAAATCGGTAGCATCACCTATGGTAAAATCTCACCCAGAAAGTTCTCCAAAGGGTTGTAATCTTTATTCTCTTCTCTTCGACTGAATGAGACAGTCGGCGCTCTTAAAATGTTGAGCATAGAAAAACATACCCTCCTAAGGTAAGAGTAGGGTCCATTCTCTCGAGTTTGGGTCAGAACACGAGAAGAGGGCAGTGTCCCCGCAGGCACCCAAGATGCATCCCGTAATTACATTTCCTTCATAAAATAAAATAAAATAAAACAAAACAAAAAAGAAACGAAAAAGGAAGATAGACACACCAGTTTTTTTGGGGCCTGGTGGTAACCGTGCCTGTTGAGCTATGGTTTTGATGATAACTAAACTTCGTGTGTAATGGAGATTGTAAGCTATGACTTTGATGATAACTAAACTATGTGACATATTGTGTGCTTGATTAGTGGAAAACATCTTCATGATAAATGAACTCACATGTGGCTATCTTATCTTGCAGGTTGCTTTACTAAGTAGGTTGATGATTGAATCAAGCATGCTGCACATTAGTATTTGGAGGTTTCATGTGAAGACTATGCTTCTCAGTGAAATGGTTGAGTCCTTATGGATATGAAATTGATTGCATGGCCTTGTGTTGTGTAAATGCATAGCCATTTCATTACATGCTCTGTTGAGGATTTCCTCTGGTTATTGTATATCATGAATGCATGAGTGATGGCTCCTAGTCATTCTAATCATATGGCTTAAATGGCTATGCATGAGGATTTCACAACATCTTCAGATTCATTGGTTTAATATTAACTCGCCTCATGCTAATGCTTTCGTAATTATATTTCATGTCATTTGGGTCTTGGTCTCAAAACTAGCTTCATATGTTAATACATGACCCATATATTTTGATCTTGATCTAACCTCTTGATTTATCATGTTTTTCAGGATGCAAAATCATTGTTGATCTTCATGGGATTATGGTAACATTTAATCAATTGATTCCATTTGGTTTGATGGAGGTTTTAGTTGTTTTTCAAACTTAAACTCCCTTACAGTCTTCACCATTTTCAATCCAACCATTGGATCTCCCCTCTATAAATTTTATGTTGTAGCTCAGGGAGTCCCCTTTCCAACGCCTCCAGTCTTGCTTCGATCGGAGTTCGGAGCTAGGAGTATTAATTCCCGTCGCCGAAGCGCGCAGAGCTGATTTTTGTGAAGCTGCCTGAAAGGGTCGACCCTTAGGGTCGACCCCTCAAGAAAGGGTCGACCCTTGGGGTCGACCCCTGTGAACCAAAACCTAAAATGTGTCCTGTTTGGGTTCTGGAAACCCAAGGGTCGACCCTTGGGGTCGACCCATTGAATCTGGAAACCCGAGGGTCGACCCTAAGGGTCGACCCCTGTAAAACAGAACATAAAATCCATTCTGTTTGGCTTCTGTATGCCCAAGGGTCGACCCCAAGGGTCGACCCATGCCCCGAGGGTCGACCCCAAGGGTCGACCCCTACAGATCATTTTGCCGTTTTTGTTGAACCAGAACATGGTTCTGAGAGGGTCGACCCATGGGGTCGACCCATGACTTCTGGAGCTCTTGCACAGCACGAGGGTCGACCCCAAGGGTCGACCCTTTCTGGTCTGGGCGGCGCCGTGAATGTAGACTTTTGGCGTTTCGACCCAATGGTCCAAATACACTTGTTTGGCTGTCCGTAATCCACTCCTAAATAAGTGGATCTTGTCCCTTGGTCGACCATTGACCACCCTTGGCTTATATAAACACTTGTAGAGATTGGAAAACCTAAGGGATTTTAGTATACACTGTTTTCAGGTTTCTTTCTAACCCTTCTTTGTGCAGGTCGTAGCAGCCACCTCCAGCCCTTGTTCCTCTTGTGTTTGTGCGTGAATGTGAAGGGAAGAAGGAGGATTCGAAGTTCCAATCAACCCTCTACTGCTGGCTGCGAGTGAAATCAAGATTCAAGCTCATCCGATTCAAGATTGTCAAGAACATCTTCCTGCTGCACAAGTGTTCGATTAAATTCCGAGAAGAGAAAGGGGGAGCTTCTACAAGGATAAATCATTCTCTCTTCACACCTTTCATTCTGATTCTTTGAGTTCAAACTTCAGCATATGTTGTAATCTTTATCTCAGATATTTGTGTGTGTGTGGATCATTGTTGGATCCGTGGTCGTGTGTGTGTCGTGATTTATTCGTGTGTGTACGTAGGTCTTCCTAGATCTACGTTTGTGTGTGTGGGTGTCTAGTTAGATCCGTGTTGTATCTTGTGTGTGGTTTGCTGCACTTGTGGCAGCGTGTGTTCGTGTTGGTGATCCGGCCATCGGATCGTGTGTGTGTTGCTATTCCGGTCGTTGGACTGTGTGGGAGACTACGTCTCCGTGTGTGTGTGTGTGCTTTGGGGCGTGTCCCCGTGTGTGTGTGCAGGCGTCGTCCTGCGTGTGTGTTTGGAGCATCGTCTCCGGTTGGGAATTTATTCCCGAGTGAAGCCTCACCTAGTTTGGTGAGGGGTGGACGTAGGGAGCCCGTCGTGGTCCCGAACCACCTTAAAATCCCTGTGTATTGTGGTTTGCTTTGCGCACTGGTTTGGCTTATTTTGTGTATCCATCTATATGATCGTGTGGGATCGGTGAACTTGAGAGAATCGGTTTAATGCTTAATCAACTTCCTTAATTCTATTATATGTCTTTAACTCCACCGTGTGCACTTGTCTTGTCTCATAGTGTTGTTGTTATCGAGCTTGCCAGATCAACAGTTTTGGGTGTTTTAATTGTTATCTCATTGCCTTTGATAAAAGGTCAAGAGTTTTAATTAAAATTGTAGTCACCCAATTCACCCCCCTCTTGGGTGTCATTGATCGAGGGACCCAACAATTGGTATCAGAGCTAAGGCTCTTATTTCATAGATCTAACGATCTAGAGTGATCCGGATCAATGACTACCAACACTTACACCTTGAATTCTCCACCGGTGTTTGATGGTTCCAAGTTTGATTTGTGGTTAGGAAGAATGTGCAGTCTTGTCAACTCATATGACCCTAAGCTATGGAGGCTTATTTCATATGGTCCTTATGAGTTGCCCAAGGATAAGAATATCTGGACTAAAAATCAAAAGTCTAAACATGATCAAAATTGCTTAGTTTTAAAGTTACTTACTACTGCAGTTGATTCTAATCATTTCCCTTTTGTCTCCCATTGCAGATCCGCGAAGGATATCTTGGATGGCCTAACCAAGATTTGGGAAGAGCATGGAGACCAATGTCTTGTGGCAGGGATGAGTGAACAAAGGAGTGATCAGCCAAGTGAATCAAGCTCACCAAGTGGATCAAGCTCAAGGGTAAATTCTGAATCTGATTGTGAAGATGATTTTAACTACGAAGAATTGTTGAATGCCTATGAAGAGCTTGCTGAAAAATACAAGAAGTTAAAATCTGAAAATAAAAAATTGAAAAAGAATGTTGGTCAAAATAGAAGTGATTCCTCTTGTAAAGAATGCTCACACCTTGAGGAATTGATTGATGGTTACATGTTTGACATTGAAATTCACAAAGATCAAATCTCTACCTTGAAAAATGAAAACAAAGAGCTGAGAGAGAGAGTTAGTCTTATGGACATTGGCCAAATTGAATTTGCTCATGATAAGAGACTTGAAAAAGGAAAATATGTGGCTTTGGAAGAGTGTGAAGATGTGAATGAAATAAGGCAAGAAGTTGAATGTCTTAGGAAAACCAATGCCGTGTTAAATGTTAATCTTTCCACTTGTGAAGAAGAACTTGTCAATTCTGAATTACACATTTCATCTCTTGAAAAAGAAATTTCTGACTTGAATGCTTCATTGTCTAAATTTGTGAATGGCCAAGAAAACTTGGATAAATTGCTGGGCATGAGAGTGAACTTTCAAAGAGAAGGGCTGGGTTTTAATCCTGTAAACAAAAGGAAATTTGAGAGTAAGCTACACACTTCTTTTGTTCACACCACTTGTGTACCCAGCACCTCCACATCTCACTCCCATGAACACACCATGTCAAGAACTCAATCAAATCTGACAAAGGGTGCGAATGTCCAGAATGTGCATGCTAGAAACATTCATATAAAATCCCATGCATCTAACAAAAGAAACATGTCTTGTCTTTACTGTGGAAAACTTGGACACATGATGCATGATTGTTTCATTATGAAGAATGATGATTTGAGAGCTTGTAGAAATCAGGCTGATTTGAAAAATGTAAAGAAAGCATTCACCACAAAATCTCACATGCATTGCAATCACTGTGGTAAAAGAGGTCATACAATTTCACACTGCTGGCTACTAACAAAGAAAAAGAGTTTTCATTCAACACATCATGCTCAAATGTACAAAATGGTAAACCAAATGAGAAGAGTGAATGTGACATCACATGCTTCAAAGAATCCTCGTGTTTTTAAGAACTCAAAGTCATGTTGCAACTATTGTGGTAAATTTGGACATATGGTGCATGATTGTTTTATGAAGAAAATTGATGATATGAATGTTGTTAAGAAATGGAAGCCACGTGTCAAAGATGTTGCTAACCCACAAGGACCCAAGATGATTTGGGTACCTAAGAATGGCAAATGAGAAATCTGTTTTGCAGGTGTGCCTTGGGAATATAAAGCATGAAATCTGTTCTCATCAAGAAGGTAAGGCACATGGGTCAAGTGGCATAAGTTAGGTTGGAAGAAAAATCAAAAACTGAAATTTGGAAACTCAGGTGATATCCCTCTCACTCTCTTCTGTAATTATGTCATGGTTTGATTCATATTGTACTGAAGTGTCTTGTGTTAATGCACATGTTTGGACATGCATTCCATCCATAGATAGTTGCATACACTTGTGCATATCATCCTCATATAACATCTTATTGAAGTTGTGCTTCGAAACCATCAATAAAATTCACTACATTTGTTGTGTTTGCATACACCCTCATGTTTACATACACCATTTCACACTCTATCATACTATAGTTGAACATTGTGAATTCATGTCATAATGCACATCAATCCTCCTACCTTCATCATCCTTGACTACAATAGTATATCAAATGGTGACATGTGGAAGGGCAGGCCAAGCCTGTCTGAAACCTATCACTACGCGTGAGGTGATCTTTGGATCTAAGTTCTCCGCCTAGTACTATGAGTCATTTACTCAAAGGCTACTTATGGCATTGGATTGTTATTGAACATCTAGCATTCATGCATACATTAAGGGGGAGTAATCACATTCAGCATATGAGCATAGTCCTTAGATTCACACATGAGTCATGCACCGTGTCTAGACCTCCCTAAGAGGATGTTGGTTGTTAAAAGAATTTGTCATGCCATTGATAATAAATTTGAATCGAAATTGACAAATCAATTCTGTTTGTTCATAAATGCAGATTATACTTCAAATGATGATGGGTTAGTCATGACCAATCTTGAAGAATACCTTGCAAGGATGAAAATGATAAAAATTTTCTCAATTCACCACCAGGAGATATGAAGTGATCTTGATGGTACCCAAGACATGGTATGAAAAGTGCGCTTCTCAATTAACAAAGGATGGTTCAATAGGTGAAAGACTTGGAAGAAGAAGGATTCTCAAGGCAAAGGTAAGAAAGCAAAATCTGAAGTATCAACCTCCGTGAGGTTGGCAATTTCAGTGATTGAAGGCTTCCAATCTTGTCTCCTGAACCAAGGTAATTCATCCTTATCAACTCATGCAATGGTCTTTTTATCACTTGGTGATACCTTTAGATGACAAGTGTTGATTCTAAAAACTTGAGTTGTCATTTACTAGCATGCTGTGACAAATTGGTTGAATCTAGTTTGATGTGATGAACATACTTAATTGATTTAACAGAATGAATCCTTGAGATGAGTTATGTGATTTGAAAATATGTTTGTGATTATATGATCCATACATTTGACTTCTGGATGAACTCTCATTTCAAAACTTGTGAAAGACCTTTCAAAATCTATTTTTGAACAATTCTGAAATTTGGGTTGCACTGCTTACTTTTGATCATTTATGCACCCTCATTCATAAAGGTCTTGTCATAAATAATGTTTGCTGATTCATGGATTGAATGTGGATGAACTTAATAAGAATTCTGTCACACTGACTTGGAAATGAAAGCTCTCATCTTCTTTTTGCATCCTATCCTTCATTCTCATACAGTAATAGGCTGCATGCATCAGAATCCAATGCATTAGGTGCATTTAGTTCTCTCAAATGAAAAACCAAAAACACACACCTTGCACCCATGTTAATTTCTGCATTGCATTAGAGCTCATGCATTCGTCACACTTAGTTCATTCGTTTGGCATCCATTCAATTAGTATCAAATTGACATTACATTACTCGCATACATGTCATAGTGCATTTGCATAAACTCCCAATGTGTGCTTGTGTGTTATTATATGCTATTCACCCCCATCCTTGAAAATTCTATGACCTTATGCATTCTTGATAAATAATGTTGCATTTGAGTCATTATTGGTGTGCTTCATGTTGTACACTTTGGGGGGAGTAAAGTGCATCTATTTAGGGGGAGTTGTATTGTTATGTATTCATGGTATTTTCGGTATACATGTTGAATCAAATTCACACAATTTCTGCACAGAATATGAAAATGAGTGTTAAGAATAAGGATATATGTTTTTCTTTTCAACACTCTCGAGATGTTAAACTTGCTGCATGTATGTTGAAGAGACAGTTGAGGAAAAAGCTGCCTACCTATCTTTGTTGAAAAATCTGAAATGAAAATGAATGGTAGAGCAATGCTTGGTCTCACTGAGTAAACTGGGCACATGTCACCTGAGACGTGATGTGGTTCATATCTGAAAAGTGTGGACTAGTACCTCTGTTCAAAATGAGGTGAGATGGTTCAGTATTCTAAGTAACCGGGGATTCTGGCATGAGCTCCATGCGTCTACTCGCGTAAAAAGGAATCATTTTGGACCTGATCACTCTTGAAAAATTCTGACTATCATGTGGTACTGGTTGAGTTGAAAAAAAATGATGGTGAAAACTCATTGTGGTAGAGCGAAGCCTCCAATACGCTGCTCTCAAAATTGAAGTGCAGTCTGTAAAATATCTCCATGTGTTGATCTGAAAATCTAAATATCCATATTGAAACTATCATTTTTCATGTTACTCACTTACACATTTGAGAATTTGATTTAATATGTATTCAGAAAGTTGATTGACTACATTAGCAATTTCATTAATCTCCTATATGATTGGAAAATCTCCCATGTGCTACACATGTGTATTCTAATTGCCATGACTCTCTTGCATCTTTCCTATACCCATCCCTTCTTAAGTAAGTACGGGGGAGCAGTGTTGCATGTATATATATATATATCTTTTTGTTTGCTTGTGTATGCATCTCACATGCCATGCATCTCATGCATTTCAAACCACAAATCAAAAATTCAAAATCTGGAAAATACTGAAAACAAAAAATTGAGTGAACTTCCCACGCTATTTTCTTGCTCGATAAATTCTTGTGCTTGCTTGGCTAATGGGGAGAAAGATTGGGCACAACCGAGTAATCAACATTTGGTATCCTCTCTAGCCAACACTTGGTGTTTCCCATACATTTCATGAACCCACTCATTTATAATTTACTCCTGCTTCATCAGAATTTCAAATGTGGGTTACTGTTCCTTGCACTTTTATCATGCTACAATGTGCATCTCCACTGTTTCTTCTTCAGGAGGGAGTATGATTGGCATTACCCCGCTTTTTGATAATGTCAAAGGGGGAGAAATATTTCATGTGATTCATGCTTGTTAGATTCATGATTGGGGTTTCATGATTGGGGTTTCATGAAAAACATGCCACTCGTTTGTCATCTTCACTAAGATTGTCATCATTAATCACTAAGTTTGTCATCATCAAAAAGGGGGAGATTGTTGAGCTATGGTTTTGATGATAACTAAACTTCGTGTGTAATGGAGATTGTAAGCTATGACTTTGATGATAACTAAACTATGTGACATATTGTGTGCTTGATTAGTGGAAAACATCTTCATGATAAATGAACTCACATGTGGCTATCTTATCTTGCAGGTTGCTTTACTAAGTAGGTTGATGATTGAATCAAGCATGCTGCACATTAGTATTTGGAGGTTTCATGTGAAGACTATGCTTCTCAGTGAAATGGTTGAGTCCTTATGGATATGAAATTGATTGCATGGCCTTGTGTTGTGTAAATGCATAGCCATTTCATTACATGCTCTGTTGAGGATTTCCTCTGGTTATTGTATATCATGAATGCATGAGTGATGGCTCCTAGTCATTCTAATCATATGGCTTAAATGGCTATGCATGAGGATTTCACAACATCTTCAGATTCATTGGTTTAATATTAACTCGCCTCATGCTAATGCTTTCGTAATTATATTTCATGTCATTTGGGTCTTGGTCTCAAAACTAGCTTCATATGTTAATACATGACCCATATATTTTGATCTTGATCTAACCTCTTGATTTATCATGTTTTTCAGGATGCAAAATCATTGTTGATCTTCATGGGATTATGGTAACATTTAATCAATTGATTCCATTTGGTTTGATGGAGGTTTTAGTTGTTTTTCAAACTTAAACTCCCTTACAGTCTTCACCATTTTCAATCCAACCATTGGATCTCCCCTCTATAAATTTTATGTTGTAGCTCAGGGAGTCCCCTTTCCAACGCCTCCAGTCTTGCTTCGATCGGAGTTCGGAGCTAGGAGTATTAATTCCCGTCGCCGAAGCGCGCAGAGCTGATTTTTGTGAAGCTGCCTGAAAGGGTCGACCCTTAGGGTCGACCCCTCAAGAAAGGGTCGACCCTTGGGGTCGACCCCTGTGAACCAAAACCTAAAATGTGTCCTGTTTGGGTTCTGGAAACCCAAGGGTCGACCCTTGGGGTCGACCCATTGAATCTGGAAACCCGAGGGTCGACCCTAAGGGTCGACCCCTGTAAAACAGAACATAAAATCCATTCTGTTTGGCTTCTGTATGCCCAAGGGTCGACCCCAAGGGTCGACCCATGCCCCGAGGGTCGACCCCAAGGGTCGACCCCTACAGATCATTTTGCCGTTTTTGTTGAACCAGAACATGGTTCTGAGAGGGTCGACCCATGGGGTCGACCCATGACTTCTGGAGCTCTTGCACAGCACGAGGGTCGACCCTAAGGGTCGACCCTTTCTGGTCTGGGCGGCGCCGTGAATGTAGACTTTTGGCGTTTCGACCCAATGGTCCAAATACACTTGTTTGGCTGTCCGTAATCCACTCCTAAATAAGTGGATCTTGTCCCTTGGTCGACCATTGACCACCCTTGGCTTATATAAACACTTGTAGAGATTGGAAAACCTAAGGGATTTTAGTATACACTGTTTTCAGGTTTCTTTCTAACCCTTCTTTGTGCAGGTCGTAGCAGCCACCTCCAGCCCTTGTTCCTCTTGTGTTTGTGCGTGAATGTGAAGGGAAGAAGGAGGATTCGAAGTTCCAATCAACCCTCTACTGTTGGCTGCGAGTGAAATCAAGATTCAAGCTCATCCGATTCAAGATTGTCAAGAACATCTTCCTGCTGCACAAGTGTTCGATTAAATTCCGAGAAGAGAAAGGGGGAGCTTCTACAAGGATAAATCATTCTCTCTTCACACCTTTCATTCTGATTCTTTGAGTTCAAACTTCAGCATATGTTGTAATCTTTATCTCAGATATTTATGTGTGTGTGGATCATTGTTGGATCCGTGGTCGTGTGTGTGTCGTGATTTATTCGTGTGTGTACGTAGGTCTTCCTAGATCTACGTTTGTGTGTGTGGGTGTCTAGTTAGATCCGTGTTGTATCTTGTGTGTGGTTTGCTGCACTTGTGGCAGCGTGTGTTCGTGTTGGTGATCCGGCCATCGGATCGTGTGTGTGTTGCTATTCCGGTCGTTGGACTGTGTGGGAGACTACGTCTCCGTGTGTGTGTGTGTGCTTTGGGGCGTGTCCCCGTGTGTGTGTGCAGGCGTCGTCCTGCGTGTGTGTTTGGAGCATCGTCTCCGGTTGGGAATTTATTCCCGAGTGAAGCCTCACCTAGTTTGGTGAGGGGTGGACGTAGGGAGCCCGTCGTGGTCCCGAACCACCTTAAAATCCCTGTGTATTGTGGTTTGCTTTGCGCACTGGTTTGGTTTATTTTGTGTATCCATCTATATGATCGTGTGGGATCGGTGAACTTGAGAGAATCGGTTTAATGCCTTAATCAACTTCCTTAATTCTATTATATGTCTTTAACTCCACCGTGTGCAATTGTCTTGTCTTATAGTGTTGTTGTTATCAAGCTTGCCAGATCAACAGTTTTGGGTGTTTTAATTGTTATCTCATTGCCTTTGATAAAAGGTCAAGAGTTTTATTTAAAATTTGTAGTCACCCAATTCACCCCCCTCTTGGGTGTCATTGATCGAGGGACCCAACAGTGCCTGATCCCAATAAACGGAACCCCTCAAAGTAAAGTCCACAAAAGGGGTCATGGCACATAAATGCTCGAGAGTTGGCCCAAAGTTACCTGAAAGAGGAGAGTTAACTAGGCTCGCCGGGTTAACGGCTTTGCCGGTCCTCTCAGAAGGTTTACCCCTCATACTCTTCCTTCTCCCCCCAATGATGAAAGCCCAATGGAGACCCTGAAGTATGAAACCAGCTAAGGCCCGCAAACTTGCTTTTAACATGCACATAGTTGTCACCTTGCAGAAGCCATCGCTGCGAAGGGGTCTCGGTGTTTATGGTAAGTCAAGACCTTTATCTACCGCCTTGATGTGTTCCTGTTTAACCTTGGGCTTAGACCAATGCAAGCATATCACCTATGGTGCGACGGCGTCTGATTCCGGGTCAGCATCGCACTGTTGGTCGTTTGGGTTCCAGGGTGTTCCATTATTTACCGTCTAGAGTTGTGAGAAAATAGAGCTGGGTCAGGCAAATTATTTACCTCAAACACTTTTTGGGTGTGTCCCTGCGGTCGGAAGCGACTGGGAGCCTAAGAATGGCATGACGACATGGTCATCAGGATAAGTCTTAACCGGTGGGACTATCATTCGAGGAGTCTAGAGGCTCAAATCAACCTAGATGTACACTTAGGATACCTGGGAGGTTAACGGGAAACCCTCTCCTCATATAGGTTGAGTGTCGTATGGGATGGTTACCGGGTATTAGCAAACAAAAGGAACAACAAAAATAAGAAAAGAAAGAAAAATGACCAAAAATGATAAACAAAATTTTTTATCCATACCCCCCTAAAAAAACAAAAATAAGAAATACAAAATTGCATGATCACATCCGTATGCTGCAGGTCATCTTTAAGTTTTCGTTTGCATATGTGTGCTTGTGTGTTGTATTTTCCTTTACTATTGCCTTTCTTGATAAAGGCTTGGCCCCCTGACTCGTCATCAAGATGATCGTTCACACATTGAGCAAGGGGCCAAGTCAGAACAGAAAAACTAACTTATCTTTTTTTAGTAATGTGTGCAGGCATTAAGAGGTAAGAAAGAAGCAGAAAACATCAACTGGAAATTCCATTATCTTCTTTCAGAAATGTACATCACATTCTACCCTCTACATTACCCCTTTCGGCACCTTCCATGCGAAGGACCCTAGGGGGAATTGCCATGCTAGACGAGGCGGTACTCCTTCTGCCTTGTAATCCTTTTCTTGATTCTGCGCCCCGTCGATCAGCAGGGACGGCAAAGAAACTACTGACGCGAAAGCCTTGCTCTCGCGCTCTCCGGTAACGATCTTCACCGTCCTTCAGCCATTGTTCAGCAAGACCAAGACTGGTTCGGAGTTCGAATAGCTGGGCCTCCAGAGCCCTTCACTCTTCCCTCTCGACAAACCTCTCGGCTCTTTCTTTCTCTCTGTCCTTTTCCTTTTCGGCTCATTCTCTTTCTCGGTCCTCCCTTTCCAGTTGAAGAGGGATCTTGATGCGGGACGGACACGGGGACTGACTCTACGTGGTATGGACCTCAGACTCTAGATGCGGACACGACCAGCAACACATGATAGGAGAGACACTAAGCCCGACACGGAGAGCTCCTATGGGCTATACGTCGCTAACAGAAACGTAAGCTCACTCATCGTCCCAAGCGAGGGAAACGCGGATCGTGTGCGGTTGAAGAACCGGCAGAGTTCAAGGTAGTCAGACTCACTTCCGGACTCGGATCGAGTCACGGGACGGGTCACTCTCATACTCACAGCGGTGACATGGACACACGCCAAGAGGTTCGGACCATTACCTCCACGCACCCGGCGTGGCGAAGACAACCCCGGCCGAATCACGGACTCTCGGTTAACAATTATTACAGCAATACACTAAGTCGACCCACTCCACACAGGGAGGTAAAAGGTCACATGTGGGGTCCGGGAATCACGCAACTCGGGATGACAGGCAGCATCTTGATGTCGTCCGGCGGTGCCGAACTCTGCGTTTTCGTGCTTTCTGAACGGCGGCTTCTACGGGCCCGTGGGGCCCACGGACGGCGTTGTCCTCCGGATCTACGGGGGTGGGACCCACTGTGATGGGGGCCCCTGGTGGCGCACCTCCACGGACGGCGGTCGGCCGGGAACACTGATCGGGGGTCGATCGGCCCCGATTCCCAACTCTTGAACTAATAACCCACTGATTTTGGTTGCTGTCTTCTGCCGCGCGCTCCGACGAAAACGGCCGCTGCGATCAATCCCGACGTCGGATAGGGACGCATGAGCTATCGTTGGAAAGCTCTCTTCAAATTCTTCAATCTAGACACAGAGAGATCTGCTGGATCTTGTCGCATCAGAACTTTATTGAATTTACAAGTCCCTGTTGTACAGTAACTGAAATCTCATATCTGTAGGGAATTTGTCTGAGACCTGCCGTTGACCGCCTAGTAGACCTCCGATTCAGCTCTTGAGTTCTTCATCAAAGTTATGGGATTTTGGACAGGAAAGATGGGGATATTTTTTGTGGACTGATTGGAGGTGGCTGTGATTTGTTATGATTTGTTTACGGAAGGGTGGTCGGATCTGGGAACAAGTGAACAGCACTGTAGCTAGCTCAGAGATTGATTTTTGAAAAATATGAGATGGCCTCACAAAAATTCAAGACAATTTGGGGACAGTGGGGTTGGTGAAAGGAACTCCCAGTAAAATTGGGAGGTTAAACAAAAATCATAAAGAGGCACGAAACCTGGAAACACAGGGCGGATGGAAATGGATATAGACAGCAGATAGATCTGAAAATTAAGGTTGGACGAAAATGAAAAAATATCAAATGGGATCTTTATGACCAACCAAATTTTTTGGGACGCGCTTGACACCTCTGGAACATCCCCTAAAATCCCCAGATCGATCTGAGATTGTGGCTGACACAGAGAATTCATGGAAGCTACTGTGGTCGGATGAAGGCAGAACTCCGGCGATCTCGGCGGTGATGCGATGGCGGCTCGTGGCGGCGGCGACCGGAATGATAAGGGGAGGAGTCACACCTCCAGAGGGAAGCCTTCACAGCTTCAAGGGGGAGAGGGAGGAGAGAGGAGGGGGGCGCTGTGGACGTGGGATTTTTATCTATTTATTTTATTTATTATTTGATTTGATTTATTGGCGTGCCAGTCACCGAAGTGACGATTTCATTGTGCGCTCGATCTGACTTGATCAGTCGATTGTGAAGTCCGAGTCGGGACCGGAAGTCCGCCATACCATAAAGGCTATGACGTTAATTACATCCCCCCAAAGGAGGACAACCCTTGATTAAACGCTAAAGGTAGGAGGAGGATAGCGGTAAAAATAAAACTCAAACGAGGGAGAGAGTTGGTTCATTCACAAGGCATCAGATAGCCTGAGTAAAGCGAAGATACACCAGTTGCGGAGGAAACTCGGCAGCATATCCCCATTACCTTGGACTATGCCAAGTGGAGATAGGAAACCACCCATGCAGCGGCAAGGTGGGATCCGTAAAAGATCAGGTATATATACATAACCCGGAATCCGGATGGGGACCGGCCTGATGTAACACACCCGGTACGAGTGCGATGTCTTATTAATGTCCCCCTTTGGAGGACCATCGGAGATCATGCAAGGGCATAACTCCGTGGGCCAACGGGGTTAGAAGAAAGTACCACACTCGATTGGTGGGGTATATGTAAATTTCGGCAGCATGTCCCCTCAACTTGGATTATGCCAAGAGAGGATAGGTCATCATCCACGGAGAGCCGGGACAACGACCGAACAAAGATGGGCACCAGGCCCAGGGACATCTCTTGCCTTCATATCATTGATTAATATTCCCTTGGAACCCATCAGAACACATGTAATGACATGGCTCTTTGGGTTCATAAGGCAGCGGTGAAATCCGGATTAGGGACGAGAGCTGTAGGGGAGATCTTCCCCATTATTGTATCTCATCAAGACACAAGTGATGGTCTCTGAGTATCCCCTTAAACAGATGTATGGGGAGATTAAGAGGTTTGAAGAAAGATGGTGCAGAGATGGGCCTCGGAGTGGGTTTCATTGACCGAAGGAGGGATCTCGGCGTGGCTTTCATATTGGCCGAAGAGGGGATCTCGGCCTGGGGCTTAGTCAGCCAAAAAAAAGGGGGGTCTCGGCCAGGGGTTTAGCCGACCAAAAGAGGGAGCTCTCGGCCGGGGGGTTATCGGCGTGGGGTTTGATTGGCCAAAAGGAGAGGGTGTCCCGGCCAGGAGCTTTCGGCGGCCAAAAGAGGGTCTCGGCCAGGGGCTTCCCGGCGCGCTCATCGCCGCGCCGGGAAGCTGGCGCCGAGAGGCACCAGGCCGGGAAGGCCAGGTGGAGGGGAGTTCAACGGCCAGTGGGCACGACTGGGGTGATTTTTGTCGGCTAGCTGAAGGGGGAGGTCTTCTCGGCAGCGTAGTTCTCGGCGGGGAATGTTGCACGCCGAGAAGGTGAAAGGGTAGGGGTTTCAGAGCTTCGCTAACGATGCTCTGTTCATATGTTTTCTGGGATTTCAAGCTCGAATTGATGCCGGGTCAGGAGTGCAGAAGGGGGATTTCATGGATGCTTCTGTTAGAAGGATGCCAAGGGAATTGGACGGTGGAATCAATGAAAGAAACCAGACCATCACCTGATCCCGTGGAGGGCTTTATCTGCTTATTGCAGGCCGTCTGGGGGAGTCAAGAGATGACTGTCCTCTGACCCCTCCGGATGAGCCCAATGACATTGAAAACCAGCGAAGGAGGGACTCTCGACGCAGAAACTCCAGGCCCTAAGCATTCAAGGCTTAGAATGGAGGACCCAGGGATCGGATCATCATTTATCAAAGCTAGACAGTCCAGGTAACCAAGAGATTGATGTCTCTGGTTCCTAAACAGCGTAAAGGCGCTCGACAAAAAACTCAGATTATATGCAGAGAATCAGCCATTGAGATAGGAGAGGGGAGAAGAGAATAGAACTCAGTAACCCATTAGATAGGGGTAGGAGCCCTATCTTCGTCCCTCTTCGAAGAATAGACTCATATGATCGGCTCTGAAACTCGAAGAGTCTAAACTATATTTTCTTTCAGACGAGGACTATGCACATAGAGAGACAGAGATCATATGTCTTAATCAATCAGTGCCCAGGCGAGCCATATCAATATTTCATTGCATTGCATAGAAAACTTACACTGATCGTGAAAGAGAAATGCAAGACAGAGAGGTAGAAGTCAAGGCCGGGACTCTCCGGCTACATTTGATAAATCGAGAAAAGACTCGCTAGATTACATCAAAGAAAAGAAAACATGGAGGAGGGGAGGGTGGAGCATTGACTCCTCTCCCTCCCCGGGCGGCCCACCTGGGGTTTCTCTTCTTCCTCTTCTCTTTTCTGGCAGCGGAGGCTCTCTCTCTCTCTCTCTTTTCCTATCTCCTTTTCTGGATGGGTTTCTTTTCTTTCTAGCTGTGTCTAATCTCTTTTTTTTTTTTTTTGCTCTCCTCCGTTCTTTCTTTTTTGATCGAGAGAAAGGGGGGTTTTTATAACACCCCTTCTCCCCCTTATCGGCATGGGCATCTCGGCGGGCTATTTTTGACCTCCCGGCGCGCCTTATTCGGAGGTGGTAGGCTCTCGACGCATCACCTCTCGGCATGGCCTTATTGGGCTTTCGACACCGTACGGATGGGCCAGCCCATTTATGTCTCTTTGTATTTCATCTTTTCTTAAATGAACTCATCATTAAGCTTGAGCTGTAAGAGCCACTTAATCTGTCCTTCATTTGTCGGCACCTCGAGCAAGTCAGGCTAGGTGAGGGCCCATTAATTGGTGAACTAGCATGGTTTCATCAGAATACTTCTGGGGGTTTTCATCGGTCAGTGGACCGCAGTTCTTCATCAGTAATGTCGTCTGAGTGACGACAATATCGGACATCAGCTTGGCCGGGGAAGGCTTCAACTGGGTGACAGCTTCAGTAACGGACTTTCTGTAATCCCGGCTTTGCAGGAGTTCCTTGGATCTTCATTACTGATTCAATCTCATCTTTTGTCTCATCTCTATCTTTGGTTACATTTCCGGTGTCAACAAATGCCCCCCACCTGCGGGCGGCGTAAGCGCAGAATAAGCGGCACGGGGCTTGCAGGTGTCTTTCATCATTCGAGGGTATCTTACTCAATTTGTCTTTAATCGGGTTCTCAGACCTGATCATCTCGTTGCAACAATATTCTGCACACGGATCTTTCATTTTCATATTTTTTTATCTTCACATTTTCTTTATTTTCAGCATTTCGGAGCTTCTCGGCACAGGGCCATAGGCTTCTCGGCATGACCCTCTCGGCGCAAGGCTTCTCGGCGTGAGGGGCCTCTCGGCGCGGCCGAAGGAAGGCTCTCGGCACGCCCTCGGCCGAAGGGGGCTCTCGGCCTGGGTTCTCGGCGTGAGGGGCCTCTCGGCGCGGGTAGGCTCTCGGCGCTGCCATCCTCATTGCGCCGTGCAGGCAGCGGTGGTCCCAACCCAGCAGGCGTAGACCCCATCACACACTGTGCGGCTTATTTCACATTTTGGCTGTGCACTTTCGCTCTCCCACAAGGGGACGAGACAGTTATTCGGCCAGAGGCCATATATCCAGCTTGTCAGATGGCATGGGGGATGAAGCTGTCGCTCTGCCCAGTGGCCTTGTGTTTGATATATAAATCTTTGGGGGACCTGCACAAGCATCAGACTCCCCGTTCTTTGTGGACCGTGGGTCCTTTTCACTTCTTCAACGCCTGGGTTTGCAGTATATTCCCTGAGTTAGCTCCGAGAACCTTGCAGGCGGATACAGTGTTACCCAGGATGGTTGAATTTGCTAGCGCTGAGCCTGGTCCCTTTTATGATCAGCTGTTTAAAATAAGGGGCCGACTGATAAAAGTACCAGTGGACGCCCCTGGCAGCATACATTTCTGGAGCTTGGCGGCAGGTTCAGCTCCTTTGATTGATCCTCAGAGAGAGTGCAAGCTGGAAGAGACAGAGACATATATCCATCCTGTTTCAGGAGTCAACACTGCCCGGCCAATCCTGGAATCGGAGCTGGTGAGATGGGCCATGGCAATTCGGCCCAATGTTTTGGTCTACAGGAAGGGTGGCCTGCTTCTGTTGGAGCCATACTATCCGTTCCGATTTGGGCGAAACTTCGGCTACGACCAGCATATTCCTACCTCAGTTGCCCAGTTTCCCCTGGATAGCCGGGCCAAGCACGGGTCCATCATTGTTGGCGAGGGCCGGTTGTGGTGGGATTTCTATCATCGCCAGGATGATGTAGTTTTCAGGGTGCCCACTGTTTCTAACCGTGTTCCCCGGGTAACACCAGAATATATCAAATGGTGAAATATCCGGACCGGCTTTTATAGGGACGGTAGGGGTGCCTTCTGGGATGTGGCAGAGCGCTCCTTCCTGAAACAGTAGCCTGGGCCAGTGTTTGATATTTCTGAGGCCCACTTGAAAAAACTTTACTCACAACACCTGAGGGAGGCGGAGAATTATCTGAATCAGCGGCGGGCTTTGAAGGAAAAGAGTTCCGAGCCGCTGCTCCTGTCTTCGCTGCTATCAACGAGGACACTTGTATGCAGAGTTTGGAACATCTGAGCCATGTAGGGGGCGCTCGCTTGGAGGTGCAGCAATACCCATTTCCTGTCGAAGAGCCGCTCCCGACAGTAGCTCCTTGGAGGGGTCCAATTGATAAATTTCATCCATATAGGACGTTTGTACGTCGGGAAGACAGAACTCAGACGTACTACAGGCAAACGTCCTGGCTGTTCATTCTGCTAAATTTGCATGGATTATCCGCGGAAAGCCCGATAGCTGGCATATTGAACAAGCCACTGTTTATATCATTTCATTATGTCGATGGTTGGGGCGTGGACCATCTTGATTTATTTCGATGCCTTGACTTTCGCGGCCATAATGATCTGGCTGCTTTAGTAGAGAAGTGCCAGATATTTGGTGATGTGTGCTGGCTCATCAAGGAGGCTGCTTCCCGCTCCAAGGAGGTAGCTTATCTGTACTGGCCACTTTCTGTATTCTATGACGGCCCGACAGGTAAGATTTCTTCTTTTCTGATTGCAGTGTTTTCTGCTTAGCATCTGAATTTCGCACCCACTGATCCCATCACCCTTCTGCCACTTTCAACAGACCGGCCTGATATAAAGCGGCAGGGGCTCTATAGAAAGATTATTGCGCAGGCCGAGAAGCCGACTTATTTTGAAGTCCCTGTTGTAGCACCGACCACTACTCCCCTGCCTCCTGGTAAGAAGAGGAAGGCTTCCGCAGTCAAAACTGCAGTTGGGAAGGCCAAAAAGGCCCATATTCAGCAGTCGACTTCGGTGGCGATGGACACTGGGACCCCTCTCCCCGCCATTCCATCATTCGATGAGTTTGAGCTGCAAAGGGAGGCTGCTCAGACACCGATTCAGGGTAACATCAAAAGCTTGCATTTGCATTCTTCACTGTCTTCTGCAGGATCTCACAGAAGTCCTTGAATCTGACCCATTCTTTTTGCACAGCCCAAGAGACAGTCATAGCACCTTCTGTGGTGGAGACCAGATTGCCTTCTCCTACGCCGGCTAGTGAGGCGGGGGGTAAGGGTATCTTCTCATCTGTTTCATACCTGTATTTGTTTTCTTTGCTACATTTCTCAGAGGTCTCTTTTTGCATCAGTGGCAGGCGAGGAACAGACTGAGGCTATGGTGACAGAAGAATTGCTTCAACCACAGGAGGGTTACAAGGCTCAGTCGAAGCAGCGTACTATTCCGGCCAGGCGCATAATTACTCGGTCTGCATCTCGACATGTTTTAGAGGTGGCCCCACAGCGTATAGCTAGTGTGGAAATATCCTCAGGCAGTTCTAAGACCGCCTCTGATGAGGAGGAAGTGACCTTCAGGGATAGTGAGGGGGATGCTTCTGAATCAGAGGCCCCACTTGTATTTGCAAAAGGTGCTCTGTCTTTTCAGCCTGCTAAGCTGGTGGTGCTATCTCCTGAGGAGGAGTTGCAAGAGGAGTTTGCTGGGCTCGATACCGAGATTGACATAACTCCACCATTTGTCATTCCGACTACGGAGCTTCCTTCTCTTTCACCCCACTTCGAGGATGTGGACCCTGCTTCAGGGGTGGGTTCCTTTTCATGTTTGTTGCTTCATCTGCCCCTTTCTTCCCTTTTTTTTTTAGCGCTGAAGTTGCTTTGTTTTGGTCTCAGGGCATTGCCATTGCTAGCTCAGACATAACTGCGGCTATCACGAACATTTCTTCTATAAACTGGGCTATTGTCCCTTTTCAGCCTTTAACTTGCACGGGAATTCCTGAGATCATTCGCCCTGTGCCAGCGCGGATACAGTCCTCGACAGATTTAGCATCGTTGGACTTAGGATCATCAGGAGAGATTTCCCTCCTTGTTAAGTCCTCCGAGTTCAGAGCCGAAATAGACCCAGCCAGAAGCTCCGTTTTTATACCGGCTGCCATAATGTCAATCGCGCCTGAGTCAGCAGTCCCTGCCACAGTGGCTATAGAGACTGGATTTCTGCCTTTACAGACTAGGGACCCTTCGCCCCCATTATCAGGAAGAGTAGCTGGAGACGAAGCCTTTACTCAGGAGACTCATGAAGAGATAGCTCCATCATTCATTGGTCCTCCCTCCGCGAATGTTCAAGCCATAGTCCCCGAGACAGCGGTGGAGGGGGAATCTTTGGTTCAGCCAGAGGGCACGGAGAGGGACCGGCCAGTTCTTCCAGTAGATTTGCCGTCTTCATCCTCTCAATCGGATGTCGCACTGTGGGCAGATATTGATAGCGAAGTGACCTTCGAAGTAGCTCCTCTTCCTTTGCCTGGCTTTACTTCACCTGAGAGTTTTGTCTGGCAACATCTGGGCATGCTGCGCCAGCTAGTGGAGTCGCAGCCCGGACTAACCTATCCACGGTTGAAGGAGATAGCTGAGCGCTTCACCGTCGGCTTGCAGGCGATGGGATGTCCCACAGAAATATGGGCCCATCGGGTTTTTTTATTGTTAAAATTTGTTCATCGCCGGGATTTCTTGACACATATCATGTCTGACAAACTGGCGGCTTTGAAGTTGCAAAGAATGGAATGCAAATCCGAGCTGGCGAAGATGAACTCTATTCTTCAGGAGCGACAGTGCCAAATGTAGTCTTTGGCGGAGCGGGAGCAGTTTGTGCGTGACCGGATAACTACCCTGGAAGCTGAACTGTCCGATCTCCGAGCTGAGCTGCCGCAGCTAACAACTTCTCGACCGCAGCTCGAGGAAGAAGCAGCTCTGTCAGAGGGGCAGGTGGCGTCCTTTCAAGACGAGTCCGTTCGACTGCAGGAGGAGGAGGCTCGTCTTCATGAACTGGGAGCCGCCCCTTATGTGGGTCTTCTGGCTCTCGAGGATATCTTCAGGCAGCCATGAACCATCTTCTCTTTCTTTTTCTTTTGTAGGCTTACGCGATACAACGTCCCCTCGGGGCCCTTTATGTATTCACTTATTAATGAAAAGAAATCTTTGGCCTCACGCGTATCCATTTTCTTCTGCATGTGGTTCTATCACTTTGAGAAGTGGGGTAGCGGTTTTAGCAATTCCTCATGCGAATGGCCCGTACTTGGCAGGAGAGCGTCCACCGCCTCAGAGAAAGGATGGGGAACTCGCTCCACTGCGTGACGGCATCCGGGGAGGTGCTTAAACCGGATACTGTTGGTAGTAGCAATCGTCCCTTTTGGCAATATGTGATGCGAGGGAGACAATTTGCAGGAATGTGAAAGAAGAGGTTTCATCGGAATAGACGAAAGGTCTAGACCGGGTAGAGGTTATAGCAGGTGGGACATTGAAAAAGGGTATGGGGTTTTCATCAGAACGGCCATAAAGTCCGAACTGGACAGATTGTATCATTGGCCAGGCGATGTACCGATCAGCCAACGGTTGACTTCATCATCGATATTGAGCTTATATCGATGCAAGGGGGATTTCATATGTTTTATCAGAATAGACGTAAGGTCTAAACTGGATAGGGTTTCATCATTGATCGGGCGAGGTGCCAATCGATCAACAGTTGGTTTCATCATCGATATTGGGTTTATGTCGACGCAAGGAAGAGTTTCATGAGTTTCATCAGCATAGACGAAAGGTCTAAACTGGCTAGGGTTTCATCATTGATCGGACAGGGTGCCGATCGATCAACAGTGGGTTTCATCGTCGATATTGGGTTTATATCGATGCAAAGGGGGTTTATAAGTTTCATCAGAATAGACGAAAGGTCTAAACTGGTAGGGTTTCATCATTGATCGGGCGAGGTGCCGATCGATCAACGGTGGGACGTAGGTAGAGGCGTAGGAATCGTCAGGATAGACGTAAGGTCCATTCCAGCAGGCTTTATCGCGGGTGGGACATTTGAAAGAGGGTGTGTAGATTTCATCAGGATGGACGTAAGGTCTTTCCTGGAGAGGTTTTATCGTCGGTGGGGCATGGAGCCAGCTGACCAACAGAAGGTTTTAGCAGCGAAGGGTAAGTAAGGGCAGCGTGCCTGTCGGCACGGAACTTTGAATTACCACATTACTGACCCAAGTGCCCTTTCGGGTTTTCACCAGAGTCAGCCCCCTCTTGCTTTTGCCCACGCGCCCTTTCGGGTTTTCACACGGCGGGGTACCCGATTTTGCCTGCAGTGCCCTTTCGGATTTTCACCACAGCTGGGTTTTAGCCATTTTTGCCCTCGCTCAGAATGTCCGAACAAGTCTGGCGGGGTATCTCTATTTTTAACCCCATTTTTTTTATATATACATATATATATATCTCTTGAATTGGGACTTCAGCATAGGTCAGGCGTCGTGCTGCTTTATTGGCGGCTGCTCTTATCATCGGTATTGGGTATATACCGACGCAAGGATTTCATAGGTTTCATCAGGATAGACGAAAGGTCTGGCCCGGATAGGTTTCATCGCCGATTGGGCAGTGTGCCAATCGACCAGCAGCAGGTTTCATCATTGGTATTGGGTTTATATCAATGCAAAGATGCCATAAGTTTCATCAGGATAGACGAAAGGTCTGGCCTGGATGGGTTTCATCGTTGATTAGGCAGTGTGCCAATCGATCAACAGTAGGCTTCATCATCGGTATTGGGTTTATACCAATGCAAGGGTTTCATGAGTTTTTTCGGCATAGACGTAAGGTCTAAACCGGACAGGTTTTATTGCTGATCGGGCGAGTGTGCCCATTAATCAGCAGCAGGTTTCATCACGGTGGGACATAGCGAGACACGCGGCTCTAGTCGGAACAGATGTAAGGTCTAGACCGAACAGGTTTCTTCGCCGATCGGGCAGGGTGCCCTGTCGACCAAAGATGGGTTTCATCATCGGTATTGGGTTTATACCAATGCGAGGATATCATGGATTTCATCAGGATAGACGTAAGGTCTACACTGGGCTGGTTTTATTGTTGATCGGGCAGGGTGCCAATCGACCAACCGTGAGTTTCATCATCGGTATTGGGTTTATACCAATGCAAGAATATCATAGGTTTCATCGGGATAGACGTAAGGTCTAAGCCGGATAGGTTTTATCATTGACCGGGCAGTGCGCCAATCGATCAACAGCTGGTTTCATCATCGGTATTGGGTTTATACCAATGCAAAGGTTTCATCAGGATAGACGTAGGGTCTAAACTGGATATGTTTCATCATTGATCGAGCAGTGCGCCAATCGATCAACAGCTGGTCTCATCATCGGTATTGGGTTTATATCGATGCAAAGATTTCATAGGTTTCATCGGGATAGACGTAAGGTCTAAGCCGGATATGTTTCATCATTGATCGGGTAGTGCGCCAATCGATCAACAGCTGACTTCACCGTGGTGGGACTTTGGGCCAGGAATGCGGGTTTTATCAGGACAGACGTAGGGTCCGTACTGGGTGGATTTGATCATTGATCGGGCAAGGTGCTGGTCGATCGACGAGAATTTTATGGCGGAAGGTGAGGTTTCTTTAGGATCACCATATTACTGACCCAAGCGCCCTTTCGGGTTTTCACCGGAGCCAGCCCCCTCTTGCCTTTGCCCACGTGCCCTTTCGGGTTTTCACGTGGCGGGGTACCCAATTTTGCCTGCAGTGCCCTTTCGGGTTTTCACCACAACTGGGTTTTAGCCATTTTTGCTCTTGCTCAGAAAACCTGAACAAGACTGGCGGGGTATCTCTATTTTTAACCCCATTTTTTTTTATTATTCTCTTTCATTTCTTCTCTCCTTTTATTTGGTATGCGAGCCGAGAGAGGGCAGCTTGGGCAGGGCGAGATGCCACTGGACCAAGGAGAGGGTAGCTCGATCAGGGCGGAGTGCCATTGACCAAGATGAAGTGGCCTGATTAGGGCGGAGTGCCGCTAACCGAGGAAAAGGGTAGCCTGGTTAGGACAGAGTGTCGCTAGACCAAGGAAGAGGATAGCTCAGTTAGGACGGAATGTCGCTAGACCAAGGAAGAGGGTAGCTTGGTTAGGACAGAGTGTCGCTAGACCAAGGAAGAGGGCAGCTCGGTTAGGACGGAGTGCCGCTAAGCCAAGGGAGGGGGTAGCTCGGTTAGGACGGAGTGCCGCTAGACCAAGGAATGGAGTAGCTTGGTTAGGGCGGAGTGCCGCTAAACCAAGGAAGAAGGGTAGCTCGGTTAGGGCGGAGTGCCGCTAAACCAAGAAAGAAGGGTAGCTTTTGGCCCGATTACTCGGAGAATGTTGGTTGTGCAGCATGATACAGCTTTAGGTGCCTACCGTTGAGTGGCGAGAATTGGATCTCCCCTCGATGGTTGACAACCATATAGGCCCCACCTTCGTAGACCCTTTGTATCACATAGGGACCTTCCCAATTAGGATTTAGCTTTCCTTTTGGGTTGGACGCCATGACTTCTCTCTTCTTGACCATGACAAGGTCACCTTTCTTAAATTCTCGTCCTTTCACGAGTTTGTTGAATGCAGTGGCCATGCGGGCCTGATACATCTGGATATTCTTCTGAGCTTGGAGGTGCTTCCCTTCCAATTCAGCCAATTCTTGTAATCTTCTTTCTGCATTGGTTTGTTCGCCATGGGCCAGGTCATATTGGACAGCCACTCTGAGTGACGGAACTTCCAGCTCTAGTGGAACTACTGCCTCTGAGCCGTATACCAGTGAGTATGGCGAGCACCATGTAGGTGTCTTGAAGACAGTGCGGTATGCCCACAGAGCTTCATACATCTTTTCTTCCCAGTCCTTCTTATTAGAACTGACGACTTTAGCCAGCAAGGTGCATAAAGTTTTATTGAAGGCTTCTGCCAATCCATTTGCCTGTGGATTGTAAGGAGTGGAAGTCCTCCATTCGATCTTATACTTTTCGGCAAGCCGATAGATCTTCTGATTTCTGAAATGACTTCCATTATCAGATATTATCCGACTGGGGATCCCAAACCGGAAGATAATGTTCTGCTTGATGAATCTGGCGACCAGTTCACCAGTCACTTCTCGCAATGCTATAGCTTCCGCCCATCTGGAGAAGTAATCTGTTATTGCCAGAATGTACTTATGTCCGGCCGATGAGGTTGGTAGTGGGCCGACTACATCAGTTCCCCATTGTGCAAACGGCCAGCTAGGAACTGTAGGGTGTAGAACGGCAGGTGGCCTTCTAGGCACAACAGCATGCTCCTGACATTTCTGGCATGATTTTGCAAACTTGCAACAGTCTTCAAACATATTGGGCCCATAGTAGCCCAGCTTCTTGATTTCTATCTTCATCTTAGGGCCAGCTTGATGAGCACCTGCCGTCCCAGCATGTATTTCTTTCATTGCTTGCCAAGCTTCCTCAGTAGACAGGCAGCGGAGCAAAATCTTCTTGCGTGCATCTGCCATTATTCGGAACAGAGTTCCATTTCTGAATTCATAAGAATATTTGATCCTTAGAAGTTTCATCTTTTCTTCTCTTTTCTGCGGCAGCTGTTGGTGTAAAAACCATTGTAGCAGGTGTTGTCTCCAATCAGATGCCTGTTCTGTACTGATCGTGGTGACTTCATTTTCTTCGGGGCAGCCTTCTAGCATGCTGGGGACTTGCCACCGGTTTATAACAACAATGTTCAATGTCTCATCTGGTGGGACTGCTATTGAGCTGGCTAGCTTTGCCAGTGCATCAGCTTGGGCATTATGTCCACGGACCACATGCTTGAGCTCAATATGATAGAATTTCACCATGAGGCGCACAGCTTTTTGGTGGTAGGGGTTCAACTCCGACTTTCGCACTTCGAACTCCCCTTGGATTTGCTTTATTATCAACATTGAATCCCCGAATACCTGAAGCATCTGGATACCCATGTTGAGGCTTATACATAGCCCGATTATCAGAGCTTCATATTCGGCTTCATTATTGGTGCAGGGCTTGTTTATAGAACAGGAAGTATGCACAACCTCCCCTTCTGGTGATCTTAGCACAATACCGGCTCCGGCCCGTATTCTGGTCTTTCCATCGGAGTCCATCTCTGTTCTAGATGCTCCATCAAAGAATAGCTGCCACATAGTTGACTGAGCCTGGCAGGCTTCTAGTGTCTCATCATCGGGTAACTCAGTTCCCAACATATCATTCTCTGGCACAGGATGCTCTGCGAAGAAATCGGCCACGGCCTGTCCTTTTATTGCCCTCTGGGGTATATATGTGATATCGAATTTCATCAGAATTACTGCCCATTTGCCCAACCGGCCTTTCAGTACTGGCTGAGTCAGTATGTATTTGAGTGGATCTGCTGCAGATATCAATCTGATTTCATGTGACAGCATATAGTGCCGGAGCTTTTTAACGGCAAAGACTAGTGCCAAGCATGTCTTTTCTATATAGGTGTAGCTTTCTTCAGTTCTAATCAGCCTCCGACTCAGGTAGTATAGAGCCTGCTCTTTGCCTCCTTCATTTATCTGTGCTAGCATTGCCCCCAGGGAACAGTGTGTGGCTGCAATGTACAGTATCAGGGGTCTACCCTTAATAGGTGCCCCCAGCACTGGAGGGGTCTTGAGATATTCTTTCAGCTTCTCAAAGGCTTCCTGACAGCCATCGTCCCAGAGGAACGGTACATCTTTCATCATGAGCTTATGAAAAGGGTGGCATCTCCCCGACAGATTTGATATGAATCATCGGATATAGGCCAAACGCCCTTGTAGAGATCTCAGCTCGTGGAGATTCCTTGGTGGAGGGAGCTCCTGGATTACTTTAATCTTGGATGGGTCGATCTCAATGCCCCTATGACGGACAATGAACCCAAGGAATTTTCCACTGGACACGCCGAAGGCACATTTCATAGGATTCATCTTGAGTTCATATTTGCGCAGCCTCTGAAACACTATCCTCAGGTCTTGCAGATGATCTTCTCTTCTGCTGGTTTTCACCACCAGGTCATCAATGTAGCACTCCACTTTCTTGAAGAGCAAATCATCAAAGATATTTGTCATAGCTCTTTGATAGGTGGCGCCGGCATTCTTAAGGCCGAACGGCATTCTTTTATAATGAAATATTCCCTTCGGGGTGCGGAATGTAGTGTGCACCCTGTCTTCTTCAGCAATCCAGATCTGGTTGTATCCGGATGACCCATCCATGAATGATAGGGCTTCATGGCCAGTGGTTGCATCGATCATTACTTCAGTGATTGGCACTGGGAAATCATCTTTCGGGCAAGCCTTATTCAGGTCCCTGAAATCTACACATATTCTGATCTGCCCATTCTTCTTTTCACGGGCACTATATTGGCCAGCCATGTAGTATACTGGTTCTCTTCAACAAAGCCCACATCGATCAGCTTGTCGACCTCTTTGTTGATCTGATTTATCAGTTCGGGGCGCATTCTCCTGGAAGGCTGCTTCACAGGGCTTGCCTCTGGGTTTATCGCCAATCGGTGCTGTGCCACATTGGAACTCAGTCCTGGCATTTCATCATATGTCCATGCGAAGCAGTCTCAGAATTCTTTCAAAAACTGAATATACTATTCTTTGACAGCTGGCTCCAGCAGTGCACTGAGGAATGTCGGCCTTGGCTCATCTGCTGACCCCAGATTTACTTTTATCAGCTCATCGACGGTGGCTTGGCCTCCGTCTTCAACTTCAGGTGGGGCTTCTTGCAAATCAATAAAGCCTCTCGGGATATAATCTTCTTCATTCTCATGATTTTCTGTTTCATCATACCGATCATCGGCAGATGCTGGTGCATCGTATAAGGCCAATATGGCCGGATTCTGTTCAGTCTGCCCCGAGGACGTGACTGGCTCAGCGGAAAACTTCGAAGTGGAGTCTTCCGTGCTTAGAGGCTCTTCTGATGTGGGCTCCCCTGAGAGGTCATCATTATGTAGAGCTCGGAATTCTTCTAGAATGCGCCCAAACTCCAGGCACTCTCTCAGCCCTTTGGTTACTTGGTCTTCATCCGGGGTTCCCGTGTCAAATTGTGCTTCGGCCTGGAACAGATCCTCTTTGCAAGATGGATTCTCCCAACACCAACCCTTCTTAGTCTCATCAGACATCCTTGCCTCCGGCTGGTTGTCTTGGGCTTCATTGTCTGTTATGGATTGATACATAATTTCTTCATCTTCAAAGGGGTATTGATCATATCCCACTTCAGGGGGATCTTCATTCTGGTAGAAGGCAGAGATGACATCCACCTCGGCTTCATAGTATTCTTGCAGGGTATAACCCAGTCCCGGGTGCTGTGTGATCTTCCTCAGTTCCTTGCTATCTCGAGGCGGATCCCATAGCTCCTTGAATGCTTTCTTCTGAGCAGCAGGCTACATCGACGGCATTTGCATCTTGGAGAATATTTGTGAAACCCGTTGGGTAGTATAATCCAAGCCTGTAATCGGTACCATCAGGTTTGCAGCTTCTTCAGGGGCCATACAGTCTTGATCATCTTCTTCGACTGGCTCCCCGGTGTAGAATATAATAGGGGGTTCGCAGAAGCGAGGGATTTCCATAGTCTTTAGTGGCAGCACTGTCTGGTATTCTAGGCTGACGACGGGCTTGATTAAACCCTGCGGAACCTCCACCTGTGTGTACTTTTCTTTCATTTCTTCATCAATATCATCTGGGCGGATGCTAGGAGGAGTTATCCGAATAAAGTCTCCAGCATAGGAGATGTGGGATACCTCATGCTTTTTAATGTAGCCCTTGGGTGGCGGTGGAGACCAGCTTTTTGTCTTTGTCACCGACTTCTTCTGGCTGACCACAGCTTCTTTTTCTTTATCCCTTTGTGACACCTCGGTGTAGTAGGATGCATCGAGCATATGGCACTCGAATACTTCAAAGGGATGTAGATCAGCAAACACCCTTTCTTCTTTTCCTCCATGGCAGTATTTTATGCATTGGTGTAGCGTGGATGGCACTATCTGATATTCGTGCAGCCACGGTCTTCCCAGCAGGGCCTTATACGTGGTGTTGGAGTCGATTACATAGAATCGTACCACGGTAGTGAGGTCGCCCAGTGTGAGGTTGAAATCAGCCACCCCGAGAGGTGTTTCACATTTCTGGTTGAACCCCGCAATCTTCATGTCTCTGACCTTAGTGAGCTGCAGATCAAAATAATATTTCTGATAGACGCGGTATGGGAGAATATTCACAGCAGCCCCTGGATCTATCAGTATTCTGCTCAGCGATTGACAGTTCAGGGAGCCCCTCATATACAGCGGTCTGTTATGACCGACATTTGGAATTAGCATATCATCTTCCGTGAAGGTGACTGATGGCCCAGCATTCACTTCTGCCAAGAGTGCTTCACATTGTGTCGGGGACTGCAGGGCATCCACGATTGCTTGGCGAGCTTCTTCACTCAGAGAGAGAATTTCCCAGATGGAGAATCTGGTAGGGAGCTTCTTCAATATTTTCATGACTCGACTGCCCACCCGGACATTAGATAGTCTCATCTCCTCTGCCCATCGGGGTCTTGGAGGTTCATGTGGTGCCTGTGGCCTTTGCTGCCCAGTCCCAATTTCATCTTCTTCACCGGTCTCCCGGGAGGCTTCTTCTGCAGCGACTGCCCCTGGTTTTGCTAGAGGGTCACTTTCTTCATTTTCTTCACGCTGTTTCTGCTTTCTAGCTGCTGTCTGCTGGCATTTATTGCTTTTAGCTGGAGCAGTATGAGCCGGTTGCTCATTTTCTAAGCTGGACAGGAACTCCAGGAATGAAGGGACTTCATCTGCCTTCTTTTTGTCTTGGTACAGACTGGCAGGGGGAGGAACCTGGACACCTCGTATCTTTGGTTCTGGGATTTGATAGGGTTGCTCCCCTCTGAACATAATATTATGGTTGGCCGGTGGTGGGTGCCCCCATCTTCTCCCAGAACGTGTTGCATGGGCCGAGGTAGAGGCTTCGGCATGGTTAGCTTCTAGCGGGGCGTCGGATGCTTCTGGCTCGTCATCCTCCCCGAGCAAGGAAAAGAGTACCGACAGAGTGTTACATTGTACTGTCGTGACCTTCTTTCCTTTCTTGGACTTGGGTCGTCTCCTCTTCTTCTGGGAATTTGGCTTTGCTAGCTCCTGCCCCCAGAAGGGTTCATTCTCAGCTTTTTCTTGTTCTGCCTCTGGCTGCTCTTTGATTTTCAATTCTTCGAGCTGTTCCCAGAGTATACAGTCTTTCATCAGCAGATGCTTGGGCTACTTCTGCTCGTACTCATCGAGCTCATTAATATATTGCTGCAGACGCCTGGCTGCAGGGCTTACTTCTTTATGTGTAGGGAGGGAAGTTTGCCTCCTCCGATTGTGAGTAGGGATCCGGATGACTGGTCCAGTCTCACTTGTATGCCATATTGGCTTTATCGGAGGCGGCTCGGGCCTTGGGGTAACACCCCGGATAACTACTCCGTTGGTACTGACTGCAGGAGTCTTCTTTTTGCTTTTTATGGGTATCATCTGCCATCCTTCCTGATCTTTCTGTGGGGTGAGGAAGCAAGCTTCATAGGTGTGCTTGGTGCATTCTTCAACAGCTTCCTTGGGCAGCTGTTGGTAGACTGAGATCATATTGGCAGCTATTCTCCAGGGTGGAGGCTCATGTGGATGGGGCGGCTTTACCTGGTAATCTCCCAGCTGCAGCTCACCTTTCTTGACCATTCCTTCCATGATATCTTTGAAGACATAACAATCTTCAATTGCGTGCCCCAGCGCACGGTGAAATGGACAGAACAGCGGATCATCTTTCTTTGCTGCATCTGTTGGTCTTTTGGGTTCAGGCAATGTTACCTTATTGAACTTGTATTCTCAGTTGAACATTGCGGCCGTCTTATCTTTTGGGAAGGAGTATGCTTTTCTCATCTTGTCTCTCAGAGAGACTTTATCTTTTCTTTCTGCTGTATCTGCCAGCGGGGGAGCTTCATCTGCCCCCTTCTTCCCCTTCTGTTGCTCGAAAGTTCTGAAATCGACGGTGTTGGCCTCAGAGTGTGATGGCCGTCGCTCATTGGATTTTCCCTTTGGCATGGTGGGGACATTGGCGGTCGGACGCTTGGACAAGAACGTCTCTACTTCTGCCACTATATTATTCAGTCGGTCAAATGTTCTGACATCTGCATCGATCATTTTTTCTAGCACCTCCCTCCTGAGGCTCTGCTTGCATATCTGCACCGCATCTTCTTGATGACGAGGTCTTCGACATCTCATGGCTAAGTTCCTCCACCTTTTGATGTAGTCCAGTGCAGTTTCATCTTGCTTCTGCCTGGTTGCATATAGCTCTGCTATCGTGATTTCCCTTTCCGTGACATGAAATCTGTCGCGGAATTTTCTCTGCATATCAGGCCAATCAACCACTGACCCAGCTGGCAGGCTTGAGTACCATCAAAGGCCAACCCAGTGAGGGATGAGCCAAAGAACTTGAGCAGATAAGCTTCATCGACTGCTAGGTTGCCCATGATTGTAGTGTAGTAGGCTATATGCTCCCTAGGGGAGCCTTGGCCATTAAATTTCTCGAACTTCGGCGGCTTACTGACGCCTGGGGGTAATCTCTTGGCAGCATACTAGGGAGGATACGGTACCTTGTACACATCATAGGTACCAGCATCACCACCAGCCTTTTCTGACAGCTTCATTTCCACAATTCTTTCAATCATCTGCTTGTGGGCTACAGCTGGATCTATGTCTTCTGGAAAGAAGTGAGCTTGTTGCTTGCTGTGAGGAGTTGTCATCACAGTGGCGCGCAAGATGGGCGCGGTAGGCTGTGTCTGAGACACAGAGGGCTAAGCTGCTGTTTGTTTTGGAACAGGTTGGCTAGGTGTCTTGCCCTTATCAGCTAGGAGAGGGTTAGCTGGGATAGCCGTCTCTGCTGAGCTGGATGTCTGCCCCGCAGGTTCAGCTTGCTTTGAGACTGATGTAGCTTCATGTCTCTCATTGAGCTGCCTTCGGAGAGCACTGATCTCCTGCTGGTATCTTCTGAACATCATTTGGATCATGGGATCCAAGGCTGATGGGATTTGCGTATCTTCAGAAGTCCCTTCAGCATCATCAATAAGGGGATTGTCCTCATCCTCTGTCGTCACCACATTGACTGTCATGGTGGTGATCTTGCGGGCTTCATCATATTTCTTCATCTTATCTTTTGCGGCCTGGCCTCTTCTTGTGACAGGACCAGGTCTAGTAGCCAACCTGAGCAGTTCATCTGGCCGAGTTGGTAGTATATCTTGCCCCCTGGAAAGTCCAGCCATGTTGCAGGCGAAGATTTGCATTTCTTCCTTCCGCCTGTAGACCTTTCTTTTCACCTGGTCAGGATATTTGAGCCGGTCAAAGACCGATATTCTTTCTTTGGCTTCTTCCCTGTACAGGTCTTCTTTGTCATATCCCGCCCTGAGACCTTCTTCATAGTGATTTGAATCGGAGGAAGAGGCTCCGATCATCATTTCTTGAAGTGCTTCTTCTTTTTCTTCACCTCTGGTGCCCAAGGCACGGGATAGTCTTTGTTGACCGAGGGCAGAGCTCCCCAGGTAGTGGAAGTAGTCTTGGACTATCTGCTTCATCTCTTCAGAATTGTGCCTCTGTGGCTCAGGCTGGAGCATTAGTCTTTCCTGGCTTCTCTGCTGATAGGCCAGTCTTGTTACCTGAGCATTCAAATGCTCGGCTTTGGAATATTTGAACAAATCGGCCTGTCTGGCACAGGCCCTTGGTCTTCTTGGGATGGCGACCGTAACTGGTTCGCTCATTCCCACATTGCCGTTTCGGCAGCAGTTGACAGCAGCATCATATTTCTTTCTTTGCCATCTTCTGCCCCCAGCCCTGGGACGGGTGACAATAAGGTCTTCCTTCCTCTCATCCCTTCTGCCCCTCATCATGGGGCGAGCAGCAGTCAAATTTCTTTCTTCATCATTTCTCTCATCTCTTCTGCCCCAGGCTTTGGGGCGAGCAGCAACAGCATTTCTTGTCTCTTTTCCCTCTCTTCTTCGGCTTTCTGCCCAGAAGCGGGCAACATCATCTTCAGCAGCCTTCTCCTCATCTCGAGCTAGAACCCAGCTCTGAATCCTCTTCGGTCGCCAGACCTGTTTGTATTTTGCTGGCTTGGGCGCCAGCGGCTTCCTTTCATCAGCCTCCCAATTGGCCTGCCTGGCGGCCAGAGTCTGGAATCTGTTGGTAGTGGGCACCATCGGGATGATCACGTCCGGCCTGACCTCCCTTGGGCAACCATTCATGTTTGCCCGGACACCTCCAATCATCATGGTCTTTCCGGAGTTGGAAAGATGACGGTCAACAGCATCATACCAGCTCCTCCGGTTAGTTCATCTCCCTTTCTGAGCAGCAGCAGGGACCATGCCCCTTTTTTGGACATGATGGACGTAGCAGGCGACGGCCGTGGGGACCGTTTTCTCTGGTAAGATATTCTTCTGGTCAGTGATCTCCATTGGGGCACTTGCAGCAGTGCCTTGCTCATTGTCATCGACCTGCAGAAGGTCAGTGAAGACGACGCCCAAGCAGTTGGGCAGCCCAACGGCAGGCGGCATAGATCCGAACGTGAGAGGTACCGCCAGGTAGCCTTCTCGCACATGCATGTCAATCGGCTGCTGGTCGAAGTAGACAGACTTGATTCCAGCCGTCATTGTAGATTCCTGAAAATAAGGAAAGTACATAGAATCAGAATTTTGAGGGGGACCCGCTGGGCCTCCTACTTTAGCGCAAAGATGAAGGGTGACTTAGTCCCACCGGGCGTGCCAGACTTGTGGACGCGGGATTTTTATCTATTTATTTTATTTATTATTTGATTTGATTTATTGCCGTGCCAATCACCGAAGTGACGATTTCATTGTGCGCTCGATCTGACTTGATCAGTCGATTGTGAAGTCCGAGTCGGGACCGGAAGTCCGCCATACCATAAAGGCTATGACGTTAATTACATCCCCCCTAAGGAGGACAACCCTTGATTAAACGCTAAAGGTAGGAGGAGGATAGCGGTAAAAATAAAACTCAAACGAGGGAGAGAGTTGGTTCATTCACAAGGCATCAGATAGCCTGAGTAAAGCGAAGATACACCAGTTGCGGAGGAAACTCGGCAGCATATCCCCATTACCTTGGACTATGCCAAGTGGAGATAGGAAACCACCCATGCAGCGACAAGGTGGGATCCGTAAAAGATCAGGTATATATACATAACCCGGAATCCGGATGGGGACCGGCCTGATGTAACACACCCGGTACGAGTGCGATGTCTTATTAATGTCCCCCTTTGGAGGACCATCGGAGATCATGCAAGGGCATAACTCCATGGGCCAACGGGGTTAGAAGAAAGTACCACACTCGATTGGTGGGGTATATGTAAATTTCGGCAGCATGTCCCCTCAACTTGGATTATGCCAAGAGAGGATAGGTCATCATCCACGGAGAGCCGGGACAACGACCGAACAAAGATGGGCACCAGGCCCAGGGACATCTCTTGCCTTCATATCATTGATTAATATTCCCTTGGAACCCATCAGAACACATGTAATGACATGGCTCTTTGGGTTCATAAGGCAGCGGTGAAATCCGGATTAGGGACGAGAGCTGTAGGGGAGATCTTCCCCATTATTGTATCTCATCAAGACACAAGTGATGGTCTCTGAGTATCCCCTTAAACAGATGTATGGGGAGATTAAGAGGTTTGAAGAAAGATGGTGCAGAGATGGGCCTCGGAGTGGGTTTCATTGACCGAAGGAGGGATCTCGGCGTGGCTTTCATATTGGCCGAAGAGGGGATCTCGGCCTGGGGCTTAGTCAGCCAAAAAAAAGGGGGGTCTCGGCCAGGGGTTTAGCCGACCAAAAGAGGGAGCTCTCGGCCGGGGGGTTATCGGCGTGGGGTTTGATTGGCCAAAAGGAGAGGGTGTCCCGGCCAGGAGCTTTCGGCGGCCAAAAGAGGGTCTCGGCCAGGGGCTTCCCGGCGCGCTCATCGCCGCGCCGGGAAGCTGGCGCCGAGAGGCACCAGGCCGGGAAGGCCAGGTGGAGGGGAGTTCAACGGCCAGTGGGCACGACTGGGGTGATTTTTGTCGGCTAGCTGAAGGGGGAGGTCTTCTCGGCAGCGTAGTTCTCGGCGGGGAATGTTGCACGCCGAGAAGGTGAAAGGGTAGGGGTTTCAGAGCTTCGCTAACGATGCTCTGTTCATATGTTTTCTGGGATTTCAAGCTCGAATTGATGCCGGGTCAGGAGTGCAGAAGGGGGATTTCATGGATGCTTCCGTTAGAAGGATGCCAAGGGAATTGGACGGTGGAATCAATGAAAGAAACCAGACCATCACCTGATCCCGTGGAGGCTTTATCTGCTTATTGCAGGCCGTCTGGGGGAGTCAAGAGATGACTGTCCTCTGACCCCTCCGGACGAGCCCAATGACATTAAAAACCGGCGAAGGAGGGACTCTCGACGCATAAACTCCAGGCCCTAAGCATTCAAGGCTTAGAATGGAGGACCCAGGGATCGGATCATCATTTATCAAAGCTAGACAGTCCAGGTAACCAAGAGATTGATGTCTCTGGTTCCTAAACAGCGTAAAGGCGCTCGACAGAAAACTCAGATTATATGCAGAGAATCAGCCATTGAGATAGGAGAGGGGAGAAGAGAATAGAACTCAGTAACCCATTAGATAGGGGTAGGAGCCCTATCTTCGTCCCTCTTCGAAGAACAGACTCATATGATCGGCTCTGAAACTCGAAGAGTCTAAACTATATTTTCTTTCAGACGAGGACTATGCACATAGAGAGACAGAGATCAGATGTCTTAATCAATCGGTGCCTAGGCGAGCCATATCGATATTTCATTGCATTGCATAGAAAACTTACACTGATCGTGAAAGATAAATGCAAGACAGAGAGGTAGAAGTCAAGGCCGGGACTCTCCGGCTACATTTGATAAATCGAGAAAAGACTCGCTAGATTACATCAAAGAAAAGAAAACATGGAGGAGGGGAGGGTGGAGCATTGACTCCTCTCCCTCCCCGGGCGGCCCACCTGGGGTTTCTCTTCTTCCTCTTCTCTTTTCTGGCAGCGGAGGCTCTCTCTCTCTCTCTTTTCCTATCTCCTTTTCTGGATGGGTTTCTTTTCTTTCTGGCTGTGTCTAATCTCTTTCTTTTTTTTTTTTTTGCTCTCCTCCGTTCTTTCTTTTTTGATCGAGAGAAAGGGGGGTTTTTATAACACCCCTTCTCCCCCTTATCGGCATGGGCATCTCGGCGGGCTATTTTTGACCTCCCGGCGCGCCTTATTCGGAGGTGGTAGGCTCTCGGCGCATCACCTCTCGGCATGGCCTTATTGGGCTTTCGACACCGTACGGATGGGCCAGCCCATTTATGTCTCTTTGTATTTCATCTTTTCTTAAATGAACTCATCATTAAGCTTGAGCTGTAAGAGCCGCTTAATCTGTCCTTCATTTGTCGGCACCTCGAGCAAGTCAGGCTAGGTGAGGGCCCATTAATTGGTGAACTAGCATGGTTTCATCAGAATACTTCTGGGGGTTTTCATCGGTCAGTGGACCGCAGTTCTTCATCAGTAATGTCGTCTGAGAGACGACAATACCGGACATCAGCTTGGCCGGGGAAGGCTTCAGCTGGGTGACAGCTTCAGTAACGGACTTTCTGTAATCCCGGCTTTGCAGGAGTTCCTTGGATCTTCATTACTGATTCAATATCATCTTTTGTTTCATCTCTATCTTTGGTTACATTTCCGGTGTCAACAGGCGCACCAGCCCTTGCTCTTGGAATTTGTTTGATTCAAATGGCATTAATTGTCTAAAATGGGAAATTACAAGTATTTATGTGTTACATCTCAAATCCATTGTCCACCGTTAGATCTAGGGGATGGGAATGGGTGGCCTGGATTGAGTGTGAGACACACACACAAAATACAATTAATATATTAAGGGGGGGGCCCTTGGACCAAGGTGAATAAGTTTGACATGGTAGGTGGTGGTAGGTGGCCAATATTGGACTTTCCAAGTCACTTGTCCCCCACTTGGCCCACCCTTCTAGAAGCCTCAATGTGGAAGGTTGACTGACCCCACATGGGACCCTAGGCTGAGGTGGCTCAATGGGATGGGGCCTGGGGGCCCGTGGGGCCCACGGGTCCAAATTGCACATAAGCCCCTCTTACAATCAAAATAGCAAACCGAATACAATGAAATAAACACAAATTACACACAAATAAAGTTTAACTAAATATGATAAATGGGGAGGCTCAAGACGGAGTCTCCAGGCTGTCTCCGAGCCAGATGGACGCTGAGGTGGCTCGAGTCATGCTCCGTGTGCAGTACCGGTGGCTCGGCGTGTCACGCCGCTCAACTGCTCGGGTGTCCGCACCAACTCTCCCCGGGTGGGAGAAACTCGACCCTGTCGAGTAAGGGTCTGCATCGCTCCTGTATCGCTCCAGAAGGTCCGGATCAATCCGCTGCAACTCGCCATGCGTGATCCATGTGTCCTCGATAGCAGGCCGTCCTCTCCATCGCACTAGGTAGCGCGGGTAGGATCCACTCCTGGTAACTGTCACATGCTCATCCAGTATATGATCTATATGCTCATGCTGCCGTGACAACAGGGCTGGAGGTGGACACTCAGGTGTGGGGTCACTCACAAGGGGAGGAGATGGCTCGAAAGGCTCACTAGGGATCACCGCTGGGTCCCTATATGCAACTAGATCCGATACATTGAAAGTAGAGCTTATACCGTATTCCTCGAGCAAGTCCACAACGTACGCATTGGATCCAACGCGTTTCAACACTCTGAATGGACCGGCTCCGTGAGCTTGCAACTTCTTAACGGTTCCAGAGGGAAACCGTTCAGGTCTTACCCTGATCATGACATATTCGCCCTCTTGGAACTCTCGGTGGTGTCGGTGGGCATCGGCTAACTCTTTGTAACGTGCATTGCTGGCCTCAATGTGACGACGGATGTCGTCATGCAAACTCCTAACATGCCTAGCAAACGACTCTGCCGACTCTGACACTCTAGCATGGATAGGCATGGGGACAAGGTTAACGGGTTTCCTAGGCCTACGACCTGTGACAATCTCAAATGGACTCATGCCGGTAGGCCTATTCACCGAATCATTATATGCAAACTCGGCCATGGGTAGAATGAGATCTCAATCCCTAATGCGGTCCCTAACAAGACACCTCAAAAGGTCTCCCAGACTCCTATTGACCACCTCGGTCTGACCATCTGTCTGGGGATGATATGCAGTGAAAAACTTGAGGTGCGTACCCATCATATGCCATAGTGTCTTCCAAAAGTAGGAAGTGAATCTAACATCACGGTCAGACACTATAGTGCGAGGCAACCCGAACTTGCACACCACATGAGTAAGGAAGAGGCGGGCTACCCTAGAAGCATCCGAAGTCTTCGAGCAAGGGATAAAGAGGGCCATCTTCGAGAAACGGTCAACTACCACGTAGACCGAATCATGCTTCCAGGAGTTACGTGGCAATCCCAAAATAAAGTCCATGCTAACATCCTACCACGGGGCATCAGGCACGGGAAGAGGCGTATAAAGGCCCGAGCTTTGCTTCTTCATCTTGGCCGTAGCACATGTACGGCACTGAGCCACGATGTTAGCAACATCGCGCTTCAAGCTCGGCCAATAAAATCGATGCTCCACTGCCTCAATAGTCTTGTTCCGACCAAAGTGGCCGGCTAGACCTCCCGCATGTAGTTCCCACACTAAGAAATATCGAACCAAAGTTCGGGGAACACATAGCCTGCTACATCGAAAGAGGTAACCCTCCTGAAGCACATACTCATCAAGGTCTCTCGAGGGTCCGGCCTGGAGAGTGGTAAAAATCTGACCGAAGTCAGGACAATCAACATAGGCCTCCTTCATCTTCTCTAACCCTATGACCTCGGCACTCATGGTGGTAAGCAAACATGCTCGCCGACTCAAGGCATCAGCCACATTGTTCTCCACTCCAGCCTTATGTTTAAGCACAAAGGTGAACTGCTGGAGATACTCGACCCAACGACTGTGACGCGAGTTAAGCTTCTTTTGGGAGTAGAGATACCTCAATGCCTCATGATCGGAGTATAAGACAAACTCCTGATGTAATAGGTAATGCCTCCAATGCCTAAGAGCCTGAACAACTGTGTAGAATTCTTTATCATATGTGGAATATCGCAGTTTCGCATCATTCAGCTTCTCGCTGAAATATGCGATCGGGTGGGACTCCTAACTCAACACTCCTCCTTCCCAACACCCGACGTATCACAAGAGACCTCAAACACCTTCGAGAAATCAGGCAATCGAAGGATAGGTGTCTGGGTCATGCGCTCCTTGATGTCCTTGAAGGTGGCAGCTGCGGTCTTCGTCCATACAAATGCGCCCTTCCGGATACAAATCCGTGATCGGGGCAGTGACGGAGCTAAATCCGCGGATGAAGCGACGATAGAACGTCGCAAGACCATGAAAGTTGCAGACATCATGAACAGTACGGGGTTCCGGCCACTCAACAATGGCCCGGACCTTCTCCGGATCGGCGGAGACCCCCGTACTAGACACAATGAAACTCAAGAAGGTAAGCTGAGGTGTCATGAAGGCACACTTCTGTGGGTTCGCAAACAGCTGCTCTCGCCGAAGAAGTAGACAGACCTGCCAAAGGTGGTCTAAGTGGTCCCCTGTGGTGCGCCTATAGATAAGGATATCATCAAAATACACCACTACAAAGACTCTAATGAAAGGTCGAAGGACCTGAGTCATGAGCCGCATGAAAGTGCTAGGGGCATTGGTCAACCCAAAAGGCATGACCAACCACTCATATAGACCGTCCTTGGTCTTAAATGCGGTCTTCCACTCATCACCTGGCTTAATCCTCACCTGATGGTAGCCACTCTTAAGATCGATCTTCGAAAAGATAGTGGCACCTTCCATCATGTCCAGCATGTCATCAAGGCGGGGAATAGGGAACCTGTACTTGACGGTGATTTTGTTGATGGCATGACTATCAATGCACATTCTCCACGTGCTATCCTTCTTCGGGGCGAGTAATGCGGGCACAGCACATGGACTCATGCTGTCCCGAACATACCCTCTCTGCACTAACTCATCGACCTTCCGTTTAAGCTCGGCATGCTCCGTGGGACTCATGCGATAATGAGGAAGGTTGGGCAAAGAAGAGCCCAGAACAAGGTCGATGGCATGCTGAATATCCCACATAGGTGGGAGTCCCTCGGGAAGCTCATCGGGAAAGAAATCAGCATACTCCTGCAGAATGGGAACAACCTCGGGTGGGAGCTCACCCTCGGAGTCCCGCTCCACCTCTCAGACCGTAATGGCAAACACCGGACAGCCCTGACTAAGCTCCTGCTCCATTTCCCGGGAGCTAATCATCATCAATCTCCTCGTCGAGGGCTCTCCTGGGCCAGAGGTAACGGTCATAGCCCGAGTTGGGGATGGGGTACTAGGCCCGGGAACGGAAGGCTTCGGAGTACTAGGGCCAGTAGGACCCCTGACTGATGGGCTTCTGGGTCGAACGGGTTGGAGGGTGACCCGCTGGCCAGCGTGGTCGAAGGTACAGGTGTTCGACCGGCCATGGATCGTGGCATCCCGGTCAAATAGCCACGGCCTACCAAGAATGATACTGCCCACTTCCATGGGGAGAACATCACACCAGATCTCGTCATGGTAGGAGTGAAGCTGCAGCGGGACCAAGCACCGCAGCCTGACCGAAATGGAAGTGGTATCCACCCATGATACCTGATAGGGACAAGGATGGTCTACGGGTGTGAGACCAAGACGGGCGATAGCGTTCGTGGAGATTGCATTAATACAACTCCCGTTATCGATGACCACCTTGCAAATTTACTTTCCCAGCCTACAGAATACATGAAGGATAGTAGTCCGACGCCAGTCATCACTGACCTGCGGCTGGGTGAGGATACATCTGACGACCCCCACGTGGGTATCGTCCGAATGCTGGGCATCCTGGGCCTCACCTCCCATCTCATAGTACTCATCAGCTAGCTCTTCATCTACCTCATAGCTGACTAACTCGAGGCCCGTAGGGGTGGTATCCTCGGCCTGTGTGTCCCCGATGTGAAGAGATGGGCGGGTGGGACACTGGTTGGCGAAATGGCCAAACCCATTGTAGCGATAACACTGCTGCCGTGATCCACTAGTCTCCCCAATCATAGGTCCTTTACCTTTATCCTCCCGACGGATAGGAGGTGTAGGCAACAAAGGACGTGCAGGAGGTGCGGGTGCCGGTGGACGGGCTGTGGGTGGGGCCGTAAGATGCTGGGGACGAGGAAGGTCCCTCGGGGGTGGAGGAAGAGGCCTAGGAGCAAAAGGCTCCGGGCGAGCGGGCTCCTGAGGTCGAGTCATGGGAGCCCTCGGATACGTGCCAGATGAGCCACGGGGCTCGACACTACGAAGGGGAAAGGAGCCCAACCGATGGGGTGACTCGAACTCGGCCTCGAACTGCTCCAATTCGAGAGCGATCTGATATGCCTGCTCCAAAGTGGTTGCATTGCGGCGAAAGAGTTCATATTGATAATTGGGCCGCAAACCTCTTCGAAAGTGGGATATAGTCATGGTGCTCTCTTCCGTGACCCCACACCGTAAGTAATACTCATCGAACTCGGCGGTGTACTCGGTCACGGATCGGTTCCCTTGGGAGATGCTTTGCCACTTGTCTATAAGACGTTGGCGATATGAGGCGGGAAGATATTTCTCCCTCAATTTGATCTTCATATCATCCCAAGTACCGATTTGGGGTTGACGTCACTGATTGAGCAGGCTCTCCACATTGATCCAATAAGTTTGGGTCTACCCTTGCAGCTTCATCTTCGCGTATCGGACTCTTCGGTGGTTCATCATCTCAAACCACTCGAAGTACCGGTCCATGCCGGCCTCCCAATCTAAATACACCCGAGGGTCCAAGGACCGGCTAAAACTGGGAGGGTCCGCACGCACGCCCCTAAGAATGCGGTCGTCCTCCACGTCATCACGATTCCGTCGTTGATGACAACGACCGTTACCCTCTTGATCATTATCAGATGTATAATCATCCACCACATGCACCTGTTGAACCCCAACATTCTCCGCCTGAGCTCTTGGTACAGCAGGTTGCTGAACCGGCTCCTGTTGGCCATTCGTCGGTGCGGGTTGCGCCGCTACTGGGCCCCTCTCGAGGACGGCAATCCTCCCAACTAAGCCCTGGATGGACTGATCCGAACTCTCGGCCCGATCCTCGAGGGCTTTCATCCGCCCTTCTAGACGCGTTCCTATGCCATCCATACGCGTACTAAGGCCATCCATACGCGTGTCAAGACGTTCCATAATGGCTCGGAACATCTCGGCCGTTGAGGACTCATCAGAGCTACGGGCTCGGGAGTCCGCCATAGGTGGTGGTGGCGAGTATTGGGTACCTCGACGAGTGGGCATGCAAAGACACATGACCTAGAAGACACCGACTAATGCAAACACTCACTAGATAATGCACTTAGACCTAACCAATATCCGGTACGAGGCGGAGATAAGTGATCCGAAGATCACTCGCGCAAGTGTGTGGCCCTCCCGTTAGGCGTAACCCAACGTTCGGACAACACCTTTTGATATACCGGGTAAAGGGTGCAACTACAAGTTAAAACACTCTTTTTTTTTGTTATTTTGAAAATAATGATGATGCTAGACTTGACTTAGACCATGATGCATGTAAGACATATGCAATGACTACCCTAGACTCAACTTTCTCTAATACCAAACTGATGCGGGACGGACACGGGGACAGACTCTACGTGGTATGGACTCGGACTCTAGATGCGGACACGACCAGCAACACATGATAGGAGATACACTAAGCTCGACACGGAGAGCTCCTATGGGCTATACGTCGCTAACAGAAACGCAAGCTCACTCATCGTCCCAAGCGAGGGAAACGCGGATCGTGCGCGGTTGAAGAACCGGCAGAGTTCAAGGTAGTCAGACTCACTTCCGGACGCGGATCGAGTCGCGGGACGGGTCACTCTCAAACTCACAGCGGTGACATGGACACACGGGCTAGTACCTATCACTCTCGGCAGCGGCAAAAGACCATATACTAGCTAAGCAAATGAACGCCAAGAGGTTCGGACCATTACCTCCACGCACCCGGCGTGGCGAAGACAACCCCGGCCGAATCACGGACTCTCGGTTAACAATTATTACAGCAATACACTAAGTCGACCCACTCCACGTAGAGATGTAAAAGGTCACATGTGGGGTCCGGGAATCACGCAACTCGGGTTGACGGGTAGCATCTTGATGTCGCCCGACGGTGCCGAACTCCGCGTTTTCGTGCTTTCCGAACGGTGGCTTCTACGGGCCCGTGGGGCCCATGGACGGCGCTGTCCTCCGGATCTGTGGGGGTGAGACCCACTGTGATGGGGGCCCCTGGTGGCGCGCCTCCATGGACGGCGGTCGGCCGGGAACACCGATCGAGGGTCGATCGGCTCTGATTCCCAACTCTTGAACTAATAACCCACGGATTTTGGTTGCTGTCTTCCGGCGCGCGCTCCAGCGAAAACGGCCGCTGCGATCAATCCCGACGTCGGATCGGGACGCATGAGCTATCGTTGGAAAGCTATCTTCAAATGCTTCAATCTAGACCTAGAGAGATCTGCTGGATCTGGTCAGATCATAACTTTTTTGAATTTACAAGTCCATGTTGTACAGTAACCGAAATCTCAGATCTGTAGAGAATTTGTCTGAGAACTGCCGTTGACTGTCTAGTAGACCTCCGATTCAGGTCTTGAGTTCTTCATCAAAGTTATGGGATTTTGGACAGGGAAGACGGGGATATTTTTTGTGGACTGATTGGAGGTGGCTGTGATTTGTTATGATTTGTTTACTAGAGGGTGGTCGGATCTGGGAACAAGTGAACATCACTGTAGCTAGCTCTGAGATCGATTTTTGAAAAATATGAGATGGCCTCACAAAAATTCAAGACAATTTGGAGACGGTGGGGTTGGTGAAAGGAACTCCCAGTAAAATTGGAAGGTTAAACAAAAATCATAAAGAGGCACGAAACCTGGAAACACAGGACGGATGGAAATGGAAATAGACAGCAGACAGATCTGAAAATTAAGATTGGACGAAAATGAAAAAATATCAAATGGGATCTTTATGACCAACCAAATTTTTTGGGACGTGCTTGACACCTCTGGAACATCCCCTAAAATCCCCAGGTCGATCTGAGCTCGTGGCAGACACAGAGAATTCCTGGAAGCTGCTCTGGTCGGATGAAGGTAGAACTCCGGCGATCTCGGCGGTGATGCGATGGCGGCTCGTGGCGGCGGCGACCGGAATGATAAGGGGAGGAGTCACACCTCCAGAGGGAAGCCTTCATAGCTTCAAGGGGGAGAGGGAGGAGAGAGGAGGGGGGCGCACCAGCCCTTGCTCTTGGAATTTGTTTGATTCAAATGGCATTAATTGTCTAAAATGGGAAATTACAAGTATTTATGTGTTACATCTCAAATCCATTGTCCACCGTTAGATCTAGGGGATGGGAATGGATGGCCTGGATTGAGTGTGACACACACACACAAAATACAATTAATATATTAAGGGGGGGGGGCCCTTGGACCAAGGTGAATAAGTTTGACATGGTAGGTGGTGGTAGGTGGCCAATATTGGACTTTCCAAGTCACTTGTCCCCCACTTGGCCCACCCTTCTAAAAGCCTCCATGTGGAAGGTTGACTGACCCCACATGGGACCCTAGGCTGAGGTGGCTCAATGGGATGGGGCCTGCGGGGGCCCGTGGGTCCCACGGGTTCAAATTACACATAAGCCCCTCTTACAATCAAAATAGCAAACCGAATACAATGAAATAAACACAAATTACACACAAATAAAGTTTAACTAAATATGATAAATGGGGAGGCTCAAGACGGAGTCTCCAGGCTGTCTCCAAGCCAGATGGACGCTAAGGTGGCTCGAGTCATGCTCCGTGTGCGGTACCGGTGGCTCGGCGTGTCGCGCCGCTCAACTGCTCAGGTGTCCGCACCAGATCTTCAGCTCCATTGAGTCCCGAGAAAGGTTGTCGCTCTGACGACCGCGTAGTTCTTTCTATAACTCCGCTATCTTGGCCTCCCTCCGCGCTGCAAGGGCAAAGGCATCTTGTATCTCTTTCTCCTATCATAACCATAGTGTCAAATATGTGGCAACATCTAAATGGAAAATTCTGCAAGTGTAAAACCTTCACCTATGCGGAAAGCATCCCTTCCGCCTCTGCAACCCGTTGTGTCGCACGAGCAAGCTGCTCGTGAAGTAGATCGAGCTCGGAGGTTGGGATCCATAAACTAGAGGTGACACCGTCCACCCCCATTGCTGATGAGGCCGCATCGAGCTGGGCACGCTAGGAAGCGCGCAAGGTAACATTGAGGGTTTAGTACAAAGAATTCAAGGATACGACCAGCTGCATATGCGTTGAGGCTTACCGAAGAACTCAATGCCGCACGAGTGTCACGCAACTGTAGTTCCATATCTGTCAGGCGACCTTGCAAGTTTGCCACCATGACGTCACGAGCGTCCTGTAGTTACAATACATGGGTTAAGAAAAAGTAAAATCAAAATCAAAAAAAAAAACCAAAATAAACATAAAAATGCTTACTTCTGCAAGCCCATCGGGGTGGAGTCGTTCAGCATACATTGCCTTATAGAGACGCATGTAATTCTCGTTGTCTTGTGCATGTCACTCTACAAGGGCGCCACCCCGTTGCCAATCTTCAAATTGCTCAGGGAAACGCACTCGTCAATCAATAGCGATCGTTGGGCCGCGAGTCTTCCTCCCAATGCGTGGTACTACGATCACGTCCACTCATTCCTGTGCAAACCCTAGGGTCCTCATGGCTAATCGTAGTCGAAGTGGCTCGATTTCGTTCAAACAATGAATCCATAAGTCTCGCCCAAACCGGGCACGACTTGTTATCACCCAGGGCTGATCGGCATCAAGCATATTCCCATAAGGCCTCCATATCACCTGGGCCAGGTTATGCACGCCTTCTTAGTTTCTTTTTAAAATAAAAAAAAGTGGGGGAAATACAAAAAAAATAAAAATAAGGCAAAAATGTATATACCATTGACGCAGGGAACTCTTGTAGTTCACGTCTTAGCGTCATCAGCTGGTAAGGTAGTGGGGCTGGATTCATGATGGGCTACCATCGTCTGGCTAGTGGCACTACTGCCAAACACCATTGACGGGCTTTTCCCATGGGAAGGTAATGGTAGCTCCATAGTTGCACCATCATACGATACTGATATAAGTTAAAAGAAAGAAAAACCAAAAAAAGAGAGAGAAAGAATGAAAACAAAACAAAAATACCTGGATAAATGGCGTGAAGCCACTTACTGTTACCTCTCGGACTGCCTTCTCAGACAAACTGGTGAATAGGTGTGCCATCACAGTAGCTCCCTGTGGACGCACTTATTTTCATTAAAATCATGATTTATTCGTTTATTGGTTTATTAAGTGCGTGGGCGTGCCAGTCACAAAGTGACGATTTGTTCAGGCTTCATGGAAGCCCATAGTGCGCTCGATCTGACTCAGTCAAGAGATTGTGTGGTTCGGGTCGGGACCAAGACCCGCCGTGCCATGAAGGTCACAGGGTCATTTACATCCCCCATACGGGGGAACACCCTTGATTAATTACCGGAAATAAGGGCTCCCCGATCGAAAGAAATATTAATTAATGCAGGAAGGAAATAGTAGTTGGGCTATGCAGTAAGCCCGTGGTGAGGGCACGAACACTCAGATTATATCGGTCACCGATGGGCCATTCCATGTTCGGACAAAAGTCCATACGGAAACCAAGGCAGTAACGGGGGACGAATCCATGCAAATGTCTACCAAGGGGCGACAATTTTAATACAGGGGGGAAAGTCAGATCCCGGTGAGGGAGGGGACCCTGATGAGATATTGGTCCGAGGTAAGGCCGGGCGGTCACCATGACGAGGGAGACGATTCCCGAGGGTGACGCTCGGCTTACAGGGGCATCATTAATATTCTCGGGTTCAGAATCCAAGAAGGAGAGACGAGGGCCATACCGTTATGTTCGTGGGTTGCCTCGAGTGACATTCATCATTATGGCTCATTTATTAGCATTGCTCCCTTTTCTTATATTCTCTTCGCTCATTATTTTTATTGGAACTACCGCCCATGTTTTACCGCTATTATTATTACTTGTCGTTCCATTTATTATATATATATTATATATATATATATATATCTGTTGGGGAATGATGGAGTGTACCGCTGGAGGTGGAATTAGGAGTGTGTCACTGGAGGGCTGAGAGTGTGTCGCTGGAGAGTTAAGGGAGTGGGCAGTGTGCCGCTGGGGAGGAGGAGAGCGTACCGCTGGAGGTTAAAGGGGAGCATACCGTTGAAGGGTAAAGGAGGTATACTGCTCATAAGGCAAAGGAGAGTGTACCGCTGGGGGATCTAGGAGTGTGCCGCTGAAGGTAAGGGGGGAAGAACTGAGGCGTACTGCTGGAGGCAGGTGGGAGTGTACCGCTGGGAAGAGTGGAGAATGAAACCAAGCAAAGTGTGCCGCTCAAGGAGTGGGCCAGGGTTCAAGAGAGGGTCCCTTGTCCAGTTCATGTCTGATAGAGAGTCCCAAATGGTTAAGCTTTCAGTTTCCCTGCCATGTGATCGAATTCCAGGTCATGTCCAATGGTGCAGTTCTTTGAGTCTTATTTAGCCAATTCCTGGAACCTCACATAGTTCCCTTAGTTGATTAGCATGTTTTATTATTGTTGGTTTCATTTTTTTGTTGCTTCCTTTTGTCTTTTAACTTACTGTTATTTCTGACAAAAATTCGGCAGCACCTCCCCTTGACTCGGATGGTAAGGGAATAACAAGGAACATGTCCACGGGGAGTGACATGAACCAACAACTGAGGTGTGTGCCTAGGCAACCACCTTTGGGGAAACGTCAGAAAACTCGGAGAAAATGTCGAACGAGAAACCCTCAGACTAATACGAGCCATTAATGCACCGGAGGGGTGATAATCAAGGTGTGCCGGGCTGGCAGTCTAAGAGTGTGCCGCTAAGCAGGCCAATACATGGGGTGTGCCACTGAGGCCACCAATAGAGGAAGTGTGCCGCTGAGGCAGCCAAGGAAAGTGTACCGCTAAGCAGAAGAACAGGAAGGGTGTACCGCTGAGCAAACCCAGGGAAGAGCGTGCCGCTGGGCAGACTCAACGAGGTGTACCGTTGGGCGAACAAAAATAGGTGTGCCGTTGAAGGGATTGAACAGTGTGATGACTGAGGGGCTTGAAAGGGCGTGTGTATACCACTGTCCCTGCGGAAGGAGCAAAGGAACATTTTTGGTCAGTGGGTGGATGATGTATACCGAGTAGGGGACCATAACACTTTAACGAAGCTGCATGGGAAGGAAAAGAGGGAGATTGCTTTGCAGAATATCACTGAGAGGAGGAGGGGTAATGCTTATGCCATGGAGAACCATCGAAAAGGAGGGGAGCCAGCAGTGTGCTGACAAGCCATGAAAGTCATATGTTGAACTAAACAAGCCACTGCCATGAGGGGCACGAAGAACAAAAGGGCTGGAAGATCGGGAGAGACCACGAGCCATAAACCCATGACGAAGAAGAGGCTAGCACAAGTAACAAAAATCAAGTAGAAAGCATTCTATTCATGGAGGAGCTAGACAACCACAGATCATAGCCACAAGGCCAACGACGATACAATGCTCCCAAACGAAAAGGGGAGGGGGGAGAAACCATAAGAAAAGAAAAGAAAGAACCAAAGGAGGTTGGGAGAGGGTTGGAATGGAAGATTGATCATCATCTTCACTGCAACCCCTCCCCCTCCATTACACAGCTCTCTCTCTCTCTCTCTCTCTCTCTCTCTCTCTCTCTCTCTCTCTCTCTCTGCTCTTTTCTACCTTCTTCCTCTTTTCTTCTTCTCCTTCGTATGATGTTGTATTCACACCTTCGCCTCTTTTTTTTCTTCTCTTCGAAGGGCTTTTATAGGTGTGTCGTTGATGGGGGAACCGTATGATGACGCTGCCATCCGAGGTTGACTCCGATCTCCTCATTGTCAGGTGGGGATCTTCCTTATCCAACCAAAGGGCAACACCAAGGCAGGTCGCTAGCTGGCGTTGAAATGGCCACGCTGCGCGCCAAGGGGCTCCTCTAGTGACCATTGTGCACTTGGCCGGCTTGTGCCGTTCTGGGGGATTCAACGTTGTGCCGCTGGAGGCTGAGGGGTTGTGCCGTTGAAGGGGCAGAACGCCTATGCCACTAGAGGGCATGACGATTGTGTGCTGACGGGGCACAACTATTATGCCGTTGGAAGGGCATTGGGGCATTGTGCCGTTGAAAGGGGCTTCCAAGGGGTGTGCCGCTGGAAGGCACCAAAAAGGGTGTGCTGCTGGGAGCACCTCCATAGAGTGTGCCGCTGGGGCAACTGGCAGTGTGCCGCTGGGGCGCTTCAGGGGGTGTGCCGCTGGGGGCCCCTGGATAGTGTGCCGTTGAAGGCCCTTCAGGGGGTATGCCGTTGAAGGCACATGGGGGTGTGCCGTTGAAGGCACCTGGGGGGTGTTCCGCTGAAGGGCCTGCCGGGCAGTGTGCCGTTGAAAGGCCTGCCAGGCAGTGTGCCGTTTGGAAGGGGCTTCTGCCTTTGCTTCAGGGACTTACAATTGTGTACTCTTTGGGATATTTCTTCACCGTTAAGGACTCGAAGGTGGGTCCATAGCAGTGCATAAATTCAGGAGGGGTATCCTGTGTTTTCTCTGTCATTTAATGTGCCCGTGCAAATGCGGGGATCTGCCAGACTGTAGTATTCTCCGGGGTCCTAGATGGCCAGTCTCCTCGGGTCTTCTCTCTTTGACTCTGACATCAATGCGGGGGCTTGGCGGGACATATGGACGTACGATTTTATACGTCCACAAATGCCCCCACCCACGGGCAGCGCGGGCGAAAGATGATCCAGACGGTGCTCGTGGGTGCATTCGTGGAATTAACGTGCGTAAGGTATATAACGTGGATATTAGTATATCTATTACATATTTATTTATTATTTATTATACTATCTTATTTCCCCTTTTTTTCTTTTCCTCTCTTTTTTTCTATTCTTTTTTTCTCTTTTTTTTCTTTTCTCTTCTTTTTGTCTCTCTTTCTTTTGTCTCTTCTTTCTCTCCCTTTTCTTCTTTTTTTTAAGTCCCTATAAAAAGGGGGTGGGGGAGTGGCTTTCAAACTCCCCCCCTTTTGATTTCAAACTCCCCTCTCCCTCTTTCTCTCTCTTCGGTCACCACCACTGTCGTCTCCCTCTTCTCTCTTCCTCTTCTCGTTTCCCCCGGCGACTGCGATCGTCGCTCGCCGTCGCCGCTGTTGCTGGGGTGAGGAGGCCGCCACGGAGGGGATCCCCCTTCCTTTCCCCTTTATCTTCCCTCTTCTCCACCCCTTCTTCTTCTTCTTCTTTTTCTCGTCCCTTTTCGTTCGGGGACGACGGAGCCCTAGGCTGCCGTCGTCTTCTTCTCCTTTCTCTTCTTCCTCTTCTTTTGTTCTTCTTCCTCTCTTCTTCTTTTCTTCTTCCTCTCTTCTTTTCCTTTGTCTCTTCTTCCCCTGCTTTTTTGGTGTGGGGTGCGCATAGGAGCGTACCACCGACGAGGGCGCAGGTGTGACGCTGGGAGAGGGCGTGGGTGTGCTGCTGGAGAAAGGGCACGAGGGTGTGCCGCTGGGGGGGCCACAGGTGTGCCGCTGGAGAAAGGGGCACGAGGGTGTGCCGCCGGGGGGCACGAGGGTGCCGCTAAAGAAAGGGGGCACGGGTGTACCGCCGGAGAAGGGCACGAGTGTGCCGCTGGAGAAGGGCACGAGTGTGCCGCTGGAGAAGGTGGGGCACAGGCGTGCCGCTGGAGAAGGGCACAAGGGTGTGCCGCTGGGACTAGGGCGAGGGTGTGCCGCCGACGATGGCACGGGGTGTGCCGCTGGAAGGAGGCACCGGGTGTGCCGCTGAAGAGAGGCACGGGGTGTGCCGCTGAAAGGGAGAGGAAGGCTTCTTCAACCGGAGGATCTCCAGTGTCGCCCTTGGGCACACCGTGACTTTGTTGGGGCCGTCACTCCTTGTGGACGTGCACCCGTGTTTTCCCTTTACGCCCCCAGCCTAGGGGAAACTCTGCCAAAATTTCGTCAGAAATTATTGGCATTCTGTTTAGTTCAATTGTAGCGTAGCCCCTTCGTAATTTCCTTTCTTTTTCTTCGTTTATGTCTTATTCTGACTTGAGGTATCTTGCAACTTGTAGAAAGATGGTTGCCCAAGAGATTCTGCTACTTCTGCTGCTTCCGGTGCCGAGCGCGTTCCCCCACCTCTGGTGCCGGCGGTTACATGGTTTAATGTGGAGGACTTGGACAGGGAGCATGCTGAGATAGCGACACTGGCCGGATCATCGGGCTCTGATACCGAGACGATGGACTTTCGCAGGCTTACTCGGGTCGAGGGCAGCCTGGCTTTTGACCGGGCTACGGGGGAGTACCGGAAGGACTACCCGAAGGACAGGCACCTCATCCGTTTTCTGAAACATCTCAGTGACCGGGAGAGGCGGGATTTTTGCGTTGTCAAGGATGCCGAGCGGGCAATCTTGCGGTCTCAGGACAGCCTGCTATACAGTGTCCCGAGGAGCATCCTAATGTATCTAGTGGGAGAGGCTCGAGAATGGAAACCCGTCTTGGGGCTCGAAGCCGTGCTGTCGGCAGAAGACAAATTAGTGCGGGCGCCTCAGTTTACCCCTGCTCGGTGGGACACAGCTACTGGGCGGGTCTAGGGTGAGCACCCCCGGTTTGGTCTGTTCTTGGTTCCATTGAAGTGGGGATACAGGGAAGAGCCCTTTCTGCTGGATTGTTTGACCATCCGATTCAAGCACGAACTGGCACTGGGCTGGTTCGGGGAGCTAAGGCTTAAGGATGCGCATAGCTTCCAGGAGGGAGACGTGGAATTCACGAAGTACGTGTTGTTCAACTACGCCCCGCTCCTTATTCGGACTGGCGTTTATCACAGTGTCTACGCCTCCCGGTACAGCTACCCTGTTTCCAGGGGTCTCTGTTGCGGGATGATTGAAGTGTTCAATGCAGAGACGAACACCTTCTATACGGCAGAGGGCGAGACTTCATTGGATTTATGGAGTCTTAGTCAACTCAGCGGCTTGCCCATTGACGGGGAGCCCTACGAAGAATTTTGCCTCCCGGATATGATCAAGGACGAGACCAACGGGGACGGCTACTACTCCCTCTGCTATTCATATCGATATCTTATGAAGGCGTACTGAGACCTGTATCAGTTGGCGCACGGCAGGAAGCAACCCCCTCGTGAAGACCGGAAGAGAGTCTGCATGACCTTGTGGTTGCAGTACTTCTATGACGGCCTGAAATAATATAAAGACTTCCTGCACATAGGCACTGCCGCCGCCAGCAAGAAGCGTGCTAAGCCGAAGTCTGATGTGAAGATTTCTTCCCGAGGGCGCCGAAGCGGGCCCAATCCGACAGGAGTCGACCCGCTGACGCATTGTGCAGCGTTCCTAACTTATTAGTTGTGCTCGTTTGCCATGCTGTATAGGGACAAGACTGTCATTCGGCTGGATGCGATCTACTCAGCCTGCCAGATGGCCTGGGGTATCAAGCTGTCTCTGTGTCCTGCTACTCTGTGTCTGATATACAAGGCGCTCGGGGATGTCAGCGCTCACCAGTTCCCGTGACAGGTGCGGTATGTGTGCCCACTGCATTTTTTCAATGCGTGGGTCTGTTCCCTATTCCCAGAGTTCGCCCCACGCACCATTCAAGGCTACGGGTTAGTTCCACGGATGCTGGAGTTTGCGAGTGTGGAGTCAACCTCGACGTCCATGCGGCTATAGGACATCTGGGGCAGGCTGACGATGGTGCCCCTTGATACTACTGGCACTATTCACTTCTGGACCCTGGCTGCTCATTCAAGCCCATTGGTAAATAGTAATCGGGAATGCAGGGATGACCAGGTGGAAAAGTACGTGCACCCAATCAGTCAGGAGAACGTGGTCCGCCCGTTGTTGGAGCCGGAGCTCAGAGCCTGTGCGCTGTCCATTCATCCAAGTGTGCTGATTTTCCGAAAGGGGGACATTCTGTTGCTGGAGTCGTACTATCCCTTTCACTTCGGCAGGAATTTCGGGTATGATCAACATATCCCGACATACAGTGCTCGCTTTGATCTGCCGGTGCGAAGTCTCCGGGGGAGCCCCACTGCTGAGACTGCCCGAACCTGGTGGGATTTCTTTCATCGGGCAGACACTGCTTCCTTCAGGGTGCCAGCCCCGAGTCGGATTCCACGGGTGACCCCGAAGTACGTAAAGTGGTGGAATGCCCAGACAACCTTCTACCGATTATCCCAGACCGACTGCTGGGATGGGGCAGAGAGGAGGTTTTCGAGCCGGCAGCCAGTGCTAGCACTTGATATCGACCCGGAGCATCTCCTCTGGTTGAGGCAGGGCAAGGAACAGGAAGTGGCTGCGTACATGATCGCACGCAAGAGGGCTCGAGAGGCCAAGCCAGCACCGCAGGCTAAGCTGCCTCCGGTGGCGAAGGATGATTTCAAGAAGACCCTGCGGGACCTTTGCCACGTTGGAAGTGACCACCTGGAGATGACCAATTATCCACTTCCCATGGAAGAAGAAGGCATCCCCGCGAGGAGCTGGCGTCCGGAGAGGGATCCAATCTGTCCATATCGCAAGTTCGTGAGGAGGGAGGAACGGAAACCAGAAAACCACAAGGACACCACATGGCTCTACGTCCTCCTCTGAGTGCATGGGTTGAAGATTGAAGATCCGAGGGCGACCATCTTGGGCAAGCGCCTCTATATCGCCTATTATTATGCCGAGGGATGGGGAATGGACCACTTCAACCTCTTCTGTCACTTTGCTGCCAAGAAACATGCGGACCTGGCCGCCCTTGCCGACCGCTGCCAGAAAATCGAAGATGTATGCTGGCTAGTCCGAGAGGCGGCTCGCCGAGACAAGGAACCGTCCCTTAGCTACTGGCCGATAGCGTTGCGGCTGTACACTAGCCCACACGGTACTTAGTATTTTCTTCTTTTACTTGTGTTCTTCAATGTTGACCTTCCTTGGGTACTGGATGCTGATCGGGTCCTTCGTTCTTCTTGCTCTTTTCTTAAACAGACCACCCCGATAGCACCCAGATGGCCACGTACCGTAATCTCCTCCGGCAGGCAGAGAAACCTGCTTATTTCGAGGCGACGCCTGCGGCTCCGACTACGACTCCCCTGCCTCCGCCTGCGAAGAGGCCCCGGGCGAAATCGGCTGTGAAGAAGGTGGTAGATGCCGCAAAGGCGGCCGGAGGCAAAGCGACGAAAGAGGGAGGCCGCCAAAGTTGCGTCGACCATTCCCCCGGTGCCCTTGATCTCTTCATTCGAGGAGTTTGAAGCTGCTCGACCCGAGTCGAGTCGGCCTGTAGGTTGGGTCTTTCCCGATCCTCGAGGCTCTTCGAGGTTTATTCAGATGTTAAGAGGGACGCCTCATGTAACACATATATTCTTGTTTCAGCCACCGTCGAGGGGCCCACATCCGTATCTACCCCAGGCGTGGGTGAAGCTGTGACCCGCGGGGCCGTGGAATCTGTCGGAGAGACCTTCTTCGCCCCAGCTCCCGCCGTCGAAGTTGAAGGAGGTATATCACTTCCTTTGCTAGTCACTTTGATTAATTTTCTCCCCCCCCCCCTTGAAGCTTTGCGGGCCTAACCGAACCTGGATTTTGCTCTGCTTGGCAGAAATCGAAGCGGCAGCCCCTCAACCGGAGGCGGACCCCGAGACATCTCGGTTCGGGCAGACATACCAGAAGAAGGGGTGGCGGTCAGGGAAGTCGCTGCTGCCTGTCCGGCGTGACGACGAGCCGACCCTGGATGCCGAGGCGGGGGCTCCCTTGACAGCGAAAGAGGTGCCCACTAATACTAGGTCTTCGTCGGGCGAAAGAGTAGATTACGGCTACTCTTCTGACGAAGTAATTTCACCTGAGGGTGTGCCCGGGGAGCCCAATTTTCAAGTTCCGGCCTGGAAAGCCCCGGTACTACCCATTTCTCTTAGACTGGTGGAGCAGGCCCTTGTAAGTGCGAACATGTTAATTCATGTTTCTTTCTTGAGGCCGTCAACTAACCTCCTTAATATCATTATTTTTGGCTTCCAATAGGAACAGACCCCGTCAAAAGATACAGCAATCCACGTCCCGGGCTTAGAAGCCACCAAGCAAATGACAACCACTGCCGCTTTGGATAAACTGGCGTCCCTGGTCGAGATTTTGCGGCAGGAAGAGGCCGGGGTAAGCTTGGATGCTACCATCTCGACAGCTGAGGTCTCACCCCGAGAAGAAGTGGTAGTGGCTGTAAGTACACGCCTTCCTCTTTCTTTCTCCTTTCTCATCCTTAAGTCTTCCCTTGGGGTTGTTGATTCATCTGAGATCATGCAGGATCATGCCTCCGAAGGAACCGTGGAGATCACTATCCCAGCTACCGAAGTCTTGGAGGAGGGTGAGATAGCACCGAAGGTCAGAGTTGAAAAGTCGGTAGTACCCGAAGTTGAGATTCGGGAAGAAGGGGAGGAGGTGCCGGCGACCGAGACCCGCAGGGAGACGATGCCTGAAGCAGACGCCCGGGGAGAGACAACACCGGAGAGCAGCGTAGTACCGGCGGGCGAGGTAAGCATGGGGATCCACTCGGCTTGCTTGAGAATTCAGCGATTTATTCCACTTGGCCAGCGGCTAACCCTCCTTTACATGGTTAGGAAATAACAACGTCCCACGGAGAGCGCGCGCCTCGGGCTCGTAAGGCCGTCCCCAAGTGGAGCTCGTCCTTCCACTTGCATGCGGCCAAAAGACTGAAGACGCTTCTGGGGCCGGACACGGGATCCTTGGCGGATCTTCTGCGGATGGGGGCTATCCCGCGGCTGATGATCCCACTGCCACCAATCCCGATGCCGGTTGTACCCGAGGAAGCTTGACTCCTGGGGAGGATATTGACGACCCTCAATGAACATTCGGGGGAATTCCAGGCGGGAGGAGATAAAGGCCTTTCAGGAACGATCTCGGACCCGCCTATCACTGATACCCCATCTGCCGAGGTCGCCATTATTTCGCTTCTGGTCTGCGGGGCGTCTATGGATTCAGACCGTGCTGAGGAAGCGAAGACCGAAGCAACTTCTTCTGCCACGGTAGCCGATCCGGCCTCTGCGGCCGTTCGTTCTCCCGACAAGGTCGTGGCTCTAGTTTCGACGGAGGGGGTGACATCGTCAGACTTGGAATCCGCTCAGTCGATGGCGCTAGAGCAGCAACTCCTCTTGGCGGGGCCAGACGCCTCTGTTGCGGTATCCCCTTCACCTTTGGTGGTGGCTGGCCAGGGGTCATCATTGGAGCTCGAGAGGCCCCTCCTTTCAGCCCTGACTCTTCCAAGTAGCTCGGCCATGGTTGACGCGGAGTTGTGGGCGGTTGTGGATAGCCAACTTAGCTTCGACCCACCAGCCGTCCCTTCTATCGGCCGCGCGAGTTCGGACCTGCCAGTCTGCCAGACCTTGTTGGTATTGCACTTTATGGTCGTTACCGACCCAACGCTCACATATCAAGGCATAAGGGCCATTGTGGAGCAGCTGACCAAAGCACTACAAATGATGGGCTGCCCGTTGGAGGAATGGTTGCGACATGTTCTATTACTATTGAAATATGTAAACCATCGTACATTCCTCGAGGCGCAGGCCCCAACTGAGCTTACAGCCGTCGACGCTCAGAGGGATGAATATCTGGAGGCTCTGGCGGTGCGGAGGGACAGTAGGGAGCAACATCGGAAAGTCTTGGGCGGGTGCGATGCCAACATCCACACCTTGGAGAATCGGATAGAGAAACTCTGGGATTAGCTTGCCCAGGCTGAGTCTGACCAACTCAAGGCCGAGATGAGCAAGGCCAGAAAAATTGAAGAATTGGCCGTCGCCGAGGCAGTAGTGGCCTCTGTGGCGACAGGGCTGGAGCGCCTCGACGCGCAGGAAGACCGCCTGCGTGAGATGATGAGCTTCCCTTGCGTCGGGATCCTTCCCTTCGAGGACATCTTCCGGGGGTTATACTAACTGTCGGTCCCCCCTTCGCTCCCCTTTTTTTTGCATGTAACGCCGGGGTATGCCCCGAGGCCAGTGTAATTTTCTCTCAAAAAGAATATAATGCAATTGTTCCATGTGCCTCTTGTATGTATGTGGTGTTGGGCAACCTCTTCCTCCCTTTCCTCTTTTCTTCTTTTTTATGTGATGGAACGCAAGTTTATACTAACAGCTTATCCGGGGAGAATTCGGTGAGGCTCGCATAGGAGCATAGGAGAGTGCTCGCCCCTTCCAGAGGAGGGACGAGGGGACCACTCCACCATGTCCATCAAGCGAGTCAGCCGATGATGTCACCGGTATGTTCGACCCGAGTAGGTTGATCTGACCTTGGAGGGGCGAAGAGAAGAGTTTGTTCATTCAACGACCTAGACAGAAGGTCTTGGTTAAAAGGGGCCGTTCGTCGCCCGAAGGGACGGAGAGAAGAGTTTGTTCATTCAATGACCTAGACGGGAGGGCTTGGTAAAAAGAGGGTTGTTTGTCTATGCCGCCAGAGTGCCGAAAACAAGTATAGTTTATTTGTCTCTTGATGTATTCGTTGGTACAGGTTGGCGCCAACGCGATGAGAAGGGTTGATTCCCCGATCTCGGACGAAAGGTCCGGGTGGGGTATTTTTTTCCCGTCAGTGCCGACAGGATGTCAAGGGCTGACAAGGTTGATTCATTTATTGAAATATTCGTTGGTACAGGCTGGTGTCAACTCAAGAAGAAGGGTTGATTCCCCAATCTCGGGCGAAAGGTTCGGGTGGGGTGTTCTTCATCAGTGCTGACAGAATGTCAAGGGCTGACGTGGTTGATTTGTTTATTGAAATGTTCATTGGTACGGGTGTTGTGTCCATGACGTCATTTGAGTCATTCTATGGTCACTTGGGTCATTCGACATCATTCCATAGTCATATGAGCTTCTTGGTTTTGATAATGGCTAAACACTATTAGTCATTGATATCTTCCACTCTCATGTGATTGACATACGTGATGTTTTTATTCATGACAGATATGCTAATGAATGGACAAGGAATCAAGTGGCAATGGCCAAAGTGAAAGCTCATTGATCGCGCCCAAGCAAGGATGCAAATCTCATCTCTCTTACAAGCAAAAGTTGACATTTCATATTTGGCTCGTCACTCATCCAAGGTCAATGCACAAAGAAGTATAGCCAAGAGAATCCAAGGTTAAAGACTCAGTTAATACCTTCTAGACTATCAAGGGTGATGCCACAAACATGCACGGTCTGCTAATGGAGTTGAACGACGGAGTTCAAGACTTAACGGACCGACCCGGGCAAGCCCGGGTTCTGCCCAGCTGGCGGTCGACCGCCAGCACAGGGGCGGTCGACCGCCCCAGCCAGGGATCGCCAGTCTACATGTGTTTCAGCTGGCGGTCGACCGCCAGCCAGTGGCGGTCGACCAGAAAACCCAGGGACCGCCCGTTTGCAGGTTTCACAGTAGCGGTCGACCGCCAGGAGCTGCAGGTCGACCGCCAGCCCCGATGTAGCCTTGTTTGACTTCGAATTCCACCTCGTGGCCGGCCCCTTTCCATGGATTTGTTTAATCAAACCTTACCTAATCTTCCATGATTTATGGATCTAGTCTGGAGGGTGTCTATGGACCATTCAAGGTCTATAAAACCAACACTTGAGGGGTTAGAAACTCTATTTTCGAGGCACTGTAGCACCTCCATGAACAGTGTTTCGGGAAGGAGTTCTTCATCCATTCCAAGGCATTCAAGTCCAGATCTGAAGCCATCTCAACCTCCAAGGAAGAAGAAGCAATCAAGGGGTTCAAAGGTGATCTAAACTGCATCCTTCTTCCTCTTCATCAACTCAAGAGGATCAAAAGGAAGATCAAAGTTACATCCAACACTCTCTCCATCAACTCAAGGTGATTCAAGTTCATATCTCAATCCAGCAACCTCCAAAGAAGAGTAGAAGCAAGAAAGGCTAATAAGGGAGATCAAAGGAGGCTGCAAGGGTGTGTTCAAGGGAGAAGAGTTCGAGTACTGTAGCTGTGAACAGTACTCTGGGAAGAAGTTCTTCATCATATCTCCAAGTGATTCAAGCTACTTCAAGAGGAGATCAACTCCAAGCTAAGTGAAGCATCAGATTCAAGCTCCAGCAAACTCAGACAAGATCTTTTCTCTTTGAACATATTTCATATCTTGTTTGAGTGTTTTCATATCTTGCTCTTTTCCATTTCATTCAAACACTTGGAACTGAAGATCGTCCCTACTGTTGACACCCGTTTTATGACCAATAAGTCGGGTCATCTCCTTGTTCATTCTACATGATGCTCCGAGTAATTCACTCTTCATTGAGTCTCCTTGATTGATTTGGAGCCTATTTCTTGGGTCTTTTCCTTGATTGGATGTGGCTTTTTGTGGCATTTCATTTGGCTAAGGCTTAGAAAAACCTTCATTTCTTCTTTTTTGAACTCCATTGATAATAACGGTCTGCTCCAGGAGCGTTGTTTCTTTCTAACGGGTGGGTCCTGGGCCGTTACTCTTTGAAGAGTCCTAAGCTTAAGGTCTCGTTTCAATCTTTATCTTTGGCTTACACGTTGATAATAACGGTCTGTCGTGCAGCCGTTGTTTCATTGTGACGCCCTATGCCTTGGCCGTTGCTTTCTTCACAGAGTCCTATTGCTTTGGCCTTCTCCCTGTTGATCTTATCTTTTAGGGATAAGGTTGAAAGTAACGAATGATCCTTGGTGCGTTATTTCCAAGTGGCGGTCTGTCGTGCAGCCGTTACTTCCTTCAGAGAGTCCTGGCAGTTCAGGCCTTTTCTCTGCTACTCCGTGGTCGAGATAAGAACTTGGATTGACGATATCTCTTTCAAATCTGATCCTCAGGACCTTCTGTTTGATTCTATGGACTCTTGGTGATATTATCTTCAAGGATTTGCTAAGAGTTATCCCTTTATCTTGCCGGATTATCCTCTGCTCGACCTGAGGGTTTGAGGGTCTATAAATAGAACCCTTAACTTTATGGCCAAGAGGGGGAAGATCTGGAGTTTGCGTCGAAGTGCTGCCGCATTCTAGAGCCACGTTTGATCAAGGAGAAGTGCTTCTCACGTTCGTTTGCTGCCTGGTGAAGGGAGTATTTGTTCCTTTGGTTCTAAAGTTCATAATTGCATATTGAGTTTCCATTCAATCTCCCTTTCATCATAAGCATTATTTCTCTCCTTTCTCCACGTTTTTCACTGGTTTTCATCATCTAAACATCCTCCTAATCTTTTAAAATGCCCAGAGGGGTTAAAAAACCAAAACTCCCCGGTATCCCCCTTTCCTTTTGATGATATTTTGTTTATTGAAGAATTGATGCTATATTATTGAAAGGGCTAATTTGGGTTGTTTTGTTCTTGTCTTCCACTTCTTTGGCAGGTTTATAGGTTCACTAGGGCGAGGCCCAAGTCTTCTAGCTGGCTAGAGGTGTTGGAGTTAAAAGGATCCACACTTTGCTACTGCAGGTATTACGACGGCCTTGTGCAGGCGCGTCGGAGTCTTCCAACGGTCTATCGAGCGACTGTCACTTTCAAGTGACGCATAGGGTTCTGGAGATTACTTCTAGCTGACCTGCATGTTCTCTTTGGTTTTCTCTCCCGTGGGCGGGTGCTTCATCCACCTATTTCCAAGGTATTTTCAAGTCTTTGGCTTGTTTTACTTTGGTGGCGATCACGACTTTCCTTGGTATTGGGCATTAGCTTTCTCCTTCATTGCATATCTTTTATTTCCTTGCTTGTTCCACCCCTCGCGGTGTGTTTTCATTTACTCTTTGCTCCACGCCCCGGCGTGTGTTTTCCTTTTCCTTAGTTTAGTTTGATTGAGATAGCATGCCCATGCTAGAGCTAGCTTTGATTGCCTAGGTTCATGATCACATGTGCATAGGTTAAGAGCAGATCTTTGATTACTTGCTTGTCATCTCATCCTCCACACAAAACCCCCTAAGAAAAAGAAGATAGATAAGCAAAATAAAATCAACAGATAATTTTTTGGCGATCACGGTGGGACAGCTTGTGCCAATCGTGCTTTTGATTCCTGTTAAACCTGCCATCATCTCTTGTGTTGTCCCCTCCCGTTTTCCCCTTATTTCCTGTTAATCCTGATTCTCTGAGTGCTCTGACGGCCCTGTGTCCCTGCGTTACAGTCCTCTGACGCAGGGGCATTAGACCGCCACATCTGTTCTGCTGAGAGCTTTCACGGTTTTTCCTGTTACTTCTGGTTGATTTTGGTTTTCTGGCTCATTTGACGGTCCTAGCTCCCTGCGTTATATTATTTCTGGCGGTCTGGCATTCGACCGTTATTTTCTTCTGACGCAGGGTTCCTAGACCGTTATACTCCAGACAGGTACGCCCCAGGTGCATTTATTTCCGCAGTTTCTGCTGTGACTTTTTTGCTTGGGTGATACTTGACTTCCTCCTTGCTTTGTTTCATATCTCCATATCATTGTGTGCATCATTGATTGCTAGATTTTAGGCTAGACTTTGCATGCACTCCGGTGCACATAGGACCATTCATCTTTTCATATCCTAGATTGCATTTTCCTACCTTGGTGTGCGGACCTCTCGTCTCCATATTCCTTGGGGCCGACTAGGAAATCACACCAGGGACCTCCATAAGTCCCCGCGAGCCGTGGATTCCCACACGGACGCCGGGCTGGTTGTACCTTTCCCACCCCGTGTCTAGGGTTGCATAAGTGAGGAGTGATTACACTTAGAGTCAAACCAAGTCCCATACCCATCTCCTGTTAGGAACCCATTGTTGAGAGCACATTTCAATCAATTCACTAAGGTTCCAAAGGAGAAATCACAAGAATTGTGTTGCATCATCTTAAAACAACTTGGTTGACTTTGAGTGTCTTCACCTTTTATCACTTACATCTTTTTCTAAAAACATTCGAGTTTGGTTACTTATTGCGTGATTGTTTGTGTTGTTTGTTTGCATTTTGTCAAGGTTGTCCGTTGCATGTGGAGTTGTTTTCATCCGTCCGACTCATCTCCTCAAGTCAATTCCTTCTTCAAGTCCTACTCCAATCCTCTTTTCGAGTCCACCATGGCATCCTTTAATCCTCCCCGTTCCCAAGAGGACTCCCTTCCTCAAGGGCTTCTTGAAAACCCTCCCAGGGTTACCTCCTTTTCTTCTGGAGAGGGGACTGCCCCTCTTCTATCCTCCACTTCCATGGAAGGTGGTCAAGCCACCCCTTCTTTCTCCACTCCTTCCGCGGGCTCCGTCCTTCAGATGATGGCCCAACTGGATCCGGCCCAACTCCAAGCTCTTTATCAGGCCATGCAAGGGTCCAACGCATCTCCTTCTACCATCATCCAAAATCAATCCAATCCTTCCATTGTTGGGCTTCCCATTCAGCCCACTCCAATTGATCTCACCCCGGTCCAACCACGGACCATCACTTTCGCGGGCATGGAAACGGGCCAGTCTTCCAATTCGGCCCAACAATCCTTCGATAAGGGAAAGTCGCCCATCCCCTCTTTTGTTCAAATGGATCATCACGTATCTACTCCGGTAGCTTCGCAAGTTCTCATGGGCCCTTCCGATTTCTTGCACCCTCGGCAAGGGGTGGCTCAAGCCCATTCTAATCTGGGCCAATCTCAGGCCCAATATCCTTCTTATGGGCCCCCCATCTCTACTGTTTATCCCTCCACTCCTGCTTATGGGCTTCCACCTTCTGCCGCAATCGTTCCATCTGCTCCTCAAATTCAATCAGCGTCCTTCACTACCCCTGCTCCCTCCCGAGAGCAGGACTTGCTTGACAAATGGGCCGCCATGCAGCAACAACTCGATTTCCTCCAGAAGCGGGTTGGCCCGCAATCTTTGGCAGATGTTCCTGTCCCGAGCTTCCAGAATATTCGGTTCCCTCCACAATCAGAACTCCCTAACTACCGCAAGTACGATGGGAACGGCAATCCCTTCATTCATGTGAGGGATTTTCTATACGAATCAGCGCAGTTCCAATATGATGATCGCCTTATGGCGTACTTATTCCGCCGATCTTTGGATGGTGTTGCTCTGGAGTGGTTCTACTCTTTGCCGCTAGAAGAAGCTGAAAGTTTCAAGGTAGTAAAGGACAAATTTATCCAGCGGTTCCAAGACAGGGTCGGCCCGGAATACTCATTTACAGATCTAGTAGCCGAGAAGATGAAGCCAGATGAGGAGTTCGCCACTTATGCAGACAGGTGGAGACAGATGGCTGCTAGAGTGCCTGGCCACATTCCGGAGGAAGAGAAGGTCAAGCTGCTCATTTCAAATGCTACCCCGACCTTCAGGAACATCCTGGCGATGAATGATATAGCTAACATGCATCAACTCTACAGCCGGGCGCGCTTCATACAAACCCAGTTCAAGGATTCTCCCATACACGCCCTATTTGAAAACCAAAAGCCCAAATATCACAAGAAACCACAAGGGCCGGTTACCGAGGGGGTCCAGACAAACGAACAGGTACAAGCCGTCGCCTTTCCATTCCAAGCCGCACCATTCCGCTTCCCCCAAAACCCCCGCACTCCACAAAATCCCGCTTCACAGAACTTTCAAGCCGCTCCACAAAACCCTCCGCCCGCCTTCACCATTCCACAAAACGCCTTCATCGCCCCGCAGCAACAACCACCACCTCCGTAATTCCATAATGTCCCTCCACCCAACGGCTATAACAACAATCCGAACAACAAGCGCCCGGCTCCCAAGAGGGCACAATATCCTCCACTGCCAGAGACCCTCACGGATATCTTCTCGGCTCTTATGTCGGTGAATGCAATTCAACTTCCTCCGGAACGGCCTAACTGGAACCCAGCCGTTGATCAGACGAAATATTGCATGTTCCATAGGCAGCCAGGCCACACTATCGAAGGATGTTATCAGTTCCGGGATCTGGTATACGATCTCCATGAGGGACAGAGAATCGATTGGGCCGCGATGCATCGGGCCATTGTTGAAATCAAGGAGAAAAGAGGGCAGCAGCCGAGGCAGCAAGCACAGCAGCAACAAGCACCGCAGCCGCAGCAGCCACTACCACAACAGCAACTACAACAGGCTCAGGATCTGGGGATCCATCAAAATCCGATGCCAAATCATCCGCCTGCTCTACAGCAACCTCAGCCGCCTGCACCGGCTCAAGTGAACGTAGTTCAACCCTCGGTCCCTAGTGCCGAGTGGTCTTTTGATGACGATGGCGCCACACCGCAAGTCATGGCCCTCCACCACATCCACCGCAATCCTCTTACCCCCTCCTTCGTCCTTCCTTCACACCCAATATCCGCTCCACTGGTCCTCCCGTTTACGCCCGCTCCAACAAATTTACTACCACCCACCACTCCGTCATACCCCTCGCCATTTACCTCTGCCACCATCATCACGCCATCACCTAACCTATCACCCGTTTTGACACCTCCACCAACACTCCCTCCATCCGTACCACCCACCATCACCATCCCGCCTTCCATCAATCCTTCACCCATCATCCGCTCACCACCACTCACCACATCACTAACCTTACACCCCACCAAATCATCTCCCCCACACAGCCTACACCGCTCATCCACCCCGCAGGGCCCATCATACTATCCACCGATGCCGCGGTCGCTACAAGTTACGCCTTAAGAAGTGGGAAGATGTTCCATCGGAATTACCCTACCAATTCCAACCCCCAGTCCTCTCAGCCAACAGTCGAGCAAGAAGAAGCCGAACCTCTGCCGGGTACTCAATATGACTTGCTGCATCATCTGGATCGAGTGCCCGCTAAAATATCTGTGCTGGAGCTGATCAAAAGATCTACCCTTCATCAGGATGCACTGATAGATTTCTTACGGAAGGTAATGGTCAGCGAAGATATGGCAGTTGATAGCTTACCAATAGCCCTAGCAACTATTTCCCAAGGGCCAGCAATCACATTTTCAGAATCCGAGCTAGCGCTTCCGAAAGCTCGGTAAATGCCGCTCTGCATTACAATCACTCTGAACAAAGTCAGCATTGAAGCAGCACTAGTTGACACAGGGGCTTCAATCAATGTGTGCCCACTCAGCACTCTACGAGCTTGCAACATATCCGAAGAGTTATTACGACCTACCCCGACCACTATAGCAGCATATGACAATTCAAGGCGAGCATGTCACGGGGTGGTCACTATCCAAGCAGAGCTCGGACCCCTTACAATGGCTGTAGAATTCTATGTGCTAGACATCGACCCTATGTTCAAGGCTATCTTGGGTCGTCCATGGCTGGATACGCTCGGTGCCGTGCTCTCCACCGCACATCAGTGCGTCAAATTCCCTTTCCATGGGAGGGTCGTCAAGGTCAAAAGCCTATCTACAGTGCAATCGGTTAAGGCCATTTCAGAACAGATTCTTCCTACACTTTGGCCAAGCAGCCGACCCGTCATATCAGTGTTGGATTTAAACTTCCCTTGGGCTTATGCGCCTCCTAGGCCCATCACTACTCCAGTTAACATCAAGATGAAGCCCCAGATCTGAGACCCAAAAGGCTGGAACATTATACTGAAACTGGGCTACCAACCGGGTAGAGGCCTCGGTGCACAATTACAAGGAATGACCAAGCCCATACCCAAGGGAAGAAAGATGGGCAGGAGAGGTCTTGGCTACAAAGAGACCGCATTATCTGTGATGGGTGATTCTGGGCCACTCACCTGGGACTACCGCCAGCACTTTGTCCGAGGGCCTCTCCAGCCCGGCACATTGGCTCTGCAGCCAGCTCCGTTAGGGAGAAATACAGTATGTCCGATTGCCAGTCCTCCGCCGGCACTAAAAAGGCCAGAACATGATATGCTTGATTATGGTCAAACCCTTCAGAGATTGTTTCATGAAGAAGACTGCCAAAAGAAGCAAGAGGTTCGGCTCATGCAATGGAGACCGAAGAAGCGGCCAGACGATGATCCACGGGAGGAGGGGAGCTCGCCGATTGTCTTTTCTTGGTCTCCCTCCCGCTTTCAATCTCTCCTCCAGCAATGGGAGTTCTTACCCCGTCTTCCTCCTATCATGGTAAATCTATCCTTCGTTGATCCGCCCGAGATTCTATTCGTTCCTTGCGCTTGCGGGCACTGCCCGCCCATTGATTTATCCACTCTATTCACTCCTCCTCCTCCCAACGCCCAACTCCACGAGATGTGGTTCTCATCTTCCGATCCCTTCTTTGACTGCATCTTCCCTGAGCTATTCCCTATGCAGCTCCCGCCTCCTCCATCTTGCTGTATAGTCTCTGCTGATTTCCAAAAAAAAACGTCAAATTCAAAATGGAGATTTCAGTGGAAGATTATGCTACCCTGTCTCCATCCTCATCCCAGGGGCACGAGTCCCCTGCTTCTTCCCTTCCACTAGGTCTCCTTTCTCCTAGGTTAGGGTTAGGGTCTATCGAGTCTAGGGAAGTAGAATTAGTTAGGTCTAAAGAAGTAGGGTCTTGTTCTGGGTCATCCAACCCTTCCTCCCCTGAGCCGCGCCCGCTTGCGCGTCCTCCCAAATCTGTTCCTGATAGGTTCTTGCAAGACCTAGCTCAGCGCTGTCATGCCCTTTTAAAATGTCCGAAATTTGTTGCTACGGCAATTACGATTGAGGATGAAGAAGAAATAGAAGGGGCATGGGGCGATGACGGACTCGGCGTCTATGAAATCCTGGGTGAAAAAGATCCAGTTAATGAGGACAGCGACGTAGATGACACTGCCGATTTATATGCACAAGGACTTAAGAGATTCAATGAGCCGTCGACGGCAGTGGACGAACCTACGAAGGAAATCAACTTGGGAACAGAAGAAGACCCAAGGCCCATCATTATTGCCGCTAATCTCCCTCCGCAAGTAGAAGAAGATTTAATCAAAGTTCTAAGGGAGTATAGCGATTCCTTCACCTGGTCTTACGAGGACATGCCGGGTCTTGACCCCTCCTTAGTGGAACACCGACTCGTGCTTAAACCAGGGGCAACACCTGTCAAACAACGGTCAAGAAGATTTCACCCCCACATGGCCTTGAGGATCAAGGAAGAGATCGACAAGCTATACAAGGCCAGATTCATCAGAGTTGTTTTATATCCTCAGTGGGTGGCAAACATAGTCCCTGTTATCAAGAAGGATGGAAAAGTGCGTATTTGCATCGATTTCAGGGATCTTAATAAAGCATGTCCTAAGGATGATTTCCCGCTGCCTCATATAGACGTCCTGGTAGACAACACTGCCGGGTATGAAGCTCTGTCATTTATGGACGGGTACTCAGGCTACAATCAAATCCGTCTCGCTCCGGAAGATCAAGAGAAAACTTCCTTCACCACGCCCTGGGGCACGTACTGTTATGTGGTTATGCCATTTGGTCTGAAGAACGCAGGTGCCACCTATCAAAGGGCAATGATGGCCATCTTCCACGACATGATGCACATCTATATGGAAGCTTACGTGGATGATATCTGGTGAAGTCAAGAACCAAGGAAGAACACCCCTCTATCCTGGCTAAGGTGCTGCAGAGAGCCAGGGAGTACAAGCTCAAGATGAATCCGAAGAAGTGTGTGTTCGGTGTCTCCTCAGGGAAATTGCTAGGTTTCATAGTGAGCAAACGGGGGATCCAGATTGATCCTAACAAAGCACAGGCCGTCATGGACATGCCTCCGCCGAAGAACATTACGGAACTTCGAGGATTGATTGGTCGATTGCAATTCATCAGAAGATTCATATCCCAGCATTCTCAAAGGTGCCGTCCGTTTTATGAATTGCTTAAGGCGGGGGTCAAGTTCGAATGGAATCAAGATTGTCAGAAGGCCTATGAGGACCTTAAGGAATATCTATCCAATCCCCCGGTTCTGCAACCTCCTGTCCCTGGGAAACCCCTAATCCTATACATCTCGGTTATTGAGGACTCCCTAGGGGCGGTCTTAGCACAAGTGGACGATGAAGGGAAAGAGCGGGCTGCATACTATCTCTCTCGGTTGTTTAATCCAGCTGAATCCAAGTACACCGCTATGGAGAAAACTTGTGCCGCCTTAGTGTGGGTAGCTCAGAAGCTGAAACACTACTTTCTTGCCCACCCAGTTAGGTTGATCTCTAGAATGGACCCGATCCGCTATCTCTTAGAAAAGCCTGTCCTCTCTAGTAGGTTAGCTCGCTGGCAGAGCTTCCTCTCTCAGTTCGATATCACCTTTGTTGTTCAGAAGGCAGTCAAAGGATATGCCATTGCTGAGCATCTTGCCCATCTCCCCATTCCTTACACCGATTCCATTCAGGACGATTTCCCTGATGAGCATCTCTCTGTTATCTCTCATCACCCCTTCTGGTCTCTGCACTTTGATGGTGCACTCAACTCTCAAGGCCGAGGGATCGGTGCTGTTTTGCTTACTCCAGAGGGAGTGACCATTCCCTTCGCTTATCAACTTCGATTTCCTGCTACCAACAACATCGCTGAGTATGAGGCTCTCCTGGCCGGATTGAAGCAAGCCTACCTCCTAGGCGCGCGTTATTTAAACATCATAGGAGATTCTCAGCTCGTCCTACGGCAAGTTCTGTCCACTTACCGTACTCGTGACCCTAAGCTCAAGCCTTATCAAGATCTGGTCACACTCCTTGCCAGGCAATTTCGTAAGCTGATCTATATCCATACTCCCCGTTCTCAGAACATTCTAGCTGATGCTCTGGCATCCCTTGCTTCTTCCCTATCTTTCCCTCTCAGTCGGAGCACTGAGACTATCGTCGTTCAGAGATTGGACGCACCCTCTCTTCAGGACCCTTGGTTCGTCAATCTTAGGAAATCTGTAGAGGCAAGAGCTGAGAAGGAAGACCTCAAAGAAGTATCTTTAACAGAACTAGAAGAGATCCTGGACGAAGAAGAGTTGCCTTGGTATCATGAAATCGAGTTGTTTTGTAAGGAGGGATTGTTCCCAGAAGGGGCAACTGCTGAGCAACGCAAGTCAATCAGAAGAGCCGCCGCAAGGTATACTATTGTCGCAGGAGAACTGTACAGGCGCGCTACTAATGGGATGCTCATGAGATGCTTAGATGATGTTGAAGCTTGGAAGGTGGCCGAAGCAGCCCATTCTAGTGAGTGTGGGGGTCATGTCAATGGCCAGGCTCTAGCGAAGAAGATCCTGAGGCAGGGCTACTATTGGCCCACTCTAGAGGAAGATTGCTCCCTCTATGTCCGGAGGTGTCTTAAGTGCCAACTCCACGCTGATAAAATTCATTCTCCAGCTTCGTCTCTCCATCCTATGACCGCTCCTTGGCCATTCTCTATGTGGGCCTTTGACGTTGTCGGCCCACTCGGTGATCCTAACTCCCAGATCAAGCAGAAATCCTTTATCCTTACCGCCACTGAGTACTTCACCAAGTGGGCTGAAGCCGAGGCGTACGCAGAGATCAAAGCTACAACGGTGTGCCGCTTTATTATGAAGAATATCATCTCACGGTTCGGAGTGCCAAGCAGCATCATCACCGACAACGGACCCCAGTTCGTTTCCCAAGAGCTCAAGGACCTATGTAAGAAATTCAATATTGCATTGCATCATTCATCTCCATATTATCCTCAAGGCAACGGCCAAGCCGAGGCCACTAATAAAACCCTTCTTAAAATCATCAAGAAAACATGTGAAGCTCATAAGTTCTCTGATTGGCCAGAAAGATTAGTGGAAGCTCTGTGGGCTTACCGCACCTCCGTCCGTACCCCTACGGGACAAACTCCCTATTCTCTTACCTACGGGATGGAGGCGGTGCTCCCATATGAGATCCTGATCCCTTCCCTTAGAGTGCAGCTTGATAAGGAACTTAATCTCGATGAACGTCGAGAGGCGTTGCTGGTTCAGTTGGAACTCTTAGATGAGAAGAGGATGAATGCGGCCGATCATGTATCCGTTTATCAAAAGAGGGTTTCGCGTTATTTTCAAAAGAAGGTAATCGAACGTAAGTTTCAAAAAGGTGATATGGTTTTAAAACGAAAATTCATTCGGTCTGCAGGTCCTAGGTCTAAATTACAACCTAACTGGGAAGGGCCGTTTGTCGTAAAAGAAGCTTATCCAGGAAATGCTTATCGTTTAGTAAACGCGGAAGGTGAGGAGCTCTCTCACCCGTGGAATGGGTTGTATCTTAAGCGTTTCTTTCCTTAGAGTCTAACCATGTGCTACCCCGGCGGCAAGATGTTCCTCCTGTCACTAAAGGAGTCCCGAGTGAGGCAATCACACACTACACGACGTCCCTGGTCAGGTTTTCCACGTTGAGAAAGGACAACGTTTCTCCTTGGCCATGCTTTGGGGGAAAGTCAAGGTCCCTGTCCGTTTCTTCCTTCAGCTAAAACCAGGGGCAAGAGGTGAATAAAGAGGCGATAATCGATCCAAACACCCTCACGAGAGGAGGTCTCAAATAGGGGCAGTCCGTTATGACCTGACGCCACAAAAAAAAAGCAAAAGAGACAGCGAAGGGGCAATCTTTATGACAAAATCAAAAGCATCACCTCAAAGTCGATATAGTATGAATTATGAATTCCAAAGCTCCAGAAAGGCAAAGCAAGAAAAGCTAGGCATGACAAGAGTGGCAGTACAGTTCCCCGCGGGACGTTATGAGCCCGGTCGCATGCATGCCTAGGGTGGATTAAGGTTCGATGACGGACACAAAGCCCCGGCACAACAGACCAAGTCTCTAATGGGTTGTACGGAAAGGAAATCAAGTCTTAAAAACTTCTATATCTGGCCTAAAGCTTACCCCCCGTATTCTGTTTTTCTTTTAGGACCAAGATTAATACCCTGGGTATGGCCCTGGCAGAAACATCGTCATGACAATTGGACCTTGTCCAGGGGTCGTCACCTTCTCTCACACCCACCCCCGGGCTCAATATCAACAAGGAAGGGCTCACGCTGCTGGGGAAGCACTGGTTTTTCAAAATCCAAAAAAATTAAATATTTTCAAAATCCAAACAAATTTAATATTTTCCAAAATCCAAAATCAAACAAAAGAAATCACATATTTCAAAACCCAAAAAATAGCAAATATTTCCAAAACTCACAAAAATTCAGATATTTTCCAAAATCCAAAAAAATACCATCATGTGCATCGCATGCATCGCATTAGTTCTATTATGTTTTTCCCGCCTATTTAATAAGGCTCCACCCCTTGACCGAATATTGAGAAACGGTCATTATCTAACTTACTTCAAGGCAAGGGGTTGAGTCTAAGAACATATCTAACTTGTTTCATGTTTTAAGTGTGCGCAGAACACAGGATCAAGATCAAAGTGAGAAGCTCACAATTATGCAGATTCAAAGGCTGTAACGCGTCATCACCAGACCGCTACAGTCATCTAACGGTCATATCCCTACCGTCACTCCTCTTCTTGCATAAGCTTTATTTCTTTCAGCAGCCATCATTCTAACGGCCAAGGTTAGGACCGTTACTGACTCTAACGGCCTGAGTCTTGACCGTTACATCCCTCAGAGAACAGGGTTCTTCGTGCTTCCACTCTGACGGCCTATCGTCAGGCCGTCATTTCTTTGTAGCGGCCCAGTGCACATCCGTTACATCCTCCAGAGGCTCTGCCTCTTCACATCATTCTAGCCAATCGAACCACAAAGCTCATGCTCATTCAACTAAGGCAATCTCATCTCATTCAAGCAAGCTTAATGAAACATGAATTCATAAAAATTCCAACCTCGGATTGTCAATTACAAACAATATCTCTCATGAACAAAAGGAAATCAAGGTACATTCAGTTTTTTATCCGCAAGAGGGCGGATTCTTCTCAGCTCTTTCACGTAATCACGGCGTGCCTTATCGTTCTCTTCTACTTCTGCTTGCCACGGGCGCACCTTGCTGATCTCCCACATGGTCAGCGCGTTCTGGATCGCCCTTTCAGCCTCCTCGGTCCCCTTCTTCCTAGGTAGAAGGGGAGGGTAGTGTGATAGTGCAGGAGCCTGGGTTCTTGGAAGTCCGATCTGAAGATGGCACCGGTGCGGGTTGTAGATCGCCATGGCGGTGTTCCCCACTAGCTGGAGGTCCAGGCCTTGACGCCGCGGTATTTTAAGAAGAGTGCTTCGAAGGATTCTTGGTCGCATGATGAACTTATCTATTGGCAAAGTGTTGAAGAAGAGGCGCCATTCATCCCGCGTTTTCTTATCCGCCGTCTTACATTCAACCTGTGAAGAGTATCCAAACGCCCCTCCAATGAAGAAGAGAGGGTGGCTCCCGAAGATTCGGCTAGTTGAAGTTAGGTCCTCCTTGTATTGGAATTTGACTCTTACTCCCATCCAGCACTCAAGGAGTATCATGGAGCCGAACAGAAGTCCTCCTAGGCAAGCCGAGCTGAGTCCTTCATAAAGGTATGAAAGGATCGCTTGAGAGATGGACATTCCCCGCCACAACCCACTAATAATGCTGAGATTTTGGGTGTCTAGAAGGTGGTCGGTCGTAGTGAAAAGGAAGACTCCGCATAGGCAAACCGCCACCGCCTTGGCTATTGCTTCGTGTCTCTCCCACTTATTTTTACAATGAGACACTATCCACTGTGCCAAGGGTATCAAATGAATGTGGTGTGGGCTGATCATGGTCCTCACGTCCTTTGGATTATGGATGAAATCACTCAAGATCAAGGACGGGTCAATAGGCTCTATTGTATAGCAAACCCGGTCTTCATCCCCGCCTTAGTCTTAGGAAGGCTAGGTAGGTCTCTACCTCTTCTAATAGGACTGTTGCTTCGAAGGAAGGGAAGATGAAAGTATGAGTTTGTGGATGCCATAGTTCTACAAGAGCTGAAATACTTGGCCAATCTAAGGATAATTTCTGGAAATTTTTGCCTAAAACCAAGAGAGGTTGAAGGTGCCAAGCTTTAAGGATGGATGTGACTTCTATAGGGAGTGCTTTTACCATGGGAGCCACCCACTTCAGATTAGAGTAGCATCTTGGACCAGGAAGAGGCTTGAAGAAAGAAGGAGAAGAAGAAGTCATAAAGAGAATTAAAGAGCAGAGTTTTCTGAACCTGGATGAGTTGTTGGGAACTTACCACCCTTTGAACATTGGAGCTTAAGTGCTTTGGAATTGACGTCAACCGTTGGAGCTCTCCATGTTCTTTTCTGGCAGCTTTAGGTCCGGTGTAGACCTTCTCCTCCATAGCCATCACCTCGAAGCTTCTCTTCATCTTGATTTCTGCCCTTAGGAGAGGTTCTTCAGCCCTAGAGCAGAGGTTTTTAGCAAAGCTACGTTTTTTGGTTGAGTTTCCAAGTTTTAAAGGCTTGATTTTGGCTTAGGAAGGATAAGACTTGAGTTGGAAGGCTTTATCTTCAATCTAGATAGGTTCTAGTGGGAGATTAAGTGGATAAATCTCGGGTTTAGGCTCTCACGGCTCAATCCGTCTCGGAACACAACTCAGTCTCTAACGGTCTATCGTGGGGCCGTCATTTGTCTCTAACGCGCCATCCTTAGGCCGTCGCATTTCCTGTGGGTTTGATTTGGCCCTGACCCTGTTCTGTGAAGCTTAACGGTCTAGTCTTTGGCCGTCTTTATCTTGTAACGCGTGGACCATGATCCGTTACACTCTCGATCGTTCAGATGTTGGCTTTTGGGTTCAACATTTTCCCGACGGTCTTGGATATGGCCGTTATTTCACCCCGACGCGTCTCCCGTGGGCCGTCGCATTTCCTGCTAGTTGCCCTGACAACCCATCGTTCTGCCATGATCAACGGTCTAGCATTGGCCGTTATTTCCCTCTGACGCACCAGAGGTGGGCCGTCGCTTTTCCTGCAGCTCAGATTACAAATGTGGCCTCTGTTGTGTATAACGCCCTTCAGCCAGTGCGTTATTTGATTATGACGGTCTGACCCTGGACCGTTACTTTCTCTGCTGCTGAATACAGGCAATTTCTTCCTGCCCTTGTGTTAGACCTGGTGGTCTTGCACACATTCTACAACTCATTCATCATCCGCGCATTCTCATACATACTCCTTCTTTTTTTCCGCATACATGCATTCGTACATTCACACACATCTCTCACACTCAAATCATCTGAATCGATCATTCATTTCTGCATTCACATTCAAACCTGCCAAACCATTCGTTCACTCATTCATTCCTGCATATTTATTCATTCACACTCATGAAACAAAACAAAAATGCCAAAAAGAATTTCATTTTTCTATATATATAGTCATGTACAAAAATAAAAAAGAAATGCATCATTCGGCCGGCTCGTTCACCGGGCCGCCCTCCTCATCTCCACCCTCCGGCTTCCTTGCTGGCGGTGCTATGGAGGCACTCTCCTCCTGCTATCCTCTCTCCACCCTCTCATTCCTCCGCTGGCCGGAGGAACTCACAAGGAAATCAGCCACCGTCCCACTCCGAGCGACGCTCCTTTGTGCTCCGCTCTACGAAACACTCCGCTCAGGTCCTCGGCCTATCATCCGTACAGTCCTCTCGAGGGTCCGCAGCGCGATCTTCATATCGTAAGCCTGGCGCCGAACCTCGCGTGCCTCGGTCCGGTAGCGGTCTAAATCTACCGTCCCAACTCGGAGTCGCTCGATCTCGGCCTGTGACCGAGTCAGCTCCTCTCAGAGTCGCTGTGTCTCGGTCGTTGCTGCGGCTAGTTCTCTCGCCTGTAGGTTGCATTTCACATAGATAATCATAAAGCATTTAATTAGCATAATCATAAAGCATAAGCATTTTTTTTGCATCTTACCCACTCCGTGAGGGTGGCCTCCGCCTCCTCGGCCCGGGCAACCGCCCGAGCAAACTCGGCCTCCTGCTCAGCCCTGCCTCCCGCAGGCTGCGAGGAAGACGATGGGGCATCTGGTCCCGCTCGTTGGGCTCCCTCGGCCCGCTGCATTTAGAAATCACGGTTAGGTGTCGTGGTTAGTCAGCATTAGCATCATTTTTGCATTGCATAATCATAATCATTTAAGTCTAAGTTTTAGAATCTTACCATAAGCTCCAGGGCGGTTCGGTACTCGTCCCGCTGCTGGATGGTGGAGTGGAGTAGTCCCTCCAGCTCGGCTATCTGTCCCTTAGGGTCTAGCTGCATTCAGAAAGCATGTAAGTCAGTACATCTAGCTCGTTGCATTTTTGCATATAGAAGGAGTTTTTGAGTTTAGAATTTGCATACCGGTCGACGGGTACCTCGGTACACCCGGTCACCGTAGAGTCAAGCGAAGGCCTTCAGATATGCCTCGTCGCTCTCATCTCGCTCCTTCACCGCTCGCCCACGCCTGTTCCAGTCATGGACGTACTTCGCCTTCCAAGCGCACCAATCCACGTTGCCACTAATGCCCCTTGCTGACTTGCCTGGGTGGTCATCACTGTGGCGTGGAAAGGTCACCTCGGGCTGGTGTAGTCCCCGAGTCCGTAGGATCAGCCTGTAGTGCAGAGGCTCGATGATGTGGATGCAGTGCAGCCAGATATCTCGTCCCCGATATGACAAGGCCGCCTCCACCCACAGTTGTCCCGTGTAAACCTCGCCGCGGTACGGGGTCCATCTCACCTAGAAACATTAAGTCCATTCATCAGCATATAAGTTCATCATGTAGAAGCATTTAGAAGCATTCAGGAGCATTTAGAAGCATTCAGAAGCATTCAGAAGCATTTAGGAGCATTTAGAAGCATTCAGGAGCATTTAGAAGCATTTAGAAGCATTTAGAAGCATTCAAGAGCATTTAGAAGCATTTAGAAGTATTTAAAAGCATGTAGAAATCATTTCGAGTTCTGGACTTACCGACGTGTGTGGGTAGGAGTCCAGGTCGTCCTGGATCGTCCGGGTCAATCTGATGATCGACCCTGTGTCCCTCGCTACCGTCCACCGTCTCGCAATCGGGATGTGGCCGGGGTGGAGTAGTGTACCTCTCCCGATGCCTGGAAGATACATGTAGCTCCAGATCTGCATTTTAGAAATCAAGTCAGTCAAATTGCATAATCATTTGCATAGCATTCTTTTGCATAATATAGAAAGCATTTAAATTGCATTTACCTATAGAAAAGGTGAGAAGCCGCCCAACATTGTCTGCCGGTCCGTTGTGCTGAGGGACTCGAACAGGAACGCTAGCACTGCCGCTCCCCAAGCGTATCTCCCAACTCTGTGCAAATTTTCTATCATCGGAAGCAATCGGCAGCTGATGACGTCTGCTCGAGTTGCGAAGAGGAGCTTCCCGAATAGCAGCATCAGGAAGCGTCTGAGCACTCTGTCTCCCTCTGGTCCCACCTCCGCCGCCACGCGAGGGCGCACCTGGTCTATCACTCTGCCCAGATACTCCTCGGGTAGCTCTCCCACGGCGATCGCCGCTCCTCTCAGCCCCAAGCTCTCCTGCAGTACTGATCTCGAGAGCTAAGATGAGGACTGTCCCGGCCTGATCAAATCCAACCCGAGCAGTTGCTGCGCCATCTCCCGGTAATCACCGTACGTCCATCCTGTCACTGCGGCTCCGTGGACTCTCAACCCGGTAATCCTCGCTATATCTTCTAGTGTGGGGATCATATGGCCCCACGGAAGATGAACGCCCTGCTAATCGGGTCCCACCTCTCGTGCAATGCATACAGCAATGGTGTGTCCATCTGGATCACCTCGATGCTGAGCACCTCGGCGAATCCCATACTGGCTAGCCGTTCTCTCTGGAAGTCGGGCAATGCCCGGTACACTGCCCGGATCTGCAGCCAGGAGATCCTTGATCTTCGCTTTCCCTGCATGTCATTTAGATCATAAGTTAGTTGATTGCATCATAAAAACATTGCATAAAATGAAAAACAAACAAAAATCTGAAATTGAAAAACCCTAAAAAATAGTCTAGGTCCCTGGTAGATGTAACGGCCCTGGGGTAGGGCGTTGCTTGGCTCTGACGCACGCAGGGTGGCGCGTCAGGCGTGTGATGGTCGCTGGCAGGACCGTCACATTGTCTGCGTTTTGGCATTTTTTCTTTGCATTCCTGTGGTCTCCCACTTTGGCCAAAAGGCCTATAATCAATCCTAATGGGTTCTTGGACCCATTTTCTACCCTCAAAACCCACATGCATACATAATAAAAATTCAAAAAAATCAAAAATTGAAGTTAGGGCGGGAGGACCTACCTCATGGTCCATGCCCCTTCTCCTCTTCTTGCCTGATTCTTTGGACTCTTCTTCACCCAATAGGGCTTCTCCTTGGTTCTCCGCGGCCGTGGGAGCTTCATCTTCCTCCCTTGGATCTCTTCTCGCCGTTTGTTCTTCTTCCACCGGCGGGATTGCTTCTCGTTCGAGCCGGCGGTGGAACCGCCGTATTGCCTTCCTCTTTCCTCTCTCCCTCTTCTGTGGAGGCGGCTGGGATGGCTCGTCGCCGGCCATGGTGGTGGTGGGGGTTGGAATCGCCGGAGTTTTTTGGGGCGTTTGATTGCTTGGTGATTGAATGAAGGCCGTGACCGTTCGGTTTTATTTTTTTGAACGCTCAGGAAATGTGGCAGTCTATCGACCGACCGTTACATCATTCTGACGCGTCTGAATTTGACCGTTACATGTGTTGGCCCTGTTTTATTGAAGAATGTGAACCGCCTGGTTTATGACGGACTAGGGGTGGTCCGTTACTTGATGTGATGCACGTACATGAGACCGTTACAAACTTGTAAGTTTCTTGATGAATTCAATGGTCTAATTTATGTCAAAATGGTTCCATGTTCTGTCAAGATGTTCATTGATGATGTCTCTCGCACGTACAAATGGTTATGCCTTGATTCATGATCATATTTATTTTTGGCTAACCTATCTTTCATGAAGGAATTTATGAACGAAGTCACACTTGGCTGTCCGTCAGGCAGGTAAGTCAGGTATTATATTTCATTTCCTTATCCCTTAATGCATTACTATATGTTATCTGTGACATATTATCTCGAGAACCGGCCGGTCATTCATGTGTTCTGGGATCTGATGTTCCCCTTAAACAAAAATGATGATGATCTGAGTTCACATGTTTAATCGTTGGATAAGCCGTTAGGTTGGAAAAGTTTGGGGACGATGGTTCTATCTTGCACACCGTGATTGCAGATGGTGTCCTGACCCTAATTTCTCCGGTCTAGCAATATTATTCTCGAGTATCTTGCTATTTTATCTTTCTTTTGCATTCGTTTTGATGATTTCTTTTCCTTTAGCCTAGCATGCATCATACGCATCTTTTTGAGCATTCATGTGCTTCATCTATTCAAGGTATCTCAGTGATGGTGAATAGCTGTGTTCTTGATCTCGAACGAGGAGAATTATTCCACTCTGAATTAGAAGGTTTCCTTTGCTCTCGTCGCTTGATCTGGTTGGCTGAAGATTCCTGTCTGGAGTTTAGTCAGTTCCCTTTCCTTTCCGTTGCCTCTGGCGGCTAGCCGTGTTTCCATTCCTTAGTTGTTAGCTCCTCCAGACTTGCATTCTTTGGTTGGCTATTTCCTTGTGATCAGTTCAAAGTTTTTCCAGAAATTCCTATCGCTTGTTGGTAAAGAACAGGTGTCGTTTACCTTAACGCCCTCTTCTTGATCTACTCCGCTTCACTTCCGCTTCATCTCCATGTTCCATTTCGCTTTCGCTTCACCTCCGCTCGCTCCCCTACAAAGAGGACGTTAAGGAGGGGCATCTGTTGACACCCGTTTTATGACCAATAAGTCGGGTCATCTCCTTGTTCATTCTACATGATGCTCCGAGTAATTCACTCTTCATTGAGTCTCCTTGATTGATTTGGAGCCTATTTCTTGGGTCTTTTCCTTGATTGGATGTGGCTTTTTGTGGCATTTCATTTGGCTAAGGCTTAGCAAAACCTTCATTTCTTCTTTTTTGAACTCCATTGATAATAACGGTCTGCTCCAGGAGCATTGTTTCTTTCTAACGGGTGGGTCCTGGGCCGTTACTCTTTGAAGAGTCCTGAAGCTTAAGGTCTCGTCTCAGATCTTTATCCTTTGGCTTACACGTTGATAATAACGGTCTGTCGTGCAGCCATTGTTTCATTGTGACGCCCTATGCCTTGGCCGTTGCTTTCTTCACAGAGTCCTATTGCTTTGGCCTTCTCCCTGTTGATCTTATCTTTTAGGGATATGGTTGAAAGTAACGGACGATCCTTGGTGCGTTATTTCCAAGTGGCGGTCTGTCGTGCAGCCGTTACTTCCTTCAGAGAGTCCTGGCAGTTCAGGCCTTTTTATCTGCTACTCCGTGGTCGAGATAAGAACTTGGATTGGCGATATCTCTTTCAAATCTGATCCTCAGGACCTTCTACTTGATTCTATGGACTCTTGGTGATATTATCTTCAAGGATTTACTCAGAGTTATCCCTTTATCTTGCCGGATTATCCTCTGCTCGACCTGAGGGTTTGAGGGTCTATAAATAGAACCCTTAACTTTATGGCCAGGAGGGGGAAGATCTGGAGTTTGCGTCGAAGTGCTGCCGCATTTTAGAGCCACATTTGATCAAGGAGAAGTGCTTCTCACGTTCATTTGCTGCCTGGTGAAGGGAGTATTTGTTCCTTTGGTTCTAAAGTTCATAATTGCATATTGAGTTTCCATTCAATCTCCCTTTCATCATAAGCATTATTTCTCTCCTTTCTCCACGTTTTTCACTGGTTTTCATCATCTAAACATCCTCCTAATCTTTTAAAACGTCCAGAGGGGTTAAAAAAACCAAAACTCCCCGGTATTCCCCTTTCCTTTTGATGATATTTTGTTTATTGAAGAATTGATGCTATATTATTGAAAGGGCTAATTTGGGTTGTTTTGTTCTTATCTTCCACTTCTTTGGCAGGTTTACAGGTTCACTAGGGCGAGGCCTAAGTCTTCTAGCCGGCTGGAAGAGTTGGAGTTAAAAGGATCCACACTTTGCTACTACAGGTATTACGACGGCCTTGTGCAGGCGCGTCAGAGTCTTCCAACGGTCTATCGAGCGACCGTCACTTTGAAGTGACGCACAGGGTTATGGCCGTTACTTCTAGCTGACCTGCAGGTTCTCTTTGGTTTTCTCTCCCGTGGGCTGGTGCTTCATCCACCTATTTCCAAGGTATTTTCAGGTCTTTGGCTTGTTTTTACTTTGGTGGCGATCACGACTTTCCTTGGTATTGGGCATTAGCTTTCTCCTTCATTGCATATCTTTTATTTCCTTGCTTGTTCCACCCCTCGCGGTGTGTTTTCATTTACTCTTTGCTCCACGCCCCGACGTGTGTTTTCCTTTCCCTTAGCTTAGTTTGATTGAGATAGCATGCCCATGCTAGAGCTAGCTTTGATTGCCTAGGTTCATGATCACATGTGCATAGGTTAAGAGCAGATCTTTGATTACTTTCTTATCATCTCATCCTCCACACAAAACCCCCTAAGAAAAAGAAGATAGATAAGCAAAATAAAATCAACACCTACCGGTGGTTAGTAGGAAGACAATCGGAAGTTGTCCAATTTGCGGTGTTGACGTCCCTACCGGTGGTTAGTAGGAAGGCAATCGGTGGTCTTTCCGATTTGCGGTTCAGTGCGTGGAACTAGTGGAGCCTCACCGAATTTGGTGAGGGGTGGACGTAGGACTGGGGATTCAGTCTGAACCACCTTAAAATCCTTTGTGTTGTGGTTTGATTGTACAATTGATGTGTGATTGTTTCGTTCTAGATGCATGCTTAAGTTCTAATCGATATAATAGTAATCATCTTGCTAAGCAAATCGTTGTGTCCTTCATTTAGCTAGTTATATTCCGCTGTGATTTGTTCTATCTAGCTATTTAGAGGGTTCCATTGCGAAAAGAGGGGCAGATCTATTCACCCCTCCCCTCTAGATCCGCTGTCCACTACACAACAACGGGGTGGCGCCAATGCAATGAGAAGGGTTGATTCCCCGATCTCGGACGAAAGGTCTGGGTAGGGTGTTCTTCGTCAGTGCCGACAGAATGTCAAGGGCTGACGCGGTCGATTCATTTATTGAAATATTCGTTGGTACGGGGTGGCGCCAACGCAATGAGAAGGGTCGATTCCCCGATCTCGGACGAAAGGTCCGGGTGGGGTATTTTCGTCAGCGCCGACAGAATGTCGAGGGCTGACAGGGTTGAATCGTTTATTAAAATATTCATTGGTACAGGCTGGTGTTAACGCAGGAAGAAGGGTTGATTCCCCAATTCCGGACGGAAGGTTCGGGTGGGGTGTTCTTCGTCAGTGCGGACAGAATGTCACGGGCTGACAGGGTTGATTTGTTTATTGAAAAATTCCCGAAGATGCGAGTGAGGGTAAATGAAGGAGGGCCAGTTCCTCCTCCTTCTTTCTCCTCTTTTTTTTCTCTTTTCCTCCTTTTTCTTTTCTTCTCTTTTCTTTCCTTTCTTTCTCTTTTTTTTCTTCCTTTTCTTTCCCTCTCTTTTTTTCTTCTTTTTTTTCTCTTTTTTTCTTTTCTCTTCTTTTTGCCTCTCTTTCTTTTTATCTCTTTTCCTCCTTTCCTTCTTGTGTGTTTCTGTCCTCCTTTGTTGCCTCTCTTGTAGTGCGCAGCAGGTAGTAGCCAAACCATTCAAGCAATTTGAAAAGCAAATTCGCCCGCCGTGGGGTGGGGAAACATGTTATTCATTGAATAGAGGAATTGGAGCGTGATACAACCTCAGATGTCTACCATTAAGGGGTGGAAATTGAATCTCCCCCCGATGGTCGACTATCATATACGCTCCACCCTCATAGACCTTCTGGATCACATAGGGTCCAAGCCAATTCTCGTTCAGCTTGCCCTTGGGATTGGAAGCCATGACTTCTCTTCTCTTCACCATGACGAGGTCACCCTTCTTGAACTCGCGTTCCTTGACGAGCTTGTCAAAGGCGCGAGCTATCCAGGCTTGGTAGACTTGGATATTCTGTTGGGCCTGGAGTCGCTTCCCTTCCAATCTGGAGAGCTCTTCGAGCCTTCGCTCGACATTTGTTTGATCTTCTCGGACCAACCCGTGTTGGATTGCGACCTGCAGGGAGGGTATCTCTCGCTCGATGGGGACAATCACCTCTGAGCCATATACCAGGGAAAAGGGTGAACAACCCGTCGGAGTTTTGTAAACAGTTCGATATGCCCACAGGGCCTTATACATTCTGTCTTCCCAGTCCCTTTTGTTAGAATTAACAATTTTGGAGAGGAGAGTACAAAGAGTTTTGTTGAAAACTTCAGCCAAACCATTGGCTTGCGGGTTGTAGGGGGTTGACGTCCTCTAGTCGATCTTGTACTTCTCTGCCAGCCGGTAGACTTTTTGGTTGCGGAAGTGGCTTCCATTATCTGAGATGATTCGGTTTGGCGTGCCGAACCGAAATATGATATTGCACCGGACAAATCTGGCGACGATCTCCCCAGTCACTTCTCTCAAACCAACGGCTTCCGCCCAATGGGAGAAGTAATCAGTTGCCGCCAAAATGTATTTGCACCCGGGGGATGAGGCGGGTAGTGGGCCCACGACGTATGTCCCCCATTGGGCTAAAGGCCAGCTGGGTAGTGTCGGATGCAGCGGCGCGGGTGGCCTCCTGGGCACCGTGGCATGCTCCTGGCATTTCTGACAAGACTTGGCGTACTTGCAGTAATCATCAAACATTGTCGGCCAGTAGTAGCCAAGCTTCTTTATTTCAATTTTCATCTTCGGTCCCGCCTAGTGTGCACTAGCTGTGCCGGCGTGGATCTCTTTCATGACTCTCCAAGCTTCTTCGGTGGACAGGCACCGTAGGAGCACCTTCCGTTTGGCATCTGCCATGATTTGGAATAGGATCCCATTCCGGACCTCATAAGAGTCCTTTGTTCTGATCAGCCTGATCTTTTCTTCTCTCTGCCTAGGTAATTGCTGATATTTAAACCATTGCATAAGGGGATCCCTCCAGTCAGGTAGGCCGACGGCTTCTGCTGCAGCGACCTCCAGTTCTTCTTCTTCTTGCTCTTCTATCATGCTAGGTACTTGGCGCTGATTCACCACCCGGATACTAAGAGATCCGTCGGGTGGGACTGCCAGCGAACTTGCCAATTTTGCCAGTGCATCGGCTTGTGCATTTTCTCCCCTGGCAACATGGCCTATCTCAATGAGGTAGAATCGCTCCATGAGCTGCTTCGCTTTAGCACGATAACGGAGCAGCTTGGGTTTTCGGACATCAAACTGCCCCTGGACTTGTTTGACGACTAGTAACGAATCGCCAAATACTTGCAGCATTTTAATCTCCATTTGCAAAGTGACTTGGAGACCGATGATCAGAGCTTCATACTCTGCTTCATTATTTGTGCAGGGTTTATTGATAGAATAGGATGTGTGTAATACTTCTCCTTCAGGGGATTTAAGGACGATGCCGGCCCCTGCCCGTACCTTGGTGTGTCCGGACGGAGTTGTTTCTGTTCTTGAAGCCCCGTCAAAGTGGAGCTGCCAGGCGATCTGCTAGACCTGAACCGCTTCTAATATTTCATCTTCAGGCAACTCTGTGGCCAACGGGGAATCTTCAGGTACAGGATGTGCCGCAAAGAATTCGGCTACGGCTTGACCCTTGACGGCCTTCTGTGGCACATAGGTGATATCAAATTCCATTAGCAGTACGACCCACTTGCCGAGACGTCCCTTAAAGACTGGTTGGGAGAGAATGTGTTTAACTGGGTCGGCCTTGGAGATCAGGCTCACTTCATGGGAGAGCATGTAATGCCTCAGCTTCTTGACTGCGAAGACCAAGGTGAGACAAACCTTCTCAATCAGGGTGTATTTTGCTTCTGCACCCACCAGTCTTCGGCTAAGATAATAGAGAGCTTGCTCTTTCCCCTCATCATTGTTCTGGGCGAGCATTGCCCCCAGTGAACATTCAGTGGTGGCTATATATAGAATAAGCGGCCTTCCCCTAACAGGTGCCCCCAGCACGGGCGGGGTCTTCAAGTAATCCTTCAGCTGATCGAAGGCCTTCTGGCATCCCTAGTTCCAGTCAAAAGGTGCATTTTTCATCGTCAATTTGTGGAACGGCTGACAGCGCCCTGACAGATTGGAAATAAATCTTTGGATGTAAGCCAGTCGGCCTTGCAGGGATCTCAACTCTTCCAGGTCCTTCGGAGGAGGTAGCTCCTGAATGGCTCTTATTTTAAAAGGGTCGATCTCGATTCCTCTATATCGGACAATGAAGTCGAGGAACTTCCCGCTGGAGATGCCAAAGGCGCACTTCATCGGGTTCATCTTCAGCTCGTACTGCCGGAGTCTTTCAAAGATGAGTCTGAGGTCCTTCAGATGATCTTCTCTTTTCTTTGACTTGACGACCAAATCATCAATATAGCATTCGACTTTGTTATATAGCAACTCGTCAAATATTCTGGTCATCGCCCGCTGGTAAGTAGCGCCGGCGTTCTTGAGCCCAAAGCGCATTCTTTTGTAGTGGAATATCCCTTTGGGCGACCGGAAGGCCGTATGAATTCGGTCATGCTCGGCTATCCATATTTGGTTATAGCCAGACGATCCGTCCATGCTGGATAAGGCCTCGTGGCCAGTAGTTGCATCAATCATAACTTCAGTGATGGGCACCAGGAAATCATCTTTTGGACAGACTTTATTCAGGTCGTGGAAGTCCACGTAAATCCTGATCTGTCCATTCTTCTTCTTCACCGGCACAATGTTGGCCAACCAAGTGGTATACTTGTTTTCAGCTACAAAATCGACATCTATGAGCTTGTCGACTTCTTTGCAAATTTGGCTTATCAGCTCCTGCCTCATGCACCGGGGAGGCTGCTTCACTGGTTCCACCTTGGGATCGATGGCCAGAATATGTTGGGTCACACCGGGACTTAGGCCGGTCATCTTTTTGTAGTTCCAGGCAAAACAATCCCGGAACTCTTGCAGCAACCTGATATATTGTTCCCTCCTATAGAGGAAGAAGAGCACTAAGGAAGGTCGGCCTGGGGTCGCCCCGCGTGCCCAGGTCAATTTTGATAAGCTCATATACTGTGGCCTGGCCGCCATCTTCAATTTTCGGTGGTGCCGGCAATAAGTCGATGAAATCTTGATCTTCGCCATCTTATGCTTCAAAGACATCATAGGTGTCGCCCCACTCCGCCTCGTTGGGAAATGAGGCTTTGCTGGTATTCCCCTCCTCCTGGTTTACGGGTTGCGGCTTCGAGGGGTCTTCCTGTGTGAAGAAACAAAGGACCTCCCCGGGGTCTTCTTGGTAATTATCATAGACGGCTCCAGTAGGGGCCGAAGTCTTTGATTGCCCCACCGGGAGTTGGTTCTGAGCTGCATCTTCAAAAATCTGGTGCTAAACTGACACCATGTAGATGCCTCGGTCGTGGCTGTCTGTCACGTGGGGGCGTGGCGGGGCCACTATATAGTCCCCCATTCTGAGCTCATCTGTCTCAATCAGATACTGAGCAATATTCTTGAAGACGTAGCAGTCCTCGATGGCGTGGCCCAGTATTTGGTGGTAAGGGCAGAACAAAGGGTCACCACTTCTACGAGCATCTTGCGGCCTCTTGGACCTTGGGAGGGTGACCTTGCCATAGTAGCAAGCCCACTCAAAGATTCCTCGAGTTTTATTCCTCGGGAAAGAGTAGGGTCTCTACATCCTCTCCTGCAATGTATGGTTTCGCTCGGTCGATCGTCTGGCTGGGGAAACAGTTACACCCTTAGCCTCTCTTTTCAGGTGCTTGGGAGCATTTAGGACGGTGCTCGAGGACTGGTGCGTGCCAACATTCTGTTGGCGGAGGATGCCCCTGATGAGGTCGGATACGAGTGCAGTCACTTCGGCCAAGCGTGCCTTCAGCATTTCAATTTCCCGCTGCTGCTGATAGCATAGGGCAAATAGGGCAGAGTCGCACCGAGGGAGGCCCGGAGTCTGACTTGCTTCCTCGTCTTTCACATCAGTGTGAGGCGAGGGCAGTGGCACCCCGTTGCTATGGTTACTCAGGGTTGGTCCCTCGGAGGAGGACGGGGCCTTCCCCTTGTTCCTGCAGGGAGGTGGATTCCATAGGAACACTTATTCGTCCTGCTCTTCATTAGCCGAAGGCTTAAGGTGCTGGCGGCCTTCAGCCTCTTGTGGGCCTGCGGCGCCTATGAGGCCACTGCCATTCGGAGCCGAGACTGATATCACGTCGGCTTTGTAGGAGTCTTCTAATGAAAAGCCTAGTCCTGGATGATGGGTGATTTGCAGTAATCTCTGGTCCAGGTATGGTGGATTCCACATCTTCTTGAACATGTCTTTCCGACTGGAAAGCTGGCAAAAGGGGATCCCTTGTTTTCTGGTCATTCTGATTACGCGGTCGGCTATGTCAGGCAGCCCCGTGATCGGGACGAGTGGGTCATGCAGTTCGTCGGGGAGTTTACAATCATCGTTCCCTCTGACCGGGTGCTCATTAGCCACATAGAAAATAGTAGACCATCCCCCAGGGTTAGGCACCTCAATGGTTCAACCACTTGGCAGTCAGCTTCTGCGAGAGGCTTGATGATCCCAGGCGGGACCCTGATGTCTTCCAGCAAGTCTTCGAGGTACGGCGTCCCCGGTGCAGGGTAGATGGAAAGGGGAGTGGCTTTGAACACTCTTTCTGCCTCAGAGACAAATAACACCTGACGGGGAGCCACATAGCCTGGCGGTGGTGGAGGGAACAAGCTGTCGGGCTCCACCTTCTTCTTTCCCTTGTCCAGGGTGACTTGGGAAGTTTGCTTCGGCTTCTCTAGATACAAATTGGCATCTAAGAGATGACATTCGAATATCTCGAATGGGTGCAGGTCCGTAAAGATTCTATCTTCCTTCCCGTTGCCAGGGTACTTGATGCATTGATGCAGAGTGGACGGCACTACCCTATTTTGGTGCAGCCAAGGTCGGCCGAGCAATGCCTTGTAGGAAGTGCTGGAGTTGATCACATGAAACTGGACCTTGGTTGTGAAGTCGCCGAGGGAGAGGTTAAACTCTGCAACTCCAATGGGGACCTCGCACTTCTGGTTGAAGCCAGCAGTCTTAACATTCTTGACCTCAATCAAGTGTACGTCAAAGTAATGTTTCTGGTACACCCGGTAGGGGAGTATGTTCACCGCTGCCCCAGGGTCAATTAATACCCTGTTGATGGGATGCCCATTCAGTTTCCCCTTCATGTAGAGTGGCATGTTGTGACTGCAAGTGGGTAGGAGCATGTCTTCTTTTGTAAAGGCCACAGCCACTTCGGGCGTCATTTCTGCAAGGCAAGCTTCCACACATGCTGGCGTCTGGAGTGCCGCGATGACGGCATGCCGTGTCTCTTCATCTAGAGATAGAATCTCCCAAATGGTGAACCTGGCCGGGATCTTCTTCAGGTGCCTGACTATTCTATTGCTAGCTCGGACCTCGAGCAACTTCATCTCTTCGGCTCTACTGCGCCTGCCCCCAGTCTGGGCCTGAGGAGTCGACTCGGCGGGTGCTTCCTCCACCGGGTCAGCTGTCACTTGAGCTTGCGGAGTCTGTTGAGTCACTTCCTTTTCTTGCATGAACTCGGCAAGGTTCGGGATGTTATCCGGTTCTTCCCTTGACTGAGAAGGAATTACTGCCAGCGGGGCCGAGAGGCCACCTGCTTCTTTGATCTATTGAGACTCGCGGGGGAATGACTGCCTTCCCCCTTGAGTCGTGAGAAACTCAATGAATGAAGAGATATTCTGGCCGACCGGCTCTCCGGGGTAGAGACCCGAGGGAGGGGGAATCTCCATGCCTTGGACCCTAGGTTCAGGGATATGATATGGTTGTTCTCCCCTGAGCAGGATGTTAAGGTTGGCCTGAGGAGGGCGCCCCCACTTCCTTCCCGACCTAGTGGCATGCTGGGAGGTGTATGCTTCGGTCTGATTCACTTCTGATGGCTCGGCGGGCGTCTTTTGCTCTTCTTCTCGCAGGGAGAGGGCGGTGTCAAATAATGCTGAGAGGGTGTTGCAAGAAAGAACAACCCCGCTCTTCTTCTTGTTTCTGGGCCTTCCCTGCTTCTTTCTCTTCTTTTCTTCAGTGGCTGGCAACTGGCCTTGGGGAGGCTCACCCCACAAGAGAGGTTCTTCCTTCGCCTCGGCTTCTGCCCCTAGAGCTAGTTCAAGTGACTCGAACTCCCTCCAAGGGACATACTCCTTCAACTCCACAGGCTGGATCTCGGGCTGTTCATAATCTTCAAGCCCATCGATAATGGCCTGGAGTCTTTCCACCGCAGGACTGGTCTCTTTGTGCACCCGCATCGAGATGTGCTTTTTCTTGTTGTGAGTGGGGCGCCGCATGACTAGCCGGGGGGCTATGTCATGCCAAACAGGCGTCACTGGTGGTGGTGCTAGTCGGGGTGTGACACCCCTTATGTGAACATCTGGTGTGGGCCGGGGAGCTTGCCTTCTTCTTCTATTCCTTATCGGCGTAGTCCGCCAACCTCCTTGGTCTTGAGCCGGCGCCATGACGAAGGCTTCATAAGTGGCCTTTGTGCTGGCCTCTGCCCATTCTTCAGGCAGCTATTGGTATAAAGATACCATGTTAACACTGGTACCGAGGCTCGGCATCTCGTGTGGCTACGGAGGATCTATCTTGTGCTCCCCCATGTCCAGCTCTCCCTTCCTGATCAAAGACTTAATGACATCCTTGAAGATATAGCACTCCTCGATAGTATGCCTCAGCATCTGGTGGTACGGGTAGAAGAAAGGATCATCCCTTTTCTTTATGTCGCCAGGCCTCTTTGGTTCCGGCAACGTGATTTTATTGTATCTGGTGGCCCATTCAAATAGGATCCGGGACTTATCTCGAGGAAAAGAGTACAACTTGTTTCTCATCTTCTCACGCAGGGAAGGACCCTCCCGCCGCTCGGTAGATCTGGGTGGAGGAGGATTGGAGATCTCCTTGGCTTTCTCGTTCTATTTCTCAAAAGCTTCGAAGTCCAGTGTGTGGACTTCTGGCGGTATCGGCCTCTTCTCTGCCTGATTGGCCCTCAGGCTCGATGCAGTTGGAGCAGAAGAGTATCGAGCAAGGAATGCTTTGATCTCCACCACTATGTTGTTTAGATGGTCAAATGATCGCACCTCGGTGCCAATCATCCTTTCAAGGATTTCCTTTTTTAGGTTCTGTTTACAAATTTGCATTGCGTCCTCCTGATGCGGGGAACGTCTGCATCTCATGCTAAGATTCCTCCACCTCTTTATGTAGTCGAGGGCCGACTCATCATTTCTTTGTCTCGTGGCGTAGAGTTCTGCCACAGTGACCTCCCGTTCAGCTATGTAGAATCTTTCTTTAAATTTCTTCTGCATATCGGGCCAATCTGCAATGGACCCGGTGGGCAGGCTCGAGTACCACTCAAAAGCAAGCCCGGTAAGTGTCGAGCCAAAGAATTTGAGGAGGTAGGCCTCATCTGCAGCTAGATCCCCCATAACATTCACATAGTAGGCAATGTGCTCCCTGGGAGACCCTTGCCCATTAAACTTCTCAAATTTCGGCGGCTTGGTGATGCCGGCCGGGAGCCTCCTGGCAGCATAGTGTGTCGAATAGGGTACCCGATACACATCGAAGGGCGTGTGATCACCATCGCTCCTTTCTGCCAGCTTCATGTCTATCATCTGCTCCAGTATCAGTCTGTTCATCGTCGCCGGGTCCACCGGGTTCGGGTAGAAATGGGCCGGTTGTGCCAGCGGCGTTGTTAACACTATCGCCTGAGGTGCAATGGTGGACCCCTGGAATGGCAGGTTCTGTGGCGGGGCCGAAGCTATATGCTGTGGCTGATGCGGGGGTATGCCCCCGGTGTAGCTGGGGATCGGTAGAGACACCGTCACCTGTGGAGAAGCTTCCGAGGCCTGACTGTTGCCTTTAGGGGTCTCTGATAATGCTTCGGTTTGCCCGGATGTCGAGGGCTGAGCAGCTCTGTTGGTCAACTACTTCCTTAGCAACTCAATCTCCCTTTGATATTACTGCATCATAAGTAATACAGCTGGGTCACTCATGGAGAGGCTAGGGGTGCCCCCTCTTTCTTTAGCTGGTGCCTCCTCGGATTACGTGGATGGTCCTCCCGTGGTGCCTTCAGTAATGACATTGGCAGCCAGGGCCATTGCCGGTACCCCATAGTCAGTTTCTCCGATGTGAGCTTGCGTCTTCTCAGTTGCTGCTTTCCCTCTTTTGGTGAAAGGTCCTGGCCTTGCTGCAAGTCTAGCCATTTCCTCAGGCTCGGTCGGTAAGGCCCCATACCAGCTGAATACTCCTGCCATGTTGCAAGTATAGACCCTTAGGCCTCTGCCTCCTTTCACCGTTCTTCTCGACGTCCTCCCCGGGAAGACCAGTCTGTCAAAGATCGACCCCCGTGGCCACACTTCCTCCCTCAGCGGGGACTGATAATGCTCTTCAGAGCAGTTCCTTGCCTTTGTCCTAAAACATAAGGCTGGAAAAGAGAATAAGGTGGCTGACGCCTTGAGTCGAAGGGTCTCCCTTCTTTCCACTGTGCGGGTAGAGGTCACCGGATTTGACCGCATGAAGGAACTCTATGTAGAGTGTCCAGATTTTGGCCCTGCCTATTCTGCTCTATCTGCTGGATCCTTGACAACATTTGCTGACTATCTACTCCATGATGGTTTTCTATTTCGAGGGCAGCAACTCTGTGTCCCGAGGACTTCTGTTCGGGACTTTCTGGTCTGGGAAATGCATGTTGGAGGTCTTGCTGGTCACTTTGGCCGCAACAAGACCATCCATTTTGTGGAGGAGCATTTTTATTGGCCTGGCCTGAAGAAAGATGTGGCCAAGATTGTAACCCAGTGTAGGACATGCACAATGGCCAAACAGGTCAAACAGAACACTAGTCTCTACACTCCTCTCCCCGTTCCTGACCGACCATGGGTTGATGTGAGCATGGATTTTATCCTTGGTTTACCTCGCACTGCTCACAAGCATGATTCCATCTTTTTTATCGTTGATAGGTTCTCTAAGATGGCCCACTTCATTGTATGTTCTAAAACATCTGATGCATCTAGAGTAGCCAACATGTTCTTTGATGAAGTCGTGCGTCTGCATGGTCTCCCCCAAACCATCGTGTCTAACTGAGATGTCCGGTTCACTAGTTACTTCTGGAAGACACTTTGGCACCCAGTTGGCACCAAACTCAAATTCTCCACTGCCTATCACCCACAAATCGATGGGCAAACAGAGGTCGTCAATAGGAGTTTAGGGAATCTCTTGAGGTGTCTTGTAGGGGAACATTCTGGCACTTGGGATCTTCTTTTTCCCAGAGCCGAATTTACATATAATAGCTCTGTCAATAGGTCCATAGGTATGAGTCCATTTGCAGTCGTGCATGGATACAAACCTAGGAAACCTGTGGATCTCATTCCCCTTCCCCTCGAGTCTAGGACATCCAAGTCAGCTGAGGAATTTGCACAGCATGTCAAAAGTCTGCATGAGTCGATTAGCAAGCAAATAAACCTCAGTAATGAAACTTACAAACGCTTGGCTGATTCGTATAGGCGTCACCATGAATTCCAAGAAGGTGACATGGTTATAGTACAGGTTCGACCCGAACGACTCCCCTCGGGAGCCGTTAAGAAGTTGCAAGCCCGTAGTGATGGTCCCTTCCCAATCCTGTGGAAGATTGGCTCCAACGCTTATGTTGTGGACTTACCACCTGAATATGGGATTAGCTCGACCTTTAATGTGGCAGACCTAGTGGTCTACAAGGAACCCACATCGATTCCTAGTGACCCTTTCGAGCCTTCTCCTCCCATTGAGAGTGAGCCCACCCCTGTGCGTCCCAAAGCCTCTAGAGCACCGCGCGAGCAAATTGAGAGGATATTGGATGAGCATGTGACCACTACACGGAGCTAGGTGTACCAGCGCTACCTTATCTACTGGCGGGACCGTCCACCTTCTGATGATTCCTAGATCAGCCGAGAAGATCTCCAGCGCCTCGATCCAGATCTGCTGGAGCACTACTATAGCAGTGTCCCCGCTTACTCGACGGAGTCGAGTTCTAGCCGCCCCGGGAGGGTTGGTGGGGACACCACCGGGTCCACTACCAGGCCCACTACTCGGAGCCAACGCCGCACCGCCTCGACTGCACCGAGCTTGTGGCTCGGAGACTCACTCGAAGACTCGGCATCCTGAGTAGATACTTGTGTGTATTTGTATGTCTTTGAGTATTGAGTATTTATACGTGTGTAAAATACATGTTTTACTACATGTATTTACTTTTGTTTTATTAGACTAGTCATAGTCAAAAGTTGTTGTATTTTATTTTATTAAACCCACAAAGTCAATAGTTGGTTGTTGGGTTTTGTCTTGTTAGGCTAGGGTATAAACACAATAAGTGAAAGTGTGAAGGTAAGGATGTAATGGGATTTCCCTATATAAAGGGGGGCTTACGAAGGATTGTAACATGATGAATAGAATGAAGTTTGCTTCCTACGTGAGAGAGTTTCCACTCTTGTTTCCCTTCCCTCTTTCTCACTTGTGAGATTTGAGTGTGTCGCCCGGTGTGAGACCGTCCGGCGTGAGGCCGAGCGACGTGAGGCCGAGCGGCGTGAGGTAGCAAGTTATCCGTCCTGTTCGTGTCTCGGAGTTGCCGTCGATCCATTTCCACGTCGCCGCCACGTCAGAGTTCCAGGAAACGACAGTGGATGCTGTCCCCTTTTGAGCCTAAAAGTAATTTTCCCAACATGAAGAAGAGAAATATTCTCAGATCCATGTTGGATCTTTTCCAATTGCCAGCGTTAACACAGTATATACCGCAGCACCCCCTTTCGGCTCTTTCCATAAATTCTTCCACAGACTCGTCATCATGCAGGCGAGTGTTGGAAAGGCCCAGTACCTCCATGATAGAAGCCTTGGCTACTGATCTATTCTTCCGGTCATCTAGAGCCAACCCTAAGAATCTTTGAGCAGCTTCCCTGTAGTCGGAATAGGTGATACCGCTCACCGCTTCGCCGTCTACTTTGAGGCCCGTAATTCGAACCATGTCTTCCAGGCTGGGCACCATGTGCCCCCAAGGCATCAGGAAGGCTCGACTTATCGGCTCCCACCTCTCGCGCAGTGATTGGACGAGGGCTAGATCAAGCTTGATCGGCTCGATCTGGAGGAACGCCCCAAACCCCATCACGTCAAGCCGAGCTTTCTGAAAGTCCAGGAGGCCCCGATACGCGGCCACCACAAGTTCCCATGAGATGTGTGATCTCATCACACTCTGTAAATAAAATTAAAAAGGAAAAGATAAAAAAATAAAATAGAAGGGGCGTCCTGTCAAAAGAAAAGAAAGACACAGAAGAACAAATGAGATAGGATTCACTCACTAGCTGCGATTAAGTCCTTTTGCTTAAGTGCCCCTCAATGTAGGAGAGCCTCCTGGAGCTGCAACTAGATCTGCTCCTCTTCGAGGAATGAGAGGATTCGCCTTCCATTTCCAATCTTAAGAACTATCACCTCCCGTAGAAATTTGCACTCTTCAGGTCGGCTTCTGATGCCTCTGGGAGAGCGAAGGAGGGAAGTATTTATAGGAATGAAGAAGGTTCAACCCAGAATCATCATTACTGGCTTTCATGACATGGCACCTCCCTCACAGTCCCATGTGTCATGACAGCTCGCTCCCTACGGAGTCTAGGGATGGTCTGCCGTGCCCAAAAGGACAAAGGGGAGGAAAAGTGGAAAGAAAAAAAATGGAGCACCCTCAGGATAATAAGGTGTTCCACCTGTAGAAAGTTTGAAATCTGAGAGAAAGAAGGCTGAAAGTCGGGTCAAAAGTTATCATTGCTAATCCGGAGGGCAGATTCCCGTCGAAAAGTGGCCATTTCGACGAGGAACATCTTGTCAGGGCACATCACATGAGACTAGTCTGGCCAAACCAAACCGTGAGGAAGAAGGAACGCACAAATGGACAAGCAACAGGAAATTAAATTATTCCATTCAAGGGATTACAGAAACAGCCATAAACATCATAAGAGCGCAAGTGGCAGCTCTCTAACTCTCACCCTCACCCTCACGCTCATCCCTCTCCTCTCCCCTGTGGTGAGGATCCCCAGTGGGCCCTCTGGGACCCTCCGGAGTAGCGCACGCTTCACCCCACGGCGCTTGACCCGCTCTAGCAACTTGATGCTGCCCTCCTAGGTTGGCAAGGAAACCGCCAGCGGTGAAGTAACCGGACTGGCGAAGGCGCGCCCCAAACTCTTGTGCCCTCTCATAACTGTCCTCCATCTTCTTGAGCCTCTGCTCTACGGTGCTAAGGCCTCGCCGTAGCTCCATGACTTCGGCCTCAACAGTCTTCCTTTTCTCTTTTTCCTTTTCCCTTTCTGCCCTCTCCCTCTCCGCTTCTTTCCTCGCCACCTTGAGGAACACCTTTAGTTCCACAATCTCTCGAGGCGGTGCGCCACCATCTGGACACTGCAGCTCCGCTACTGTAGTCGCCCAGGCATCGCGCTCCTCTTCAGCATGCATTGCGCGAGCCAACGCACCCTGGATCTCCAATGCCTATCAAAGTCCAAGTATTTTACTATGTCAGTGAGAAAGCATCAAATGACTAGCTTCTAAAGTAAGGCAAGCATTCACCTGGGCAGCAAGCTCACGCTCTGCCTCACCCACACGCCCCAGTGAACTGGTAAGCTGCTCCTGGAGTCGGGTGACCTCTGAATGAGATGACCGGACGCTAGAAGAGGCCCCGCCGGTCATCTTCGCTACCCTTGCCTGCTGGATACTCTAGAACAAACAATAATTGGCTGCTAAATTTCATCATTCTGAAAAAAAAGGGAAAGAAAATAACAAAAAAAAGGAGAGAGAAAGAGATGGAAAAACTTACAAGAGTGTCCAATTCAAGACGAGTGACCACCAATTACTGCCTCGCATATGCTAGCTGACTTTGTAGCATGGTGATCATGATGTCGCGCATGTCCTACACACATCAAGAGATGAGTAAATGATTTCCATTTAAAAAAATACTAAAAAAAACTTTTCATTACCTCTGTTGGTCTCCCAAGCCGGAGACTGCCTGGCATGTAGGGCCCCTCCGGTACGCCACCCTGCTGCCAGTAGGTAGGCAAGCCCGTGCCCCAGTCCGCAACCTTTGTTTTGCCTCGGGCCTCTCGTCTGATGCGGCCCGACTCGTCGGAACTGGCCCACTCATCCGCCAGGCCAGGGGGCTGAATCGCACCCTGTATGTATGAACTCATGTTTAGTAAAGAAAAAAGGGGAAAAAAATTGAGAAAAAAGAAGGGAGGGAGAAGAACTGCGTCGCCTGTCCGAGACGCGTCCATCATCCGAATATCACACTTTCTAAGAACCCCTCCCCTTTACACCCCGCTAAGCAAAACAAACAAGGATTGGAGATCAGGTGACTTATCGGGTTGTACTCGCCTCCTTTGGCACCGCCGAGTCTCTCAATGGCCGGCGGAGGTCCGGTTACCTCCTCCATGGACCCCTCTTCATGCTCCTCCACGATCCCCCTCAAATGGGGAATTGCTCGCCCCACTCCCTTTCCACTACGACGTGGGCCACCACGTTCCATCAAGGGAGAGGGCAACGAGCAAGTCGTGAGGAGGAAGGAAGTTTGGTTGAGGATGTGAAGACGGTGAGGGAGTGTTATGACCGCCAATTGGGCACTAGCCCAATCAGGCACAATTCGGACCCGCGAACTAAACAGGCCAAAAATCTGGACAGATTATCTAAGAACCCTTAGAAAATTCGTAACTTAACGTCGGAACATCAGAATGGAATGAAACTAGGCTCATTAGAAAGCTTGGACCCTTAGCCCAAACTCTTATGTTGAGGGGGAAACTCAATTCGCAACAGAACCCATGGTTTTGAGCCCTTTCTGCCAGTTGTCATGAAGAGATGTGACTGTTGGGCGAATTCGCATGTAATTAATGGAAAAATCATAACTCCTGATAGGAATAATAGAATTTGATGAAACCACCACCAAAATTTAGATCAAGAAGTTATCTTGATTTCATCTGAAGACATCTGGATTCAAATCCCAACAGGAGAACTCGCCCACTCACATTTATGACCAGGTAGATGAAGGGTCACGACTGAAACAGAGGAGGAACGACGTTAATATTGCGAAAATCATAACTTGCACTAAAGTTAATGAACTTCAATGAAACTAAGACTGAAAGTTAGATGTGGACGTCCTCTTCATTTCATATGAAGACACCCCAACCTAATTCCAAACAGAAATGTGCGCACACTAGTATTTATGATCAATGGTCGAAGGGTCACACCTGTTCAAACCCGAAGGGATGCTTAGCATTAACTCATCTTCAAAACCAGCGACCTTGGAGCTTGTTAGAGCCTCGAGAGACGTGGGTGAACTCTTGGGAGGCCTGAAAAACTATATAAGGAGGGGGGGTTTCGTGGGCGGCCATCCTTTACCAACACCCATCTTCTATTTTTCTGCCACCTACGGGTCCTTTTGTGAAAGGAGGTGAGGGACCTTGGCCTTTACGTAGGAGGGTGGACCTACAGAGAAGTCTTGCTGGGTCTGGGGTGTGGATCTCATCTCCGGATCGAAGGGTAAAGCTGAGGTGGATCTGGGGTGTGGATATTATCCCCGGATCGTCAGTTAACATCTAAAAGTTAGGCTCCTAACCTCAAACTTTAGGGGAGGTCAATGATGCATTAGAATGATTTCAAATGTATTTCATACACTCTAAAGAGGGATTAAGGGCAGGTGGGGATGACCATCATATCCATTTTGGGATTTGTTTTTCAAATCAGTTTTGTGTTTCATGAGTTTCCATAGTCCTTGGGAGCGTCAGAACACATATATAGGAAACCCCTAGTCGGTGCACCAATGGGGTAGCCCAGTCAAGTCTGAGCATGCGTGTTAGAGTCCATACATTAGGTCTGAGCATGTCTCGTATTAGGTCGGTGCGTGTTTAGTTCAAACCATAAGGTCGATGCATGTTTTAGGCCAAGAGGGGTCCGTGCATGTTGTATTAGCATCGGTGAACATTTAGTCCATACGTAGGGGACTGTGCATGTTTGTGTTGGCATCGGTGCACATTTAGTCCATGCATAGGTAAGGTCCGTGCATGTTTTAGTTACAGTAAGGTATGTGCATTGTTTGTAGGGTCTGTGCACTTTTGCCCATACGTAGGTAAAAGGGGTCTGTGCATTGTTTATAAGGTCTGTGCACTTTTGTCCATACGTAGGAAAAAGGGGGGGTCTGTGCGTTGGTTTCAAGGTCTGTGCACTATAGGGTCCATGCGTAAGTAAAGGTCTGTGCAGAATAAGGTATGTGCATGTTTTGTGTCGGTGCATGTTTGTGTCAGTGCATGTTTTGCATCTGTGCATGTTTTGTGTTGGCCATGGTGAGGTCTTAGCATAGTAGGTCTGTGCATGTTTTGTGTTGGCCACGGTGAGGATTGAGCATAGTAGGTCTGTGCATGTTTTGTGATAGCATAACCAAGGTCCATGCATAGTAGGTCGGTGCATGTTTGGCCCTGGTCACGAGCAAGGTCGGTGCATGTGCTAGTGAGGTCGGTGCGGGTTGTCCCCGGCGATGAGCAAGGTCGGTGCACCTGTGGGTCTATCCAATTTTTGGAAACTGAGAAAAAAGAGAATTTTGGGGGGGCATATTAATTCATAAAAATCTGAAAATTCTAGAAAATGGCAGAAGGATAAGTTAGTAACCCCCAGTAAAACTTTCATGACCACAGAAATTTTGTACTTTCAGATATAAATTATTTTCCGTGCATGTGTAGCCTAGAAGGATATACTTGTACTAACTTGAACATGACTGCCAGTATGTTTAGCCCTCTTAAAAATATTAGAAGCATATATGTGAGGAAGTTTAAATTATGAGAAGCATGACAGTGAGCTTGGTTGGTCCCTTAATGAATGAAAGCATGTCTGTTACGATAATTATCACTCTAGTCACTATAAGATAAATAAGAATGTGTATGCCATGATGGGAAAATAGCAGCATTCTGTGAGGTTGGACTTCGGTCCCTTCTGCGGGACGGCGATACGTAACGTCGCGAAAATAAAAGATCCCAGGGGACGACGGTGCGTAACGCCCTGGTCAAAACCTATCGATTCGGCTGGTTCGTTCTGTGGGACGGCGATACGTAACGCCATAGAACTCGGGGGACGGCGATGCGTAACGCCCCGTGCAGCAAGAGTCTAGGTGGGATTTCACTCCCGGGTGATAGGAATCGACACCGAGCCTGTACTTTTTCTTTTGCATTAATGTCCTTTTAGTTTGTGTTTATATCCTTGAGAAAGTATGTACGCAAATATAAGGCTTTATAAGCTAAGGAGTCATTCCCATGGATTGTGTGAGTTTTTATACAATTATGCAGTAGGTCCAGCTGGGGGGCCCTCAGCCCTTTCCCATTGGTCCATGTCATCTTGTGTGGCTGGTCAACCTTCCTAGGTGGACATCTAGAAGGGTGGGCTGGTCATATGGACACATGGGGTTAAATGGGTCAAGATTCCATGGTTGGCCACCTACCCCATTCAACCTTCTACCCTTGGTCAAGGGGGCGCCCCTCTCCCCTTATTAGTTTATTATTTTTTATGTGTTGATGGCATGCAATCCAGACCATCCATCTCACATCCCTAGATCTAAGGGTGGAGGTTGGATTTGGTTGGAAGCATATAAAACCATGTATTTTCATGTGAAAATTAGTGAAAATTCAGAAATTTTGTTGAATGCCAAGAAGGCTCTTTCGCCCCCAGCCCTCTCCCCCTGGTTTCCTCTCCTCAAACCCCCCATTCTAGAGTGTTTCAATCTTCTATCTCCCCCTCTCAACCTCTGATCTTCATTGGTGTCGCCGCCGCCGCCGTTCGTGTCGCCTTCGAGCCGCCGTGAATCCGTCTTTGGTTTTCTATATTGCTAGACAGAGGTGTCTTCACGAAAATCCTGCTACCGGACACGGCCTCTTCGTGGTTTGTAATCTTTATGGTGTCTTTCTATCTTCCATCCCCTCATCCACAAAAAAATTCAGGTCGAAAATCCTTCGTTTGATATTTTTGCAATTTCGGTCTTCAATCACTCCCAGATTTATCCTGTCTCTGTCTATAGTGACAGCAGCTCTGAGTTTCCCATCTCCGACCTTCTTTTTGATTTTTGTTGAGGCTCCCAATTTTACTGGGCATTCTTTCCATCATCCCCTATGTCCACTATTTTTTTTGTTTTTTGATCCGCTCTCTATCCATTTGTCAAAATTTGTGTTCTATCTCTGCTACAGTATTTTTGGCTAATTCCCAGATCTGACCACCTTCCAGTTCAAAAATCAGAACAAATCACAGACACCTCCAAACCCTTTATACAAAATAGTTCTGATTTCCTAGCTTGATTTCCTACAGCTTGGTTGAAGACCACCACTTCATATTCAGACGTTCACATATCGGTCAAAGGCAGTTCTCAGACAAGTTCTCTGCAGATCTGAGAGTCCGGTCACTATACAACAGCAACTCAAAAATTCATTAAAGTCAAGATCCGTGCAGATCCAGGTCTGATCTCTAGGCGTAGGTTGAAGTATTTGAAGAGAGCTTTCCAACGGTGCCAGTTTCGTGTCGATCCGACATCGGGGCTGATCGCAGCGTCCATTCTCGCCGAAGCGCGCGCTGAAAACCAAAAGCTGCAGATCCGTGGCCGGTTATTCCGACCGGCGCCGAACGGGGCCGCCCGGCCTCCGGCCGGCGAACCAGCATGCCGCCAGCCCGGGGAGTGCTTCCCTAAGTGTCCCCACTACAGCGGTGCCACCGGGTCCCACACGGCCCCTCCGGACAGCACGTGGGCCCCACCGTCACTAGTTCGGGTGTTGCCGAATCAACGCGAGAAGCCGCCCGTCAACCCGAATTTGGTCCTCCCGGGCCCATTTGTGTAGCCCTTTACCTCCCTGCGTGGAGTGGGCAGCGACTTGTATTACTGTAATAGTGTGTATTATTGTTCCAGGAGTACGAGTTTCGGCCGGGTCCATCTTCCCCACGCCGAGCGTGTGGAGGTACCGTTTTCACTCCCTACACTCGGCAATTGCTTATTTTCATATATACTTGCTTATGCCGCTGCTAGAGAGCATGTTCTAGGATCGTATCTCGCTTTATTTTCATATCATCGCTACTGCGAGAGAGAGCGTGACCGTCCCGTGACCCGATCCGGGCACAAGTGAGAGCCGACCACCCTAGCTCACTGTCGGTTTCTCAATCGCGCACGTCTGACGCTTCCCTTGCTAAGGGACAATCGCGAGCTTGACGTGTCCGTGGTCTCATCCCGCATCAATTTGGTATCAGAGCGAGTTTGAGCCTAGGGTGTCAAAAAAAAAGAGTGTCATTTACGTCTAGTCATTAGTCATTATCTAAGTCTGTTTAGGGTCATCATTGTTTTAAAACCAAAAAAGTGTCTTTTTGCATTACATCCCAATAACCCGGTATATCAAAAGGTGTTGTCCGAACGTTAGGCTACGCCTATCGGGAAGGCCGCACACTTGCGCGAGTGATTATCTCCGTCACGTACCGAGTCTTGGTCGTCATGTCTAGAGTTATAGTCCATTGTCTAGTTGGTTTATCTACTAGTGTCGACATGTCCACCCACTAGTCCCCAATCACCCATGGATTCCCAAACGCCCGGATGGTGGCGATACTATCTCAAATGGAAGGACCACCCGAACCACCCCACGAGGCCCGAAACTCGGGACTTCTACGGGTCCGATGACCCGAGTGTCTACCTAGAATGGGAAGCCATCATGGACGATTACTTCGAGGTGTATATTATGTACGGGCCCATGCAAGTCGATGTTGCCAAAAGGTGACTTTTTGGTGATGCCGCCGCAACTTGGAGGAACATCAAATACTGGAGGGAGGATAGGAATCTAAGGCCCATCGAGTCATGGTGAAAAATGAAGATAGTGCTTAGGAGGGCCTACTTGCCCCGCCCACCTACCTCCAACCACGGAGGTCATACCACTCACCCACCCCACCAACTCACCCACAACCAAGTGGGCCACACCGCTACCCAATCCCACCCCTTCACCGCCGTCCAAGCCCAACAAAGCGACCCCAATCTAGTGGCCCGCCCAAGCACCTCCAACCAACCTCCCCTTGGCACCCCCATCCCAACCCACTCAAGTACCTCCAACCGAGTGGAAGCCCCGCTTATAGCTGAGCCTAGGACCACACCTAGGTCGAGGGACGAGAAGCGAGTCCACCCCAAGGTCCCTACTCTAACCCGCTCCTTTGAGGAATTTAAGAAAATGATTTCGGATTTGTTGGAAAGGATAAGTGCTTCTTCACCTCTCGTAGGTGCTCCATCACCACCCTCTCCTTCCGAACGTGATTCGGAACCATCTCATTTGGAGCCACCAAGGCCCGAGCCACCCGTATTTCTAACGGGTACACTATACATCGCCGAGCCGCTTTTTAGTTGGCTCAAGGATGGCTTGGTCCCACCTCCCTTTCCATCCATGGACCCCATCCTACCTATAGTGCCGGTCAACTCATTACATACCACATTTCGATCTCGTCACCATGTTGATACGTTGGACGATCTTGTCATGGGATTATATTCACAATGGGAGTTGACGCATCTTTTGGCCCGAGGCTTTGACCAACCCGCTAGCCTTAACTTCACCCATCCGGCCTTCGGGTCCATTACCTCCGAGTGCACCATGGGTTGTGTCACCACGGAGGTTCTTCTACTTCTCCCGCTACCGGACGAGCCCGAATTCATACCCTTTTGTCCGAGGGAGGAATCATACTTCTTGCCTACGATCCCCGTCCCACCCGTCACCATTCAAGAAGGTGACTATCCACACCTTCAAAACTTCTACACGTGGGACCGTGACTTGTGGGAACCCACCACAAGGGGTCATACCTTCTTTGATCCCTTTGACCCATTCCCTAGGGTATCCTTAGACCCTTCATGATGGGAATCGACGCCGAACTAGTACTTCTCATATTGCATTTATATCCTTTAGTTTATTTTTTTATCCATGGGAAAGTATACGCACAATTGTACGGCTTTATCGGCCAATGCGTCACTCCCGTAGATTATGTGGGTTTCTATGTAATTTGCCCATGGGACCAGCAAGGGGGCCCTCAGCCCTTTCCCATTGGTCCACCTAGACCATGTGGGGCTGGTCAACCAGCCTAGGTGGCCTTCTAGATGAGTGGACTAGTCATATGCCACATGGGTAGACAAAGGGTTAAGAATGTCAACATTCTACACCCATCCCACCTACACCCATTCAACCTTCCATTCAAAACCTACCCATAGTCAATAGGCCGCCCCCCCGCCCTTCATTTTTTAATGTTTTTTTTTTGTGTTTGTGGCATGCAATCCCAGCCCTTCAATCCCCATCCCTAGATCTAAGGGTGGACAATTGATTTGGTTGGAATCATATAAAAGATTGTATTTTTATGTGAAAATCAATGAAAATCAGAATTTTGTTGAATGAGCAAGAGCTAGCTGCGCCCCCAGCCCTCTCTCCTCTGGTTCTCCCCTTCCCAAGCCTCCATTCTAGAGTGGTATCTCCTTTCCCCACCCTCCGGTGATCATCGGTGCCGCCGCCGCCGCCGTTCGTGCCGCCATCGAGCCGCCGCTGCAGTTCTGTCCGCGCAGTACCACAGCAACTTCCACGAAATTCCCACCTCAGCCATGAGCTCAGATCGAGCTGGGAATTTTACTGGGTGTTCCATAGGTGTCAAGAACATCCCCTAAATTTTGGTTTGTCATTCAGATCTCGTTTAGTATTTTTATATTTTCGTCCACTCTTCCACTTCTGTTCTGTCTGCTGTCTGTTTCCATTTTCACCCGCCCTGAGTTTTAGGTCTTAGGCCCACTTTTTGATTTTTTTTCATCCCAAAAAATTTACTGGCGTTTCCTTCCATCCACCCCTTCATCCACAATGTTTCTTAATTTTTGGTTCGTCCATCTCATATTTTCTAAAAATCGTTCTCAGTCTCATCTACAGTTCTGTCCACCTGTTCCCAGATCCGACCACTAGTCACTCCAAAAATCATATCAAATCACCCCCACCTTCAACTCTAATTCCCAAAATTGTCCCAGTTCCGTGGTTTGATTATCTACAACTTTGAAGAAGAGCTCAAAGTCCGAATCCCACTGTAAGTAGGTGGTCAATGGCCTTTTACAGGGATCTGATATGCTGATCTGAGATTTCTGGGGCAGTGGAGCAGAAGATTGAAAAATATCTAAGGCCCTGGTCCGCATAGGTTCAGAGGAATCCACTGGCCCTACGTTTGAGGATTTTGAGTCCTCTTTCCAACGGCACTGGTTTGGTCGCATTCCGGTGACGGGGCTGATCACAGCGGCCATTTTCGACCGAGCGTGCGCTGCAAAACAGCAGCAACCAGCCCGTGGGCAGCAATTCCGACGGGTACCGAACGGAGCCGCCCGGCCTCCGATCGCCGTTCCAGCGTGCCGCCAGCCCGGGGATCGCTTCTACCAGTGTCCCCACCACAGCGGTGACACCGGGTCCCACACGGCCCCTCCGGACAGCGCGTGGGCCCCACGGTCGTGATTACGCGTGTAGCCGAATCAACACACGAAGCTGCCCATCATCCCGAATTCGGTCCTTCCGGGCCCATTTGTGTCGCCCTTTACCTCCCTGCGTGGAGTGGGCATATTCCCATTGCTGTAATTATTGTGTGTTAAGTTCCCCAGGAGTACGAGTTTCGGCCGGGTCCGTCGTCCCCACCCCGAGCGCGTGGAGGTATCGCATTCGCTCCCTTACTTGGCATTTTGCTTAATTTTCATATATACTTGCTTATGCCACTGCTAGAGAGCATGATAGGGTAATTAGCTCACTTTCTATTTATATCACCGCTGCTGCGAGAAAGAGCGTTACCGTCCCGTGACCCGATCCGGGCACAAGTGAGAGCCGACCACCCTAGCTCACAGCCGGTTTCTCAACCGCGCACATCCGACGCTTCCCTCGTTAAGGGACGATCGCGAGCTTGTCGTGTCCGTGGTCCCATCCCGCATCAATTTGGTATCAGAGAGAGGTTGAGTCTAGGGTGTCAAAAATAAAAAGAAAGAGTGTCATTTATGTCTAGGCATTATTCATTGTCTACGTCGAGTCTAAGATCATCATATTTTTAAAACAACAAAAAAGAGTCATTTTGGGTCGCATACATCCCTTTACTTGGTATATCAAAAGGTGTTGTCCGAACGTTAGGCTACGCCTATCGGGAAGGCCGCACACTTGCGCGAGTGATCTTCGGATCGGTTAACTCCGCCATGTACCGAGTTTTGGTTATGTCTAAGTGCATTAGTTAGCATCACATTTTACTTTTAAAACAAAAAAAAATGGCCTTGCATATTCATTCCTAGGGGACCGACCCCCTCTTAGCCACCATGGCCATACCCCGAACCTATAGTCCCGATGAAGTGGGCGCAATGTTCCAAGCCTTGATGGGGCAAGTGCAAAGGTTTAGTACAAGCCTAGATCGGTTTAGTACTAGCCTAGATCGGTGTATCGGGGTAGATTGGTTGTTCCCGGAGCCACCCCAAGGACCCCTTCACCATGAGAAGGACATTCCTTCCTCATCCATGAGAGCTCCAATAACATCACTCTCTATTTCTGAACTTGATTCGGAACCATCTCATTTGGAACCACCCAAGCCCGATCTACCCATATTTCTAACGGGTACATTATACATCGCCGAGCCTCTTTTTAGTTGGCTCAAGGATGGCTTGGTCCCACATCCCTTCCCATCCATGGACCCCATTCTACCTCTTGTGTCGGTCAACTCATTCCATACCACATTTCGATCTCGTCACCATGTTGATACATTGGACGATCTTATCATGGGATTAGATTCACAATGGGAGTTGACCCATCTTTTGGCCCGAGGCTTTGACCAACCCGCTAGTCTTAGCTTCACCCATCTGGCCTTCGGGTCTATTACCTCCGAGTGCACCGTGGGTTGTGTCACCACGGAGGTCCTCTTACTCCTTCCCTTACCGGACGAGCCTGAATTCATACCCTTTTGTCCGAGGGAGGAATCATACTTCTTGCCTACGGTCCCCGTCCTACCCATCACAATTCAAGAAGGTGATTATCCACACCTTCAAAACTTCTACACGTGGGACCGTGACTTGTGGGAACCCACCACAAGGGGTCACACATTCTTTGACCCATTTGACCCCTACTCTAGTGGGCCCCGTGACCCATCACTTCCCTCATACCTTATCGGGGAAGTCCACTTTCATACCCCTTTCCTACGGGCCGGGTCCTCCATACCCACCAAGCCCGTCCACAATACACCTACACCCAGCTCTTCCACACCCGGCTTTCCTAGCCCTCTCAAGTCTCCCAAATCCAAAGGGTCGTCCATGCATGACTGGGTCATACTTGGACATTTAGGTGTACCTCATGCCACCCATCTCCGGTTACATAACATGCATGCATGGCACACATTCGGGTGTCCTGGTCCGCCGTCACCCATGTACGGGTCGGACTAACATTAGGTGTGTCTAGGGTCATAGTTGAGTCAATGTGCTTTTCTTCGTGTGGTTTATTTTGTGTGGTTTGTTTGCATACGTGTGTTAGTGCATGGTGAGTCTGCATGTGTCTTGTGCAAGCTCGTTGTCGTTCTCTTATGAGTAAGAGGTGATTGGACTCACTTGATGAGTATGGGATCGGTTCTACTTCTATACCCGGATCAGTCACCTATAGGGACTCAGCAGTGATTCCTAGTGAGTCTTCGAGCTGCTTCCTTCCTTTTTGAGAGTGCCCCTTCGGAGTGACCACCTTTAGCCCATAGCAGTTCGCATATCGAGTATATATGGAATAAGTAGGTGCCGATCATTTGGAGTGGAGCATACCCGCGTTACTTGGCACGGTGACAGATCCGCCGAAGTACTCAAGCATTCCTACCCCTACTCGACGGGGTCGAGTTCCTCCCACCCGGGGAGAGTTGATGGGAATCGACGCCGAACTAGTACTTCTCATATTGCATTTATATCCTTTAGTTTATTTTTTTTATCCATGGGAAAGTATACGCACAATTGTATGGCTTTATCGGCCAATGCGTCACTCCCGTAGATTATGTGGGTTTCTATGTAATTTGCCCATGGGACCAGCAAGGGGGCCCTCAGCCCTTTCCCATTGGTCCACCTAGACCATGTGGGGCTGGTCAACCAGCCTAGGTGGCCTTCTAGATGAGTGGACTAGTCATATGCCACATGGGTAGACAAAGGGTTAAGAATGTCAACATTCTACACCCATCCCACCTACCCCCATTCAACCTTCCATTCAAAACCTACCCATAGTCAATAGGCCGCCCCCCCCCCCTTCATTTTTTAATATTTTTTTTTGTGTTTGTGGCATGCAATCCCAGCCCTTCAATCCCCATCCCTAGATCTAAGGGTGGACAATTGATTTGGTTGGAATCATATAAAAGATTGTATTTTTATGTGAAAATCAATGAAAATCAGAATTTTGTTGAATGAGCAAGAGCTAGCTGCGCCCCCAGCCCTCTCTCCTCTGGTTCTCCCCTTCCCAAGCCTCCATTCTAGAGTGGTATCTCCTTTCCCCACCCTCCGGTGATCATCGGTGCCGCCGCCGCCGCCGTTCGTGCCGCCATCGAGCCGCCGCTGCAGTTCTGTCCGCGCAGTACCACAGCAACTTCCACGAAATTCCCACCTCAGCCATGAGCTCAGATCAAGCTGGGAATTTTACTGGGTGTTCCATAGGTGTCAAGAACATCCCCTAAATTTTGGTTTGTCATTCAGATCCCGTTTAGTATTTTTATATTTTCGTCCACTCTTCCACTTCTGTTCTGTCTGCTGTCTATTTCCATTTTCACCCGCCCTGAGTTTTAGGTCTTAGGCCCACTTTTTGATTTTTTTTCATCCCAAACATTTTACTGGAGTTTCCTTCCATCCACCCCTTCATCCACAATTTTTCTTAATTTTTGGTTCGTCCATCTCATATTTTCTAAAAATCGTTCTCAGTCCCATCTACAGTTCTGTCCACCTATTCCCAGATCCGACCACTAGTCACTCCAAAAATCATATCAAATCACCCCCACCTCCAACTCCAATTTCCAAAATTGTCTCAGTTCCGTGGTTTGATTATCTACAACTTTGAAGAAGAGCTCAAAGTCCGAATCCCACTGTAAGTAGGTGGTCAATGGCCTTTTACAGGGATCTGATATGCTGATCTGAGATTTCTGGAGCAGTGGAGCAGAAGATTGAAAAATATCTAAGGCCCTGGTCCGCATAGGTTCAGAGGAATCCACTGGCCCTACGTTTGAGGATTTTGAGTCCTCTTTCCAACGGCACTGGTTTGGTCGCATTCCGGTGACGGGGCTGATCACAGCGGCCATTTTCGACCGAGCGTGCGCTGCAAAACAGCAGTAACCAGCCCGTGGGCAGCAATTCCGACGGGTACCGAACGGAGCCGCCCGGCCTCCGATCGCCGTTCCAGCGTGCCGCCAGCCCGGGGATCGCTTCTACCAGTGTCCCCACCACAGCGGTGACACCGGGTCCCACACGGCCCCTCCGGACAGCGCGTGGGCCCCACGGTCGTGATTACGCGTGTAGCCGAATCAACACACGAAGCTGCCCATCATCCCAAATTCGGTCCTCCCGGGCCCATTTGTGTCGCCCTTTACCTCCCTGCGTGGAGTGGGCATATTCCCATTGCTGTAATTATTGTGTGTTAAGTTCCCCGGGAGTACGAGTTTCGGCCGGGTCCGTCGTCCCCACCCCGAGCGCGTGGAGGTATCGCATTCGCTCCCTTACTTGGCATTTTGCTTAATTTTCATATATACTTGCTTATGCCACTGCTAGAGAGCATGATAGGGTAATTAGCTCGCTTTCTATTTATATCACCGCTGCTGCGAGAAAGAGCGTTACCGTCCCGTGACCCGATCCGGGCACAAGTGAGAGCCGACCACCCTAGCTCACAGCCGGTTTCTCAACCGCGCACATCCGACGCTTCCCTCGTTAAGGGACGATCGCGAGCTTGTCGTGTCCGTGGTCCCATCCCGCATCACTTCATATTCACTTCACTTCTTCGAGGGAGTCCACTACCACACCCCTTCCCCACGGGCCGGGTCGTCTATGCCCACCACGCCCGTACACTTACAAGATACACCATCATCTAGGGGAGATACTCTTGGCCCTCTCACATCCACATCCCATGTGCATGCATGGCCCACCTTAGGAGGTATAGGATTTCCGCATGATGTCAACCACCGGTTACGTCAGATGCATGTATGGCATACGTTCGGGTGTCCTGGTCCGCCGTCACCCATGTACGGGTTGGACTAACATTAGGTGTGTCTAGGGTCATAGATGAGTCGGTGTGCTTTTTCTTTGTGTGGTATGTCTGTCTGCATGTGTCTTGTGCAAGCTCGTTGTCGTTCTCTTATGCGTAAGAGGCGAATGGACTCATTCGATGAGTATAGGATCGGTTCCACATCTATACCCGGATCTAGTCATCTACAGGGACTCAGCGGTGATTCCTAGTGAGTCTTCGAGCTGCTCCCTTCCCTTTTGAGAGTGCCCCACCCGGAGTGTCCACCTTTAGCCTATAGCAGTCCGCGCATATCGAGTATATATGGAATGAGCAGGTGACGATCACTTGGAGTGGAGTGTACCCGCGTTACTTGGCACGGTGACGGATCCGCCGGAGTACTCGAGCATCCCTACTCCTACTCGACGGGGTCGAGTTCCTCCCACCCGGGGAGAGTTGATAGGAATCGACACCGAGCCTGTACTTTTTCTTTTGCATTTATGTCCTTTTAGTTTGTGTTTATATCCTTGGGAAAGTATGTACGTAAATGTAAGGCTTTATAAGCCAAGGAGTCATTCCCATGGATTGTGTGGGTTTTTATACAATTATGCAGTAGGTCCAGCTGGGGGCCCTCAGCCCTTTCCCATTGGTCCATGTCACCTTGTGGGGCTGGTCAACCTTCCTAGGTGGACATCTAGAAGGGTGGGCTGGTCATATGGACACATGGGGTTAAATGGGTCAAGATTCCATGGTTGGCCACCTACCCCATTCAACCTTCTACCCTTGGTCAAGGGGGGGCCCCTCTCCCCTTATTAGTTTATTATTTTTTATGTGTTGATGGCATGCAATCAAGACCATCCATCTCACATCCCTAGATCTAAGGGTGGAGGTTGGATTTGGTTGGAAGCATATAAAACCATGTATTTTCATGTGAAAATTAGTGAAAATTCAAAAATTTTGTTGAATGCCAAGAAGGCTCTTGCGCCCCCAGCCCTCTCCCCCTGATTTCCTCTCCTCAAACCCCCCATTCTAGAGTGTTTCAATCTTCTATCTCCCCCTCTCAACCTCTGATCTTCATTGGTGCCGCCGCCGTTCATGCCGCCTTTGAGCCGCCGCGAATCCGTCTTCGGTTTTCTGTCCTGCTGGATATAGGTGTCTTCACGAAAATCCTGCTACCATCCACGGCCTCTTCGTGGTTTGTAATTTTTATGGTGTGTTCCTATCTTCCATCCCCTCATCCACAAAAATATTCAGGTCAAAAATCCTTCGTTTGATATTTTTACAATTTCGGTCTTCAATCACTCCCAGATTTGTCCTGTCTCTGTCTACAGTGACAGCAGCCTTGAGTTTCCCATTTCCGACCTTCTTTTTGATTTTTGTTGAGGCTCCTAATTTTACTGAGCGTTCTGTCCATCATCCCCTACGTCCATAATTTTTCTTGTTTTTTGATCGGCCCTCTATCCATTTTTCAAAATCTGTGTTCTATCACTGCTACAGTGTTTTCGGCTAATTCCCAGATCCGACCACCTTCCAGTTCAAAAATCAGAACAAATCACAGCCACCTCTAAACCCTTTATAAAAAATAGTTATGATTTTCTAGCTTGATTTCCTACAACGTTTCTGAAGACCACCACTTCAGATTCGGACGTTCACATATCGGTCAAAGGCAGTTCTCAGAAAAGTTCTCTGCAGATCTGAGAGTCCGGTCACTGTACAACAGCAACTCAACAATTCATTAAAGCCAAGATCCATGCAGACCCAGGTCTGATCTCTAGGCGTAGGTTGAAGTATTTGAAGAGAGCTTTCCAACGGCGCCAGTTTCGTGTCGATCCGACATCGGGGCTGATCGCAGCGTCCATTCTCTCCGGAGCGCGCGCTGAAAACCAGAAGCTGCAGATCCGTGGTCGGTTATTCCGACCGGCGCCGAACGGAGCCGCCCGGCCTCCGACCGGCGAACCAGCATGCCGCCAGCCCGGGGAGCGCTTCCCTAAGTGTCTCCACTACAGTGGTGCCACCGGGTCCCACACGGCCCCTCCGGACAGCACGTGGGCCCCACCGTCACTAGTTTGGGTGTTTTCGAATCAACGCGAGAAGCGGCCCGTCAACCCGAATTCGGTCCTCCCGGGCCCATTTGTGTAGCTCTTTACCTCCCTGCGTGGAGTGGGCAGTGACTTGTATTGCTGTAATAGTGTGTATTATTGTTCCGGGAGTACGAGTTTCGACCGGGTCTGTCTTCCCCACGCCGAGCGCTTGGAGGTACCGTTTTCACTCCCTACACTCGAAAATTGCTTATTTTCATATATACTTGCTTATGCCGCTGCTAGAGAGCATGTTCTAGGATCGTAGCTCGCTTTATTTTTATATCACCGCTGCTGTGAGAGAGAGCGTGACCGTCCCGTGACCCGATCCGGGCACAAGTGAGAGCCGACCACCCTAGCTCACTACCGGTTTCTCAACCGCGCACGTCCGACGCTTCCCTTGCTAAGGGACAATCGCGAGCTTGACGTGTCTGTGGTCTCGTCCCGCATCACCGGGTCTGCGCAGTACTCTTTCGTTCGTTTGTGTGTGTGTGTGGGCCTCTTGTGTTTGTGGCAGCTGTCTGGTTCCCTGCATGGCAAAAATATGAACACTCATGGAAATGTGATAATGTTTAATTGTTTAATCATTGGGTTCTTACTGCATGCTTGGGTACCTTATACATTAGTCAAAGAATTTGTATTTTCCTTACATAAGGTATCTTAAGAACTGATGATGAAATGTACTAAGCTAGTGTTAACATCTGAACTCTATATATAATGGATTATATAGATGCAAAGCTAACCCCGGTTTGACTGGGTTGCCTACTGAGCGTCACACTCACCCCTTGTGACACACGTTGTCAGGGGACATAGAGAAAGAGGTTGAGGAGGAGGCAGCAGCTGAAGAGTAGAGTTAGCCACTGTTCGTCGGGGTATGCTGCGATCAAAAGTCTTGCTATATGTAGGGTGTGGGGTGAAACGCCCATGTGGGCTCACGTGTAATCTGGAACATGAGCCTGTACTCTTTTTGGAGATTATGAATGGTAGAAATGCTTATCTACATTTCTTGTGACCTGTGGTTTCTCTCTCATGTAAATGTATGTATGTTACATAATATTGTGCTTCCACGATACGTACGCAGTGATTACTTTGGGGTCCGATAAAAAGAAAGAAAAAAAATATCCCCAAATATTTGGGGATCGGATCCCGGGGCGTTACAACGTGGTATGAGAGCACGATAGACAAACCATGGTTACAATCATTTCAGATGTTCCATAATGGAGGAAGTGATATGTTAGGATGGGGAAAGGGTAGAGTATGTTTGGAGGCATTTAAACCCTCTCACTCAAACTATTGTATGTTTTTCAGAACCATGCCGCCAAGAAGGCAAAGAGATCTTCTCCTGGCAGATGAGAGGGGATCAAGAGTAGATAACCCAAATGGGGCACATGACGGGGCTATCCTTGCCCCTACAGTTGGCCTTGGGCAGGTGTCCAATGCGGGAGTCAACCTGGAAGGGCTCATGCAGAGCTTCCAAGGGTTGATGCAGACTATGCAGCAACAAATGCTGCAGCAGCCCACAACCGCACCACGTCACGACCTGCCGGCACTTGATCGGTTCCTAAGGTTGGCGCCTCCTATCTTTAAGGGGGAGAACCGTCCAGAAGTGGCTGAGTCATGGCTCAGCGAAATGGAAAATAAATTCCGCGCGATGCGGTGTCCCGAAGAGGAGAAGGTGAATCTAGCAGCTTATGTTCTGCAAGACCAGGCCGACTTGTGGTGGAAGGCCAAGATGCGGACCACCTTCGTGGACTACCACGACGGCGACATTCTATGGGAGGAGTTCTTGGCTGTCTTCCGAGAAAAGAATTTTCCAGAGCATGTGCGAGACGCAAAGGAGCAAGAATTTTTGAGTCTCGAGCAAGGGAGCATGTCGGTGGCCGACTACAAGGCCAAGTTTTCAGCTCTGGGCCAATATGCTCCGCACATATTCAACGACGTGCGTCGGAAGGTGAAGAGATTTGTCAATGGGCTGCGCAGCAATGTTCGACGCTATGTCGCAACCCAAGACCCTGGCTCCTACCCAACGTCGTTGAGGCTTGCTCATTTAGCCGAGTAAGAAAATGCAAGGTAACGGCTGAAGCCATAAAAGTTAGGAGATATATAAGGGTAAGTCCTAATCGACATCCATCCGTAGGTTCGCCGAGGAGCAGAAGTCGTCGGGCAAGAGGCCTATGCAGGCCGGAGGGAGGCAAGACAACGGAAAGGTGGCACGCCAAGGACCGATTCTGAAAGGCGGGCCGGGGATTCTGTTGTGCATCCAATGTGGGCGCAACCATCAGGGAAATGAATGCTGGAGGACCGAAGGCAAGTGTTATGAATGCGGTGAGGCCGGACACTTTGTGAAGAACTGCCCCAAGAAGGCTCAGCAAAAGCCATTTTCTACACAAGAGAAGATTCAATACAAAGGGCGAGTCTATGCGCTAATGCAAGAAGAGGCAGACAATACCCCGACCGTGGCTGAAGGTACACTCCTTGTGGATACTGTTTATACAAAGGTCTTGTTTGACCCGGGGGCTACACACACATTCATATCCACTAGTTTTGCCAACCAACTAAAAAATCGACCCCAAGCCACATTCTTTGGCGAAATGATAGTTAGCACACCAACCAGGAAACAAGTCCATACCAAGCTTGTGATCCCCTCTATACAAGTCAGCATCAATGGGAGGATATTACTGGGGGAAGCATACATCCTAGATATGAATGACTTTGACCTCATTCTAGGGATGGACTGGTTAGACAAACACTGCACTCTCTTGGACTGCCATCGGAAGAGAGTGATTTTTCAGAAGCCAGGAGAGGAGACATTTTTCTTCCAATGCCCCAAGAACAAGTCAGGAAGAATGATGGTATCAGCCATCCGATCCTCTAAGTTGATCAGCAGAGGATGTGACTATTTCTTAGCCAGTGTGGTGCTTGAAGAAGGCTCTGTCAAGATTTTGGAAGACTTGGACATAGTCCGAGAATTTCCTGATGTATTTCCCGAGGACCTACCGGGACTACCACCAGCTCGAGAGACAGAGTTCTCTATTGAGCTTCTACCAGGCACTGCACCCATCTCTGTTCCACCATACCGAATGGCTCCGACAGAACTTGCTGAACTCAGGAAGTAATTGCAAGAGTTACTAGACAAAGGCTTCATTCGGCCTAGCGTGTCTCCATGGGGAGTACCGATTTTGTTCGTGCGAAAGAAGGATGGGACCTTGCGGCTGTGTATTGATTACCACAAGCTCAACCAGGTCATCATAAAGAACAAGTACCCCCTGCCGAGGATTGAGGAGTTGTTTGACCAATTATCATCCGTCAAGGTCTTCTCCAAGATTGATCTGAGGACAGGTTATCACCATATCAGAATCAAGCCCGAGGATGTATCGAAGACGGGCTTTAGAACTCGGTATGGCCACTACGAGTTCCTAGTAGTACCATTCGGGTTAACTAATGCTCCGGTTGTGTTCATGGAGCAGATGAACCATATCTTCTACCCTTATCCAGATCAGTTTGTCATGATCTTTATAGATGACATCCTGATATATTCTGCCAGTCAAGAGGAGCACCGACAGCACTTGAGAGTGGTACTGCAGACCCTTAGGGAGAACAAATTCTTCGCCAAGTTCAGCAAATGTGAATTCTGGCTAGATCGGGTTATGTTTCTTGGGCATGTTATATCTGGGAATGGTCTATCAGTGGACCCTAGCAAGGTGGAAGTAGTGACAATGTGGGAAGCACCGAAGATAGTCATGGAGATTAGAAGCTTCCTTGGCCTGGCTGGATACTACCACCGGTTCATCGAAGGCTTCTCCACCATTGCAGCCCTAATGACTAAGCTGACTAAGAAAGGAGCAAAATTTATCTGGTCAAAGGAGTGCGAAGATGACTTTCAGATGCTCAAGGAAAAATTGACTTCGGCCCCAGTACTGGCACTCCCTCAGGGGGTCGATGGCTTCACTGTCTACACGGACGCCTCTAGAATCGGCCTCGATTGCGTACTAATTCAAAATGGCCGGGCGATCACCTATGCCTCAAGACAGCTGAAGGACCATGAAAGGAACTACTCCACTCATGACCTGGAAATGGCAGCAGTAGTCCACGCCTTGCGTATCTGGAGGCACTATTTATATGGGGTTCGGTTTGAGGTCTTCACCGACCATCAGAGTCTCAAGTACATATTCACCCAAAAGGAACTCAATTTGAGGCAAAGGAGATGGGTCGAGCTATTGAAGGACTATGACTTTTCCCTATAATACCATCCGGGCAAGGCGAATGTGGTGGCGGATGCTCTCAGCCGAAAGTTGATGGCGCTGAGTTTGCATCGAGAGTGGGATATGATGGAGGGAGTGATCGCATCACGACCCGAGAAAAGGAAGCAATTCGATCTCCTAGCTGAGTTATCGGCAAGACCTGCATACGTAGATCGAATTGCTGAGGCACAAAGGCAGGACATGGCATTGCAGAGACAATTGAACAATGAGGGCTTCCCAAGGAGAATTGATGGACTGATCACATTCCGAGGAAGAATTTGTGTACCAGATGATGTGGATATGAAGAAGGACTTGATGTTGGAGGCTCATGGGTCAAAGTTCTCCATCCATCCCGGAAGCACCAAGATGTTCCAGGATATGAAGAGGACGTACTGGTGGCTAGGAATGAAGTGAGACATTGTGGAGTTCGTGTCCAAATGTCTCACATGCCAGCAGGTAAAAATTAAGCATCAAAGATCTGGCGGTCCCCTCCAGACCATTGAGATGGCACAATAGAAATGGGAATAAATTACCATGGACTTTGTGTCTGGTCTATCCATGACTAGGAGAAGGCACGACACAATCTGGGTAATTGTGGATAGGTTCACAAAGACTGCACACTTCCTGCCCATCAACAAGCAAACTCCAATCGAGTCCTTAGCGAAATTATTCATCGCTGAGATTATTCGGTTGCATGGTGCACCCTTGTCTATCATTTCTGATCGGGACCCTCGATTCACCGCAAGGTTCTGGAAGAGTTTGCAGCAGGTCATGGGGACAGAGCTGCGGCTCAGCTCGGCCTTTCACCCTCAGACTGATGGGTAATCTGAGCGTACCATCCAAACCCTAGAAGATATGCTGAGGGCGTGCAGTATTGAATGGAGGGGCAACTGGGATGATCACTTACCCCTAATAGAGTTTGCATACAACAATAGCTACCACTCCGCCATCAGAATGGCACCCTATGAGGCACTTTATGGGCGGCCATGTAGGTCACCGGTATGTTGGTATGAAGCTAGCGAGAAGCAGCTATTCGGGCCACAATTGGTGCAAGATTGCTCAGAGAAGATATCCATGATCCGACAACGACTCCTCACAGCCCAGAGCCATCAGAAAATTTATGTAGACCAACGGCGGAGAGAGTTGACATTTGCGGAAGGAGACCATGTATTCCTAAAGGTGTCTCCTACTAAGGGAGTCATGCGATTTAGGAAGAAGGGAAAGCTCAGTCCCAGGTATATCGGGCCTTTTGAGATTCTATAAAGGGTCGGTAAGGTGGCGTATCAACTTGCACTTCTGCCTGCTCTGGCACATGTGCATCCGGTTTTCCACGTCCCCATGCTCAGGGAATATGTCTGAGATGCCTCGCATGTGATAGAATACGAGCTCCTGGAAGTTCGAGCAGATCTGTCTGACGTAGAGCAGCCCATCAAAATCATCGACTAGAAGGAACATGTATTGAGGAATAAAACCATACGGCTGGTGAAACTCTTATGGAGGAATTCTCATTCCGAGGAAGCAACTTGGGAGCCGGAGGATAAGATGCGTCAGAAATACCCCCAACTATTCGGTGAGCAATTCTTCCTTAAAGAGAAGTTTTCTTCTTTCTAGTTCAATTTCGAGGATGAAATTATTTTAAGGGGGAGAGAATGTTATGACCGCCAATTGGGCACTAGCCCAATCGGGCACAATTCGGACCCACGAACTAAACGGACCAAAAATCTGGACAGATTATCTAAGAACCCTTATAAAATTTGTAACTCAGCGTAGGAAGATCAAAATGGAATGAAACCAGGCTCATTAGAAAGCTTGGACCCTTAGCCCAAACTCTTATGTTGAGGTGGAAACTCAATTCGCACCAGAACCTATGGTTCTGAGCCCTTTCTGTCAGCTGTCATGAAGAGGTGTGATTGTTGAGCGAATTCGCATGTAATTAATGAAAAAATCATAACTCCTGATAGGGATAATAGAATTCGATAAACCCACCACCAAAATTTATATCAAGAAGTTCTCTTGATTTCATCTGAAGACATATGGATTCAAATCCCAACAGGAGAACTCGCCCACTCACATTTATGACCAGGTAGACGAAGGGTCACGACTGAAACAGAGGAGGAATGACGTTAATATTGAGAAAATCCTAACTTGCGCTAGAGTTGATGAAATTCAATGAAATTAAGACTAAAAGTTAGATCTAGACGTCCTCTTCATTTCATATGAAGACACCCCAACCTAATTCCCAACAGAAATGTGTGCACACTAGTATTTATGATCAGTGGTCGAAGGGTCACACATGTTCAAACCCGAAAGGATGCTTAGCATTAACTCCTCTTCAAAACCAGCGACCTTGGAGCTTGTTAGAGCCTCGAGAGATGTGGGTGAACTCTTGGGAGGCATGAAAAACTATATAAGGAGGGGGGGTTTCGTGGGCGGCCATCCTTTAGCAACACTCATCTTCCATTTTTCTTCCACCTACGGGTCCTTTTGTGAAAGAAAGAGAGGTGAGGTACCTTGGCCTTTACGTAGGAGGGTGGACCTGCAGAGAAGTCTTGGTGGGTCTGGGGTGTGGATCTCATCCCCGGATCGAAGGGTAAAGCTGAGGTGGATTTGGGGTGTGGATATTATCCCCGGATCGTCGGTTAACATCTCAAAGGTAGGCACCTAACCTCAAACTTTAGGGGGGGTCAATGATGCATTGGAATGATTTCAAATGTATTTCATACACTCTAAAGAGTGATTAAGGGCAGGTGGGGACGACCATCATATCCATTTTGGGGTTTGTTTTTCAAATCAATTTTGTGTTTCATGAGTTTCCACAGTCCTTGGGGGGTCAGAACACATATATAGGAAACCCCTAGTCGGTGCACCAATGGGGTAGCCCAGTCAAGTCTGAGCATACGTGTTAGAGTCCATACATCAGGTCTGAGCAGGTCCTGTATTAGGTCGGTGCGTGTTTAGTTCAAACCATAAGGTCGGTGCATGTTTTAGGCCAAGAGGGGTCCATGCATGTTGTATTAGCATCGGTGCACATTTAGTCCATGCATAGGGGACTGTGCATGTTTGTGTTGGCATCGGTGCACATTTAGTCCATGCATAGGTAAGGTCAGTGCATGTTTAAGGTCCGTGCATGTTTTAGTTATAGTAAGGTCTGTGCATTATTTGTAGGGTCTGTGCACTTTTACCCATACGTAGGTAAAAGGGGTATATGCATTGTTTATAAGGTCTGTGCACTTTTGTCCATACGTAGGAAAAAGGGGGGGTCTGTGCGTTGGTTGCAAGGTCTGTGCACTATTGTGTCCATGCGTAGGTAAAGGTCTGTGCAAAATAAGGTCTGTGCATGTTTTGTGTCGGTGCATATTTTGCATCTGTGCATGTTTTGTGTTGGCCACGGTGAGGTCTTAGCATAGTAGGTCTGTGCATGTTTTGTGTTGGCCATGGTGAGGACTGAGCATAGTAAGTCTGTGCATGTTTTGTGTTAGCATAACCAAGGTCCGTGCATAGTAGGTTGGTGCATGTTTGGCCCTGGCCACGAGCAAGGTCGGTGCATGTGCTAGTGAGGTTGGTGCAGGTTGTCCCCGGCTATGAGCAAGGTCGGTGCACCTGTGGGTCTGTCCAATTTCTGAAAACTGAGAAAAAATAGAATTTTGGGGGGGCATATTAATTCATAAAAATCTGATAATTCTAGAAAATGGCAGAAGGATAAGTTAGTAACCCCCAGTAAAACTTTCATGACCACAGAAATTTTGTACTTTCAGATATAAATTATTTTCCGTGCATGTGTAGCCTAGAAGGATATACATGTACTGACCTGAACATGACTGCCAGTATGTTTAGCCCTCTTAAAACTATTAGAAGCATATCTGTGAACAAGTTTAAATTATGAGAAGCATGATAGTGAGCTTGGTTGGTCCCTTAATCAATGAAAGCATGTCTGTTATGATAAATATCACTCTAGTCTCTATAAAACTGAATACCGATGGGGCTAATAAGAATTCTGGAGATACCGGGGGAGGAGGTATAATCAGGGATTCTAGTGGCAAGACTATACTTGCCTTCTCTCATTACTATGGTCAATCGGATAGCCTCATAGCTGAAGCCAGAGCACTTCTTGATGGTATCAAATATTTAAAGACAGTGGCTTCTATTCCAGCTCTTATTGAATGTGACTCTCTTATCCTTGTCAGGATTATCAAAAAGGAAGCCAAATGCCCTTGGACCATCCTCGGCTATGTCAGAGAAATATGGAGTGTCATTTCTCAGCATGACTTTATATCTCATATTTTCAGAGAAGCCAACACTGCTGCAGACCTTCTTGCTTCTCTCGCTTGCACTACCAAATGTAATTCCTTTTATTCTTATAGTGAGCTCCCTTGCATTATAAAAGGTGCTGCTCGGCTGGACTCACTAGGCTTGCCTAGTATCAGATTGATGTAATTCTTTATTCATCATTATTGGAATAAATTCACCTCCTAGTGGTCGGATGGTGGAGTGGCTTTCTCCTTACCTCTGGTAAGGGGTGCACTCTCCCATTGACCCCTAGGTTAGGTTTTTCTATTAAAAAAAAAATATATCACTCTAGTCACTATAAGATAAATAAGAATGTGTATGCCATGAAGGGAAAACAACAGCATTCTGTGAGGTTGGACTTCGGTCCCTTCTGCGAGACGACGATACGTAACGCCGCGGAAGTAAAAGATCCCAGGGGACGACGGTGCGTAATGCCCTAGTCAAAACCTATCGATTCGGCTGGTTCGTTCTGTGGGACGACGATACGTAACGCCACAGAACCGGGGGGACGGCGATGCGTAACGCCCCGTGCAGCAAGAGTCTAGGTGGGAGTTCGCTCCCGGGTCTGCGCAGTACTCTTTCGTTCGTTTGTGTGTGGGGGGGGGCCTCTTGTGTTTGCGGCAGCTGTCCGGTTCCCTGCATGGCAAAAATATGAACACTCATGGAAATGTGATAATGTTTAATTGCTTAATCACTGGGTTCTTACTGCATGCTTGGGTACCTTATACATTAGTCAAAGAATCAGTATTTTCCTTACATGAGTTATCTTAAGAACTGATGATCAAATGTACTAAGCTAGTGTTAACATCTAAACTCTATATATAATGGATTATATAGATCCAAAGTTAACCCCGGTTTGATTGGGTTGCCTACTGAGTGTCACACTCACCCCTTGTGACACACGTTTTCAGGGGACATAGAGAAATAGGTTGAGGAGGAGACAACAGCTGAAGAGTAGAGTTAGCCACTGTTCGTCTGGGTATGCTGCGATCAAAAGTCTTGCTATATGTAGGGTGTGGGGTGAAACGCCCATGTGGGCTCACGTGTAATCTGGAACATGAGCCTGTACTCTTTTTGGAGATTATGAATGGTGGAAATGCTTATCTACATTTCTTGTGACATGTGGTTTCTCTCTCATGTAAATGTATGTATGTTACATAATATTGTGCTTCCGCGATACGTACGAAGTGATTACTTTGGGGTCCGATACAAAGAAAGAAAAAAAATATCCTCAAAAATTTGGGGATCGGATCCCGGGGCGTTACAGGGAGGGTCATTCCGCGGCCCTTGCCCGTTTAAATTCGAATTCAAAGAATAGAACGCGTCTCCGCGCCTCGACACTTTCAAAAGTGAGGGGGGAGCGCAGAATAGAACGCGTCTTCCTGACCAGACGTCTCTCTCTCTCTCCCTATATATATGTATGCAGTCTCTCAAAACTCCAACTGCCAGGCAATTCACACAACATATCTACATATATATATAGATATGTTTGCATATATATAGATATGTATGTATATATGTGTATGTACATATATATGTATGCAGTCTCTCAAAACTCCAATTGCCAGGCAATTCACACACCATAACACACAAAAGAAAGAAAGAAGGGAAAAAGAGACAAGCTGTAAATAACAAAATCCATTCCTATATAAAGAACAATGAGTGATAAAGTTCATCTGCGTATCATAAAACATCATAGTCTTGTACATAAAAAGAAATAAAAAGGGTGGGTGTACAAGTAACTCTCTAGCTCTCACCACCACCCTTCTGCTGGTCTCCCTGATCATCTCCTGTCTCTCTCATAGAGCCACGGTCCCTAGGAGGTCTCCTGGAACCCTGAGAGGTGGTGCTTGCCTCGTCCTGCGGTGGTACACCAGCTTCCAACGTACGGAGGCGCTCCTCTGCCGAACTCACCAAGAAGCTGCCCACTGAAAAGGAACCAGATTGACGAAGTTGCGCACCACGCTCCTTCGCCCTCTGGTACCGCTCCTCTCTCTCTCGCAGCCTCTACTCCGCTGTACTAAGACCTAGTCGGAGCTCCATAACCTGGGCCTCTAAAGCCCTCCTGTCATCAAAGTCCCTCTCACGCTCGACCCTCCTCCCCTCTCTCTCCCTCTCCCTCTCCTCTCTCTCCCTCTCCCTATCCTCTCTATCCCTAGCAACCTCTCTTCTCGATACCGCCAGTGCAATCCGGAGCTCTATAACATCTCGAGGTAACTCCTCGACCTCCGTAGCTCGGCGTACCAATTCGGCCTCCAGCACTGTTAGGGTAGTTGACTGAGCAGCTCGCTCCTCCTCCAGCACTGCTATGCGGGCATCACGCGTTGCCTCCATGGCTGCAACGATGTCCCACTCCTCTTCAGCACGGGCGGCCCTGGCTAGTGCATCACGGAACTCAGCTACCTGTTGACCAATGAGCATTAATTAGAATCCATCAATAGGGCAAAAATTTGAAATCAGTGTTTAAGGTAAATAAATGCTCACCCGAGCTGCAAGGTCGCGCTCGGCCTCCTCCGCGCGGGCCATTGCGCCCGCCAGCTGCTCTTGAAGCGAAGAAACCTCTGGAGGAGGGGCCCGGGAGCTGGAAGATGCTCCGACAGTCGCCCCAGTTGCTGTCGCCAGATGGGCACGCTGAAATTCATACAGGTGATAGTAAGTGGCTAAGCACCAAAAATCCAGGTAACAAAAAAATTATCACATAAAAACTCACCAGAATGTCCAGCTTCTGTCGAGTAACCACTAGCTGCTGCCTAGCGTCGGCTAGCTGTGCCTGTAGGTCCGTGATAATGGCATCGCAGGTATCCTGCATTCATCAGCATGTTGCTCAAGACCATTCATTAACATAATAAAATTAAAGAAATAAAAAAATAAATAAATAAAAGAAGAGAAGAAACAAACAAATGTTCATTTTATACTTACCCCTACTGGCCTCCCAAGGTAAAGGCGGTCCGCGTACGTCTCCCGGTACCGCCGCAGGTAGTCGGTGCTGTCCTGCACCTGGGACACCACCGAGGTGCCACCTTGCTTCCAGTCCTGGTACTGTGCAGGGAAGCGAGTACGCCAGTCCACCAGCTTCGCCTTGCCCCGAGTCTTCTGCCTGATGCGGCTCAGCGCGTCCACCTCTACCCACTCTTGGGCAAGTCCCAGGGTCCGCATAGTCAGCCTGAGCCGTAGCGGCTCGATCTCGTTCAGGCAGTGGACCCAAAGGTCACGCCCGAATCGAGGTCGACCCTCTACGACCCAAGGCTGACCAGCATCAGCCATGCCCAGGTATGGTCTCCATACTACCTGCATGCATCATGTTAATTATCATGACATTAAACTAAGCAATGAAAATAATAATCACAAAAAGTCAACAAAAATCATACCATGGCCTCAGGATACTCGGTCAGTTCACGGCGAAGGGAAGTCAGCTGGTAAGTGTGTGGAGCCACGCTCGTCACGGGCCTCCGCCGCCGCGCCAGCGGTACAAGTGTACGGTCCCACTGTCTCGCCCTTCCCATTGGGAAGTAGTAATAGCTCCAAACTTGCATCCATTATATCTCATTAGCACATCTAATAAATATCAAATTGAATTCACCAAAAAAAAATATAATGAACAAAGTAAAATGTTTACCTGGAGGATAGGTGTGAAACCACCCACTGTCATCTCCTTCTCTATCCCCTGGGACAGATCAGCGATCAGGTGGGCAAGAAGGGCTGCTCCCCATGCGTATTGCCCCACCCGGTCCAGGTCAGCTAGGATCCCAAGGAAGCGGTAGTGGATGTTGTCCTCCTTCATCCCGAGCAGAAGGCGGCCCAATAAGAAGAAAAGGAACCGCCGTAGGTCCCGATCTGCTCGTTCCCGGTCCTCCAGGTCTTGGCAGGAGGCTCCGCGCGCTGCTCCCTCCAGCCGTGCCAGGAACTCCGCTCCACTCTCGCCCACGTGTTGGCGCGAGTCCACGAATCCCAGTGCCTCCATGATGTCGGCTCGCCCGACTATCCTGTTGTCCCTGTCAATCACACTGGTGTCTAGCCCCAACAGCTCTGGGGTGCTCTCTCTGTAGTCAGGGTAGGTGACCCCGCTCACTGCCTCGCCGTCCACTCGTAGCCCAGTGATCCGTACTATATCCTCCAGTGAGGGCACCATGTGCCCCCAGGGCATCAGAAATGCCCGGCTCGGTGCGTGCCACCTCTCCCTCAGCACCTGGACCAGAGGCAAGTCGAGCCGGAAAGGCTCGATCTGGAGGAACGCCGCCCCGAAGCCCATGGCGTTCACTCGCGCCCTCTGAAAGTCTGGCAGCCCCCGGTACGCTGCCACTACGAGAAACGAGCTGATCCGAGTCCTCATCACACCCTACATATCCAAAGGAAACAAAAAGAAAAAAAGAGAGAGTCATGATAGTGAAATAACAATTAAATAAATGACATAATAGAACACAACATAAAAAAAAGAAAATTGTTAAAGATGTCTAGGCGTCCTGACGTTTTCATAATTTCTCGATTTTTTAGAAAAAAAATAGGAAAATATAAAAACGTCATAACGCCAAGACGCTTCACTATTTTTAGAAAAAATTTAAGAATAACATAATAGTAAAACGTCCAGACGCTAGGACGTGTTCATTATTTTTTGATTAATATTTAATTAAAGAAATTATACACGCGACTGTACGTCTAGACGCTTTTATAATTTTTCTAATAATAAATAATGGACGCATCCACTGGTTGGGATGCATCCTTGGTGGTGTAACCGCCACCGTCATAACCGTTTCCCCACACCCATTTTACATCAAAAAACTCAAAATAAGCTAATGGAAGGGAAGTTTTAGGGGCCTACCGGATCATGCTCCTCCTCCCCTGCGCCGCCCGCTCCTTCCGCGCCTTCAATCGCCAATGGGAGATTTTCTCCCTCCATCGCGGCTTCCGCGTGTTCACCCGCTCTCCTCGGACGACGGGCCACTCGTTTTTGCTTCTCTCCTCCGCTGCTTGGGCCTCCGCGCTCCATTTGTGACAAACGAGGCTCGAAAATGGGAGAAATGAGGGAGAAGGAGAGGTTTAGGCTCAGTTTAAATGGGGAGAAGGATGGTCGCCCGCGGGCGGCGGTTAAGGTTATATTTCAAATGATGGACGCGTCTAGGCGCAAAGACGCGTCCAGTTGACGCGTCCTCCCGCCCTAACGCGTTCTCAAAAAGTAAAAAAACTTGTGAATAAATAAACAAAAGAAATAATAATAATAATAACAAAAACCCTTGGAAGCGCCTAGGGGTTAAGACGCCTTAATTTGAAGCGTCCACTATCTAAGACGCCTCCATAAAAATAAAAAAAGATAATGAACCAAAAAAACAAAAGAAAAGACAAAAGAAAAGACAAAATAAATGTACATAAAACTCTTCATTTTATTCATTCAAATATGATCAGCTACATCATAGGTTTAAGTGCTTCTAGCCTTAAATTCCCCAGTTCGATTACATAAGCCTTCGCCATAGTTCGCGTTCTTCCTCCACATCTGTCGTCACCTTCTGTGGAACACTTGCCTTCCACGATTCCTTGATAACCTTCACATCCTTCATGTCGCCCTCTGTATTCAGCTCCCTCTTCTTCAAAGGAGGAGTGTCAGATAACATTGGGAACGAATGGCTAGGAAGGCCGATCTGAGTATAACAACGATGTACATTGTAAGCAAGGAATTCAGTTACGCCAACGAGCTGGAGCTCCGCATCGGGAGAAGACCTCGTGAGGAGCCCACATGCGAGCAAGCATGATGGTGTGCAAGTGAACATGTGTTGTTCCATGGTGCTGAAGTGGTCTCGCCAGTCCTCGCGTTTCTTCAGTCATGGAACACGATTCACCACATTGCCACCAAAGCCTAGCATGTTGGCCATCTGATGAAGGGGACTTTGTTGGAAGAGTCTCGAGGTAGTTCCCATCCCCTCGCGATGGTCGAACTTGAGATGTAGGTCAATCTAGCAATTCAGAAGAAGTACGCAATCGAAAGGAGGCTTACCCATGCTGGAAGTTCTAAGACCGCTGTAAAGATAGGCAAGAACAACGGGCCCCATTCTTTTGCCTTCCCAGAGTCCACAAATGGCGCTCAGTTGATCCTCCTCTACAATGTTGTCAGTATGAGGGAATAACAGGGCACCCGCTAAGCAGATCGCAAATCCCTTCATGGCCTTCTCCAAGTGATCATCATCTATTGATCCTTTCAGAGCCTTCATGACCCATTCTGCAAGTTTTTGCAGATTGACTCCTTTCTGAGTCTGGACGCTTTTAATAACTCCGGATGGCATGAAGCTTCCGAGCACCTCCTCGGAAGTCACCTTTCTCAGCATGGGCATGATCTTTATCTTGCCATCTTTACTGAATTTCTTCAAGCCAAGCAGAAGTTCTACCTCCTCGAGAAGCACTGTCGCTTCGAAAGTGGGGAAAAATAAATGTGTGAGTTTGAGGGTGCCAAATCTCTACCAATGCGCCCATAGCCGCCCAATCCATGTGAAGCTTGTCATAGTATTTAGTATGGATCACGAGTCCTTGGAGGTGCCACTTTGTGATGATTGCCCTCATACCAATGGAGATGTTGGAAGTAAGTCTCGTGAGCCAGGGCATCTTGGAAAATTTTCTTGGGCCCGGGAAGATTGGGTACGGCTGAAAGAAGGGAAGAAAGTGATGAGAAGGCAAAGGAGAAGTCATACAGAAAGAGAAAATGAGAACTTACCATCCGTGAGTGAATTCTCTCGCTCAGATGCCCTTCGAGGTCACTGAGCCATTTGATCTCGTTGTAACCCTACTCCTCTTCGCGGGACGGGAAGACTTGCCTTCCATCTTGAAAATCCCAAGATCTCTCCCCTCCTCTTCTCAAAGCTTCACTCTGAATGCTCTTCCCTTAGGCCAAATGAGGTATTAATAAGTTGGAAAGGAATCCAATGAGTTGATGCCGCCATCACTTTGTTAAAGTACTTTTGTCTTGTTATGATTATTAGCCTTGTATGATTGCCGTAATTATTAGCCTTGTATGATTATTTTATGATTATGATTGTCCCAATTATCGCACATAAGTTTCAAAAAAAAAGAATCATCATCATCCCGCCATGTCCCACCATCTCGCACTATGCATCTTATTATATGACACCTACTAGAGCATGTCAAGGACCTTATGTCCCAGATGAATCTGGAGTTTGAGTTCCCCTTTAACAAAAACAGTGATAATTCCAGAGAAGTTTGGGACATACGGATAGTCCGTTAAGTTGTTATGGCATGGGGATGACGGTTCCGTTCGGTGAATCGGTGCTTGGATAAACGGGCCTCGGCTCAGTATATCTACCGGATTGGTATCCTGACCCGTTCTTAACAACTTAGCAATATTATCATTGGCTAGTTTCTATTTTCGTTTGTTTTAATATTTCTTTCGAACCTAGCATGCATTCATATTGGACTTTGATTTCACTATGGAAAATTATTCACTTAATTCGACTGTGAAAGTCGTTGCGTTTAAACCTCAAATATGAGATATTCCATTCTCAGTTGAGTACTCGATTTCATGAAAGTCATCTCGAGTCGTTTCTTTGAAAAGACTTTTGTTTGGATTTGTTTCCAACACATCCTTTTACTTCCCTTGGACTCACCTTGGCTGCAGCACTTCCACAACAGTTGGTAACCGCTCCCCAATGGTGAAACCTGTGAGTCTACGACCCAGGTACTTCCCCACGGTGAAGTTGGTCCCTTAGTCTTTTTATCCTTCAATGTGTCATCCAGACGATTGTCAATTTCGAAGAACCCCATCTAGAGGTTGCTTCAGTGAAACTCCGAAACAAAAGAATTCCAATTAGCAATGTTGAAAGCGTGTCCCATCACACATTGGCGTCCATTTTTCAGTCCGCTCCACTCCATTCCATTACACTACATTTCACTTCATTACATGTCTTTCCCCTACAAAGTGGACACCAAGGCGAGGCAGCTGTAGACACGTCATTTTAACATTTGTGCGGATAAATCTCATATTACGCTATAATTGATGCGGGACGGACCACGGACTCGACACCAATTGGATATGCGATCCTTGGACTCTAGATGAGCTCGTGATTGTCCCTTAGCGAGGGAAGCGTTAGACGTGCGCGGTTGAGAAATCGGCAATGAGCTAGGGTGGTCGGCTCTCTCTCATGCCCGGATCGGGCCACGGGACGGTCACTCTCTCTCTTGCAGCAGCGGTGTTACAATAATATATATCGAGCTAACGGCCCTACAACATGCTCTCTAGCAGCGGCATAAGAGATATATATGAATAGAGCAAATGCCGAGTAAGGGAGCGAAAATGATACCTCCACGCTCTCGGCGTGGGGAAGACGGACCCGGCCGAACTCGTACTCCCAGGATGATTAATACACAACTATTACAGCAAAGAACTACTGCCCACTCCACGCAGGGAGGTAAAGGGGTACACAAGTAGGCCCGGGAGGACCGATTTCGAGTTGACGGGCGGCTTCTCGCGTAGCTTCCGCAGCACACGTACTCGCGACCGTGGGGCCCACGTGCCGTCCTGAGGGGCCGTGTGGGACCGGGACGGCACCACTGTGGTGGGGACGCTTGGGGAAGGGCTCCCTGGGCTGGCATCACGCTGGAACGTCGACCGGAGGCCGGGCGGCTCCGATCGTCACCCGTCGGAATAATCGGCCACGGATCTGCACTTGCTATTTTTCAGCGCACGACCCAACGAGATCACTCGCTGCGGCCAATCCCGATGTCGGATCGGCGATCAGGAGGTACCGTTGGAAAGATCTCTCAAAGTACTTCAAGATAGGACTAGAGAGAGAGAAGCTGTATCTGCACGGATCTGGCCCTTAACTATTTTCCAAGCTGCTGTTGTACAGTACCCGAACTCTCAGAACAGCAGGGTGTTTTCCTAAGAGTTGCCTTTGACCGTAAAGCAAACCTCCGAATCAGATATCGACTTCTTCATGAAAGTTGAGGAGGGGAAAGAGAGTAAAATGATAATATTTTTTGTGGAGGGATTGGTGGAGGCTACGATTTACTATGAATTTTTCACTGACTGGTGGTCGGATCTGGAAATAGGCTGACAGAACTGTAGATAGATCGGAAAGGGAATTTATAAAAATATGAAATGATCTTTCAAAATTTCACGAAATATTGGAGGTGGAGAGGAAGGTGGACAGAACTCCCAGTAAAATTGGGGGCTCCAAGAAAAATCAAAACATGGGTCGAAGACGGGAAACTCAGGGTAGGTGTAGATCTGGTCTGAAAACAGACAGATTGGGAAGAGTAGTTGGACGAAAATTGAAAATTATCAAATGGAAGCTTTATGACCAACCAATTTTTTTGGATCGTGGTTGACACCTCTGGAACACCTCCTAAACATTTTAGCTCAAGATGAGCTCGTGGCTGATTGCAGAAATTCTTGGAAGAGCTAGCTGTCCTGTGTGGACAAAACACCGATGATAGCTTCACGGCGGCGCGATGGCGGCACGAAAGGCGGCGGCGGTGGCACCGATGATTATCGGAGGTGAAGAGGAGATGATAGAATGGATACCACTCTAGAAATGGGGTTGGGGATGAAGAAAACTAGAGGGAGAGAGAGGGGGGTCGAAATTCTCACAAGGGGGCTCTTGCACAATACTTTTTTTTCTCTTTCATTAATTCTAGAATAATAGAAATACATGACTTATATAATAAATGAAAAAAGACCATGAATACCCTTAGATCTAGTATCTGGAGGGGCATTTAAGGGACTTCATATTTGATCCAAATAAAATAAAAAAAATGAAATTCCTAATTAATTCTAATGGGGGGACAAGGTAGGTGAGGTAGGTAGCCTACCTTTGAATTTTTAATCCACTTGTCTCCCATGTGGTCAATTGACATTCAAACCTTCTAGATGGCCACCTAGGATGATTTGACCAGCCCCACATGGCCTAGGTGGATCAATGGGAAAGGGCTGTGGGCCCCCTTGCTTGGGCCTACTAGAATTTTACATATGAACCCACTAAGACTTACAATTGCGTACCCATATAACATAAGGGTATACATACAAATATAAAAGGACATAAATGCAAACAAAATGCGGACGGTCTTGCTTCGATGTCCCCATCAATTCTCCTTGGGTGGGAGGAACTCGACCCCGTCGAGTAGGGGTATGGATGCTCGAGTACTCCGGCGGATCCGTCACCGTGCCAAGTAACGCGGGTATGCTCCGCTCCAAGTGATCATCACCTGCTCATTCCATATATACTCGATATGCACAAGCCGCTACGGGCTAGAGGTGGACACTCTGGGTGGGGCACTCTCAAAGGGGAGGAGATGGCTCGAAGACTCACTAGGAATCACCGATGGGTCCCTGTAGGTGACTAGATCTTGGGTATAGATATAGAACCGATCCCATACTCATCGAGCGAGTCCACTCGCCTCTTACTCATAAGAGATCGACAACGAGCTTGCACAAGACACATGCAGACTCACCATGCACTAACATACGTATGCAAACCGCACAAACAAGAAACGGACTCATGCATGACTCTAGACAAACCTATTGTTAGTCCAACCCGTACATGGGTGACGGCGGACCAGGACACCCGAATGTGTGCCATGCATGCATGTTATGTAACCGAATATGGGTGGCATGGGGAACATCTAAACGTCCAAGTATGACCCAGTCACGTATGGACGGCCCTTTGGATTTGGGAGACTTGAGAGGGCTAGAAGAACCGGATGTGGGTGTATCAAAAATAGGCTTGGTGAAGGTAGATGACCCGGCCCGTGGGGTAGGGGTATGGTAGTGGACTCCCTCGAAGAAAGGAAGTATATATGGAGGGTCTAAGGGTCCACTAGGGAATGGGTCAAAGGGATCAAAGAAGGTATGACCCCTTGTGGTGGGTTCCCACAAGTCACGGTCCCCGATGTAGAAGTCTCGAAGGTGTGGATAGTCAACTTCATGCATTGTAGGTGGGATGGTGATCATGTGTAGGATGTATGGTTCCTCCCTCGGGCGAAAGGGTATGAAGTCGGGTTCGGCCGACATGGGGAGGAATAAGAGAACCTCTGTGGTGATACAACCCACGGTGCACACGGAGATAATGGACCCTAAGACCGGATGGGTGAGGCTACGACTAGTGGGTTGGTCGAAGCCTCGGGCCAAGGAATGTGTCAACTTCCATTGCATGTCTAATCCCATAATAAGGTCATCCAATGTATCAATATGGCGACTAGACCGAAAGGTCGTGTGGAAGGAGTTGACGGGCACTATAGGTAAGGTGGGGTCCATAGAAGGGTAAGGACGTGGGACTAAGCCATCCTTGAGCCAACTAAGAAGTGGCTTGGCCATGTATAGCGTACCCGTTAGAAACACGGGTGGCTCGGGGTGAGGTGGCTCCAAGCATGATGGTTCCGAATGTGGATCGGAAGGTAAGGGTGGTAACGGAGCACTCACGGGTGGTGAAGGCAATGGCGTAGGTAGTCTGATCGGCTCGGGACTTGGGTGGGAGGTAGATGCTTGCCGAAGGGTAGCTAGGGCAGCATCGGCTCGTTGTAGGTCATCATTAAATCGAGACTCAAATGGCTCGACCTCCAAAGCGACCTTATAGGACTGCGCCAGAGAGAATGCATCGCGGACAAGACATTGGATTCAAAAATAAAGCCGCAAACCTCTCCGGAACTGAAATGCGGTCGTGGTGCTCTCCTCTCCCAAGCCATATTCCAACCGGTACTTATCATAGTCCTGGATGTACTCGGACACGGACCTATCACCTTGGACGGGTCGACATGGGTTGGCCATTGGTGCCGAAAAGATGGGAATGGATCCCTAGGAATGGATATGCAAGGCCATTTAGACAAGACACTAGACCGACTATGCACGGTTTGGGATGCATGCACACTAAGGACAAGACACCAAGACTCGGTACGTGGCGGAGTTAATCGATCCGAAGATCACTCGCGCAAGTGTGCGGCCTTCCCGATAGGCGTAACCTAACATTCGGACAACACCTTTTTATATACTGGGTTATTGGGATGAAATGCAACCTAAACCGACTTAGACGATGACTAGACGTAAATGTTTTGATTTTAGACACCCTAGACTCAAACTCGCTCTGATACCAAACTGATGCGGGACGGACCACGAACTCGACACCAATTGGATATGCGATCCTTAGACTCTAGATGAGCTCGTGATTGTCCCTTAGCGAGGGAAACATTGGACGTGCGCGGTTGAGAAACCGGCAGTGAGCTAGGGTGGTCGGCTCTCTCTCATGCCCGGATCGGGTCACGGGACGGTCACTCTCTCTCTCGCAGCAGCGGTGTTACAACAATTTATATCAAGCTAACGGCCCTACAACATGCTCTCTAGCAGCGGCATAAGAGATATATATGAATAGAGCAAATGCCGAGTAAGGGAGCGAAAATGATACCTCCACGCTCTCGGCATGGGGAAGACGGACCCGGCCGAACTCGTACTCCCGGGACAATTAATACACAACTATTACAACAAAGAACTACTGCCCACTCCACGCAGGGAGGTAAAGGGCTACACAAGTGGGCCTGGGAGGACCGATTTCGGGTTGACGGGCGGCTTCTCGCGTAGCTTCGGCAGCACACGTACTCGCGACCGTGGGGCCCACGTGCTGTCCTGAGGGGCCGTGTGGGACCGGGGCAGCACCACTGTGGTGGGGCCGCTTGGGGAAGTGCTCCCTAGGCCGACGGCACGTTGGAACGTCGACCGGAGGCCGGGCGGCTCCGATCGTCACCCGTCGGAATAACTGGCCACGGATCTGCACTTGCTATTTTTCAGCGCGCGATCCGACGAGATCGCTCCCTGCGGCCAATCCCGATGTCGGATCGGCGATCAGGAGGTACCGTTGGAAATCTCTCTCAAAGTACTTCAAGATAGGACTGGAGAGAGAAGCTGGATCTGCACGGATCTGGCCCTTAACTATTTTCCAAGCTGCTATTGTACAGTACCCGAACTCTCAGAATAGCAGTGAGTTTTCCTGAGAGTTGCCTTTGACCATAAAGCAAACCTCCGAATCAGATATAGACTTCTTCATGAAAGTTGAGGAGGGAAAAGAGAGTAAAACGGCAATATTTTTTGTGGAGGGATTGGTGGAGGCTACGATTTACTATGAATTTTGCACTGAGTGGTGGTCGGATCTGGAAACAGGCTGACAAAACTGTAGATGGATCAGAAAGGGAATTTCTAAAAATATGAAATGATCTTTAGAAATTCCACGAAAAATTGGAGATGGAGAGGACGGTGGACAAAAACTCCCATTAAAATTGGGGGCTCAAAGAAAAATCAAAACATGGGTCGAATACCAGAAACTCAGGGTAGGTGTAGATCTGGTCTGAAAATAGACAGATCTGGGATGAGTAGTTGGACGAAAATTGAAAATTATCAAATGGAAGCTTTATGACCAACCAATTTTTGTGGATCGTGGTTGACACCTCTGGAACACCTCCTAAAAATTTTAGCTCAAGAGGAGCTCGTGGCTGATTGTAGAAATTCGTGGAAGAGCTGGCTGTCCTGTGTGGATAGAATACCGACGATAGCTTCGCGGCGGCGCGATGGCGGCACGAACGGCGGCGGCGGCGGCACCGATGATTACCGGAGGTGAAGAGGAGATGATAGAAAGGATACCACTCTAGAAATGGGGTTGGGGATGAAGAAAACCAGAGGGAGAGAGAGGGGGGTCGAAATTCTCACAAAGGGGCTCTTGCACAATAATTTTTTTCTCTTTCATTAATTCTAGAATAATAGAAATACATGACTTATATAATAAATGAAAAAAGACCATGAATACCCTTAGATCTAGGATCTGGAGGGGCATTTAAGGGACTTCATATTTGATCCAAATAAAATAAAAAAAATGAAATTCCTAATTAATTCTAATGGGGGACAAGGTAGGTGAGGTAGGTAGCCTACCTTTGAATTTTTAATCCACTTGTCTCCCATGTGGTCAATTGACATTCAAACCTTCTAGATGGCCACCTAGGATAATTTGACCAGCCCCACATGGCCTAGGTGGACCAATGGGAAAGGGCTGTGGGCCCCCTTGTTTGGGCCTACTAGAATTTTACATATAAACCCACTAAGACTTACAATTGCGTACCCATATAACACAAGGGTATACATACAAATATAAAAGGACATAAATGCAAATAAAATACGGACGGTCTTGCTTTGATGTCCCCATCAATAATGCCCCAACGCGGCTCTCATATTTGAGTTACGTCGATAATTTTCTAATCTTTTGAATTTATTCAGCATTTTTGAGAAGGAATGTTGACGCGTCTTTCAATACAGACGCGTCCTATGGACGCGTCTCAATGATCATATACTTCTATGAAAAGAACAAAAAAGGAGAAAAAAAGAAAGAGCCTATTTAACGCGTCCAGGGTAAGAGACATGGTTAATAGACGTGTCTTCGGATAAGGATGCGTCAATCAAAAAAAGTCGACAAATTCCTCGACAAAATCAGTCATTTTCTTACTCCTGTTAAATATTCCGGGAGAATTATTGGGCTTTTAAGGCGTCTTGGAAGATCGACGCGTTCACTAGACGCGTCTTTCCTCCGAGATGCATCCTCAATTTTAAATATGATAGATTTTAATGAAGGCGTCTATGATGTTGGACACGTCCATGTAGACGCGTCCCCCGCCTAAGACGCCTCTTTCAAAATCTCCCCTATAAATTTAGCACCACTTCCTCCGAATCCAAAGAGGAAGAGGGGGGGGCAAAGTTCTGATTCGAGAGGGTTACGGGAAAGAAAGAGAGAAAGAAAAAAGAAAAAGAGAGAGAAGGAAAAGAAAAGAGAAGGAAAGAAAGAGAAAATGGAAAGGAAAAGAGAAGGGAAGAGAGAGGGAGTTCCCCTCCCCCTCTCTTCTTCCACCCTTCAGTTTGCCATAGAAGGGGGTGCCGTCGGAGTTCCGTGTTACGTTCCTAAGTCCTGTTGGGGTGCCGCTGGAGTTCCGCGTCACTTTCCTAAGTCCTGCCGGAGTGCCGCCGGAGTTCCGCATTATGTTCCTAAGTCCTGTCGGGGTGCCGCCGGAGTTCCGCCACACATCTTCGAAGTTCTACCGAGGCCAAAGCTTCGTCAAAGCTCCATCCTATCTTCGGCGACTCCAATAAGCGTTCCTTCCCTTTTATTTCTTATTTTTAGTTGCATACATCTCTTGCATATCATTTCTTCCCTACCTATTTAACCCGAAAGGGGTTTAAACAACATCAACCCGGTGTGTGTCGATTCATGATTTCATCCTTTGCAACATATAGAATTGATACTACACTAGCGTCATTCTAATCCTTCTATGGTTGTTTGTTGTCTTTGCTTTCGCAAGGGTAACCAATCGGAAGGCTCTCTTCTTCAACTTGTCAAAAGAAGAGGAAGAAGGAGTCCACAGTTCCCCCCCGTGACTAAGGCGAAGGCGATCCTTTCATTTGGGGCCCATGACCCCCGGCGATCACACCGTCCCTATGCCCGTGTTATTGTTGACTTCTTTATTCTTATGTACACCGAGTGGAGGGTCGTCTCCCGCGTCGGTCCCCTTTCCCTGATTTGATTTCAGTACTTTCCCATTCCTCCGAGGCCGCGGTGATTCACCTCCCGCAATGGATGTTTACTTTCCGCACTCTAACTTACTAACGTTTACTTTCTGCACTCTAACTTACTAATTTTTACTTTCTGCACTCTTAACTTTTACTTTCCGTATCCTAACTTACTAACTTTACTTTCCGCACTCTGACTTTTACTTTTCGTATCCTAACTCGCTAACCCTTACTTTCTGCAGTCTAACTTTCTAACTTTAATTTCTGTACTCTAACCTTAACCAACCTTTATTTCTATGCCCCAACCCTATATTTCGAGGTCGTGGTGAGTCACTTCCCGCTATGGTCGTTTAAATTTTCCATTACTTTATACCTCGAGGTCGCAGTGAGTCACTTCCCGCTATGGCCGTTTAAATTCTCCATTACTTTATACCTCGAGGTCGCGGTGAGTCACCTCCCGCTATGGCTGTTTAAATTCTATATTGCTTCATATGTCGAGGCCCACGGTGAGTCATTTCCCGTTATGGCCGTTTCAATTTCGCAGTCTAATTTCAGTCCTTCCCCTTTTATTTCTGCATAATTGTCTCTGGCTCTTCTAAGCAATACCCCGTAGAGGAGCAATCTCCCACGGTGGTCCATGTGTATTGCCATATTTTGATAAGCTAAATCTTTGCAACGAAATTACGCCGGAGTAAACAAACAACGCAAGTGCTTCAAATACCCCACAGAGGAGCAATCTCCCGCGGTAGCCAGTTTCATTATTTTGTTTTGATTAATGCTGTGAGTTCAATCCTTTGCTTGATCCATGTTGTAATTTATCACACAGTAACACGGGCCAGTTCATCCATACTCCCCTCCCGGGACTCTCCCCCCTTCCCGCGTGACGGCTGCCGCATCTCCGGCGACGTTCACACCTGTGAGGGAGGAAGAGGTCAAGAGGATGATGAGCTCTATCTCATATCTGTCTTCTCTCTCTGAACTAATCAATCTCTCGAGCTTACCATGCTCCCTTTCCAACAGTATCATTTGTAGAGTTGCGTCTGAGAAGATACCTCAAAGCCAGGAGCGAGGAGACCAGGTCAGGCATCGTTTTCACAAGATCTTCTTGGAATCCCAAGCGCTGCTCGTGGCACTCTTTGCCCGTGATTACTTTTCATGGGCCGGTTGGGTGGATACACTCACAGGATTGCAAGCTAGGCTAGAGAAGAATTTTACAGAGCTTGACACTTTCTATGAGGAGGTTATTGCAGCACACGAAGACCCCACCATAAGGCTGACAAGAAATGAAGAAGACATCGTTGATGTGTTGTTGGGTCTTGAGAAAGAAAACAGCCTAACCAAGGATCATGTGAAGGGACTACTCATGGTGCACAACCATTAATCCTTTCAGTTTTGATCCCTTTCTTTACAACTTTATGTTTGTCCTTAATTTCTTCAACACTCTCTTGTCTATATATGTACGTTGGCCCTTAATTTCATGTAAATACACAGAATATCTTCATGACTGGAACGGACACAACTTCTGCTACCCTAGAGTACGCAATGGCAGAGCTCATGAGGAATTCCAACGTCATGTTGGAAGCACAAGATGAGGTGATAAGGGTGGTGGGAGATAAGGGTAAGGTTGAAGAAAGCGATATATCTCAGCTCAACTACCTCAGATTCGTGGTAAAAGAGACGCTGAGGTTGCACCCAGTTGCTCCGCTCCTGATCCATCAAGAGACCATGGGTCATGTTAATATCAATGGCTACAATATCCTCCCCAAGACGAGAGTGGTTGTGAGTGCATGGGCAATAGCGCGGGACCCGAAGTGGTGGGACAAGCCAGACAAGTTCATCCCGAAAAGGTTTGTTGATAGCACCGTCGACTTTAGAGGACACCATTTTGAGTTCATCCCGTTTGGTGCCGGCAGGAGGATCTGTCCTGGATTATCGTTCGGGATCATGACTGTGGAGCTTGCACTAGCTTGCGAATCTCCTCTTTGCTTTCAATTGGGAGTTGCCGGATGACATTAAGGAGGTGGGTATCGACATGGATGAAGCGACTGGTATTACAGTCCATTTGAAGACCAGCCTGCAATTGAAAGCCACCAGACGTATTCCTCGTACGCACGGCGGCGCGTGACGAGGTAAGCTGCTCTGAGTAATCAGATGCGTTGTCCTTCCTTAAGAGACTGATTTGATATGTCCGTACGTGTTGATGTCGTTAATGTTTTTTCTTTAGTGTTTGCTGCGTGTAAACTAATATAACTTCACCATTAGACATATGAGAGTTGTCTACGGAATAATGGTAACATTATCTCTATGGGAGTTGTCATGCGGGTGGTGCCAAATTAATGTGCATGATTTGTCACCATGCTTACCCACCCGCATGCTTCCAATGATATAGACGTTTGTTGTGTAAGATTTGATTTCTTCGTGTTTGTCTTGAAAGGATGATTGGTTTAATGACAAGTAAATGTCCCCTTCGATATTTGATCGTGTCACGTGTTTACATGAATAATGCACATGATTTGTCTATTCACACTGAGTGTGACGCATCGCATCATATTTGAATAAATTTGATACGTGATACGAAAGGATTTAAGCCGTGACTGTGAATAACGTAACATAAAGAAAAAATTCAAAATTTATCCCGATGTCATTTATTGTTCGGACGTGATTCTCATTAACTCACTATTTAAGAAAATTCTGATCGTTACCTTAGTGATGAAAAGATCACATCTAAATTGAATAGTACCCTCGCGACGATAATCAACTCCGCAAGTAAGTAACCCAAACACAAGACATGGTGATAGTACACCGTCAATACTCGACGCGGTGTCACACTCCAGTGATATCGGTACCACGTTGCACCAGTCTTCGATGGGATTGGACCACCCCATCTGTATTACCATCACTCCTATATGTAGTCTCAACTATGGGACCACTCGTGTGAATGCCCTAGTATTGTCACATAAGGTTAGTGAAAATGATCTCATTGGTGACGTAATTGGCGATAAAGACCTGAATTCCCGCGGGCCTGGTGGTGCAACCATCTCTTGTGTTGCATCGGTTCTGACCAAGCCATTTGATCGAGCCTCAATTGTGTTGGTCCTGGCCTTGGGGTACTATGGAATTCAGTCCTGGTCCATCTTTTAGGCTCGGACCACATGAAATGCTAATTAAACTCACCTTCTTCGTATTGTCACCAGTAAATGTCCGCATTCGGAAAGGTCAGAGTTCCTTATTATATGCCTCACTTTGTTTTCATTCTTATTTTTTAAAAAAAAAGGGTCAAACTTCCATATAATTAAGTCTGTTCCAAGACTCATTTCTGCACTAGAAGGTTAATTATCGTCCATGAGATACACAATCCCTTAATTAATTTGTTAGCAACAAATTAAGGCCGTGACAGCTCTTAATTATTTGGAGAATGATAAGAAATGTAGCCTGCCCGAACGGGATCACTTTGCAACAGCATGTTAATGGGCCGGGAGTGCCCATTGGGCCTCCGCTGTCATCGAGCCCGCAGCCGCCCTTTCTCTTCTTCTCCCTCCTATTCCCCTCCACGTTGCAACCCCTTGTCCACCGCCGAAGCACCTCCCCACGTGGCTTCTGCTCCTCCCCTCTCCATCTACTATAAACGGAGGGGTGAAGGTGGGGGAGGGGGGTTGTTTCATGCAAGTGGGAAGAGTGTGTGTGCACAAATGGTGGTGCGTGCGTGAGTGCATATGTGGTGTGGAGGGTGTGGGTGAGTGCACGTGTGTGTCTATGCATACAAGAAGTGTGCACGTAGGTGTCGAGGAGTTTAGTTAATTAAAAGAAAATTGGGGGCGTTACGAACACGTAGCCACGCTTCAGGTACACAGAATTTCATATTTCAACGTTGACAAGTTCGGCAATAATTTGGAAGGGCCGTCACTGTAGTCCTACGAATTTGGAGGGTGAATGAGTGGGTAGACTCACGTAACTGACTCTCCACTTCACTCGAGTGTGTCTACTTCACCAAAATTTGTTATGCGACCGCGCTTAGACTTCTGAGGTTCAACTTTTGCTTCCGTTCTGCTTTCACCTACGTTTTAACTTTGTGCGAATAAGTTGCATCATTAATATTGTACTTGTGATTTTTGTAATCCTATATATATATATATATATATATATTGTCTAGGGTTATCAACCGAACATCATACAAATTTAATAAAGTAATACTTCCAATCAAAAAAAAACACTTCACATGTTGTTTGTGTTTTCTTTTTTATTGAACACGACGTTGTATGGCTAGCATGCGACACAGACGTCTTTGCAAAGTGATTCTCACGAACTATTAAACATCCATTATCAGCGTTTGATATTTTTATCATTCTACGTGAATAATGCATACAGCACGTTATTCAGCACCTTTTTTTTTTGTTTGGAAGGAGGAACAAACACAAACAAAGGTCATTATTATGCAAACAACTAACTAAAATGAAAAGCAAAACACAGCCAAACGCAGCCTGGGAAGCAACCCGAATGCCTAGAACAAACCAAGGTCATTATTAGCTAAGCTAGACTACTCAAGGGACGCATATGACCGTCTGGCAACCAGTTACTGTAATCAAGGTTTGCCGTGCCATCTGACTCGGGGGTATTGATTTTCTGATGACATGATAAGGTATGATCGTGTTGCGTCGTGTTTATGTCGCACCGCGTCACGTCGTTAAGACTCCCTAATATATTACATCTTGCCATAAATCGATCGTGTCGATATCAATCAAGTACGATCCAATATGCTATATCTCAAATATCAAATCAATATGACAAACCTTGGTCATAATCTTTTCACGGTGCCTTTTGCAGATCCTATGGACTGACTTTCATCCTCCCGCGGACAGCGCTGCACAACTGAACATAACAGTACTCATCGAAAGAAGAGAAAATGGATAGGGAAAATAGATAGGGAATTTGATCTATTTTTGACCTGATCATCTTGCATCGCAAATTGACTTGTGCAGTCATGTTACCGAGGGCTCGAAGGGGGGGGGGGGGGCGGGGGGGTTGCACCCACTCTTGCCGGGGGTTGCTGGCAAATGTGCAGTCTCGCATGCCTAAAAAAATATTCGGGGGAGTGGTATTATGGGTTGAGGTCCAGATGTGCTCGGAGCACCTCCGTGGCTCTCCTTAACACCACTGGAAGGCTTAGGCTCACGAGAGAGAAGAAGTCTCCTAGGAGAGGTCATAGAAGCGACATGAAGAGGGAAGCATAGGGAGACCTCACGAGAGACAAGAGAAAAGAGGAAGCAGCGAGCACCGACTTCGGAGAAGAAGTGTAATGCCCCAGATTTTTCAGGTGTTTTTCGGATCATATTTGCGGGTCCCGGGGTGTGTTTTGTGTTTCATGTGTATTTTACGTGTATTTTTCCCTGATGAGTCTTCGGAACTCTGTGCAGGGTGAACCGTTGCGTTCTCCGACTCTGGGACAGTACCACTGCGTTATGCGTCTTCCGAGGATCGTAGAGGTAATTTTTCTATATTTTTTATATTTTTAAAATTTTTAAATTTTCTATATATTAACCCCTCCTTATCTCTCTCCCCTCATTTCTCACTCTCACCCTCTCTCTCTCTTCTCTTACACTCTCCTCTCCGACGTCCGACGGACCGGGGCGAGGGCGAGGCGGGGTGGCGCGAGCGAGGAGGATGGTGAGGATGGGTCGAGAATTGAGGCACGATGGCGCGGTGGAGCTTGACCGCGAGTTCGGGGTGCCGCGAGGGTTTAACGGCGTTTTCTTCGTGGATCGGCGTCCACGGCGCGTCGTTTCTTCGGTGGAGGTAGGGGGACGGATCTTTAGCTCGTGTACTTCATTTTTCGCGAGTTTTGGGTGTTTTGGGGAAAATCATGTTTTTAGGGTTTGTGTGCCGATCCGCCGTTTCGTCGCGTTTCGGACCGATTCGTGGGTGTAGATGCATGCTAGTGGTGTCGGGGGAGCTTCCCCCTTGTTTTCCCCATCATCCGTGGATGATCGGGGCGTGGATCACATTTTTGGGTTCGTTCTCGCCGTCCCGTTCTCGGGATGGTGTGGCAGTCGTTCCAGTGACCGCCAGAGTCTCTGGCGGCCCAAGGTGGGTGCGCCAGAGGCCGTGACATCCCGAGAGGAGTGCGTCACGGGTTACTGTTTTGTCGGCAGGTCCCTGAGTCGTCTGGCGGCCGCACGATAAACCGCCAGACAGTGTGGCGGCCTAGGGTTTGACCGCTACATTTGTTGTTGACCGTTGATTTCTGTTGGGGTCACGGGTCTTCTGGTGCACCAGGGTTAGTCCTCCAGAGTGCTGTGGCGGCCTGAGAGTGGGGCGCCAGAGTTAACGTGACATGTCTTCTAGCACACCAGGGTTGGTCCACTAGATGCTGTGACGGCTTGAGGTAGATGCGCCAGAGCCAGTGTGTTTTCTTCTTCTGGCGCTCCATGGTTGGACCGCCAGAGCCTTGTGGCGGCCCAATGTAGGACCGCCAGGAGATTCTCCACGTTTGCCGTGTTTGTGGTGCGTTGTGTTGGTCTCCAGTCAACCCGGTTGAGATCCAGTGGTTGACCTTCGACCTTGAGAAGTGTCCCGGACACCGTGAGGCCTGTGTTTGTGTTTTGGGGGTGTCCGGAGGCGCCACGTTGTCTCGACCAGCGTGTTCGTGAGTCTTGGGGCTCGGGTGACCCCATGCGTGTGTCCTGAGTTTCCATGTGGGCCATGTGTGTGGCCTCGGATTGTGAGTCATGTTGACCAGCCTAGGGCTGGAGGTTTCTCGAGTTCCCTTTTTGAGGGAAGAGTCTCGGTAGTTGTGAACTACCCCGTGAGTCATCGCATCGTGGTTTCGGACCTATGGATTAGGCCAGATTGACGACTCAGAGCTGTCTCATGTAACGGTCTTGACCTCGAGTCTGGTGACTCAAGGACCGTTGAGTTTAGTAGGTCTAGTGGGCTGTCCAGAGTCTGGTGGTCTCGAGCCACCTGTTACTCCGTGTTACTCGCAATGGGTGCGTGCGTGGTTTTCTGTGTCCACATTCTGTGACACATCCACTAGTCGTAGCTTTCCCATGGCACGCGTGTGCTGGCTCGCCTGGGAGTGGCTGAGCGGCATACTCGAGAGAGACGGTGAGTAGGCTGGTTATCATAGGGCCCCCGCGTACAGTCGAGTCCGGGCACGGGGGAAATTACCAGCTAGAGGACAGGCCTAGGGCGTATGGTCTGAGTGTGCACACGAGGCTGAGGGTTTCGGACCCGCGCTGACGAGCGCGACCTCAGCTAGTCCTTGCTTTGTGGTACTACTGGTTACTGAGTGTGTCTGAGTCTCTCACCCGGGGCGTTGGCTAGACACTTGTGACGCGGTGTAAGACGTCAGAGGACGCATCCAGTCGTTCTTCTAGTGGGCGGTACTCCCGTGACGTGAGTTGTTTTGTTTTTTCGTTTCCCGTCTGCGAGACGGGGTTTCGTGTGTGGTTTCGGGAGTGTTCCCATAGTCGAGGTATGGGGTTTCCGGTGAGCGTCACCGAGGACTTCTCCCTAGACGGCATGGGGGTTCACGACTGCGAGGTCGTGACTGTGTTTCCGGACCGTGTGGTTTCGCCTTGGACCCTACTGTGAGGGCATGTTTCCGCGACCGAGGTGTCGTGGCATTTTCCTAGTAGCGTGGCTAGGGCGGTTCGTGTCTGGTGGTCCCCGATCGTGGAATCGGGATGTCGGGTGTGTGACTTGGTTGTCCCCCGACGGGAGATCGGGTCATGTTTTCTGGTACAGTAGGAGTAGCTGTGGAGCCGAGGTTTTGCCGGCCACCGTAGTTACTTTCCTACTTTCGTAGTTACTGCTTTCCGTGCCGCCGTTGTTTCTCAGTTGGCGTTCCGCGGGATCCATACTGAGCCAGTGACAGGAGGCTCATCCCAGGTTTTCAGGTGCGGCAGTTCTTCCTATGGGTTCGGGGGAGTTGCGTTGAGGTTCTTAGTTGCCAGCTCGTCGGGCCGAGTGTTCACTTAGCATGTGGTACGTTTTACTTCTTTAGACTATACTTTCTGTTGGATTATACTCTGTTGTAGTTAGTTGTTTGTTTCTATTATTATATCTGTTGTCCTGCTCTATTTCCTATTTCTATGTACACCACACCTATCCTTTTAGCCCTTCCGAGTCTTCGGGCTCGTGGGCGGCGGTTCGGGGTTCGAATGGTATCGGGCCTTCCCGATATCCGGATCTCGGGTCGCTACAGCTGGTATCAGAGCCATGGTTGTGGTGTGTACATGGGAATTCGAGATATTGCAATGATCAGAGTCCGTAAGGTCCAGTACAGTCGGCAGTTGGCGTAGGGTTTCGTATTTGTTTTCCGCTTGGTTTCTCACGTGAGAGTGTGAGGGCGCGGCGTTGGCGCTGTGGAGGTGGTTGTTGTCGTCGTTGGAGTGCCGGCGTGGGGCTCGAGGTTGAGGTCGAGAGCTTTCTCCCTTTGGTGCTGGCCCCGGTTATGCTGCGTTGGGCAGAGGTTGTCGGCAGGTGTGTTGCAGTGGTGCTGTGTTTGAGGTAATTGCGGTGAGGTCAGGTGGCTGGCGAGGATCGTCCATGGTTAAGTGACCGTGCGTGCGCTCCGAGGGAGCTGTTATTGGTGTTGGCCACTCCAGCTGAGGATTTATCCAGCCCCTGAGGTGTTGAGGTCGTGTTTCGAGGAGGTGTTGACACCCAATTTTTTGTCGATAAGTTGAGTCATTCCTTTTACTTTCATTGTTGATGCCTCGAGTTGTCCATTACTCGTTGGGCTATTTTTTGGCATCTCTTTGGGCCTATCTTATGGGTAGCCTCCCTCCCTGGCTGGGTCTGTTCAATTCAGGGCTTAATGGGCCTTAGTTCTGCTTGATTTTTCGCATTTTATGAATTTCAAACGTCCAGGCTTGCACGGTCAATCTCCGGCCGCTCATACCATAGGCAGTTGGCATTGAGCCGTTCATATATTCATTGGATATTTAGCTGATTTTGTGAATTTCCACCGACAAGCTGTCACACGGTCTGAGTGTAGCCATTCAAGCTAATCGAGCGGACTGACCTTAGCCGTGCATCTCCCAGAGTCCTAAGCTCGTTGACTCTTTCAGATAATTATCTATTTATTTATCTCTTTTGATTTACCACCGACAGGCTATGAACGGTTAGCCCTTGGCCGCTCTAGTTGTTGAAAGGTCTAGAAATAACCGTTCAATCCATGAGAGTCCAACGGCGAAATAGTCGGTCAGTTCGATGGATATTTGGATAATACTTATTATTTATTGAATTTCCACCGACAGGTTGAGCGGTCTGGAATCAGCCGTGCAACATGATGGGCGGTCTATCGACAGACCGTGCAACTGCCTGATTTCTGAAGAATTTAAGGTTTTTCTCGTCGTTGGCGTTGTCGATCTTTGTGGAGGTGACGGAGGGGGAAGAAGCTTCCATGAGGGCACACTGGGGGATGGAGGAGGAACAGAGGGGGAGGAGGCAGTGACGGATCTCGTCGAAGTCCTGCTTGGGGCTGCCGAACTTGCCAGTGTCGTAGAGGGTGAGGAAGAGGCAAAGAAGGTGGTGGGGTGGTGGCGATTGCAACGGAGGGTGGAGAGAAGGTGGGTTGTAGAGTTGGGGGGGTCCGGCCTTCGCAGGGGAGGGGGAGATGGCTCCAGCGGCCAGGTGGAGGGGGAGGGTGGTCTGGTCTTCGTGGGGGAGGGGAGACAGCTTCGGCGGCCATGGTGGAGGGGGAGGGGGGTACAACCTTCGCAGAGGAGGGGGAGACGGCTCCGGTGACCAGGGGAGGGGGGGGTCTGGTCTTCGCAGGGGAGAAAGAGATGGCTCCGGCGGCCATGGTGGAGGGGGAGGGGATGTTCGACCTTCGAAGGGGAGGGGAGACAGCTCCTGTAACGACCCGAGATCCGAGTATGGAAAAGGAACCGACACGACTCGAACCTCGGCCCACCACCCACGAGCCCGAAGACTCTAACGTAACGAGGTGGCAAGAGAGGAGGTTCTATGTAATGTCCCGAGTTTTTTGGACATTTTTTCAGATCTGGATCTGTGGGTTTCGGATCACTTTCGAGGGCTCCGGAGCGCGTTTTGTGGTTTACGCGTATTTTTCCCTGATGAGCCTTCGAAACCCTGTACATGGTGAACCGTTGCGTTCTCCTACTCCGGGACGGTACCAGTGCGTTGAGCGTGTTCCGAGGATCGAGAAAATATTTTTTTTAATTTTTCATATTTTCGTATTTTCTTAATTTTTTATATATAACCCTTTTTCTTTTTCTTTTTCCCTCCTTCTTTCTTCTTCTTCTTTTCTTTCCTCCCCCATGAGTGGCCGACCGTTGCAAGCTCTCCCCCGTTTGAAGATCTCGCGGCGCCCTCTCCCTCTCCGGCTGTTGAAGGCGAGCCGAGGTGGTGGCGTGGCGACGACGGGGGCGGCAAGGTGGTCGAGGTAGTGGCATTCGCGCGGCGTGGGGCGTGGTGTTCGTGAGCGGCGAGATTTGGAGATCGACGGCGATCTGGTGATTTTTGAGCTTCCTTGAGGTAGGGGGACGTATCCTTACCTCCTTTCCCGCTTTCCCCGTGATTTCTAGGCCGTGGGGAGGTCGAGAGGGGCTTGTTTCATGCTGGGAAGGAAAATCGCATGTTTGGGGTTTGAGCGCCGGATCTCACGATTTGTGTGATTTTTGGTCGATTTTTGGGTTCCATTTAGTGCTAGAGGGGTAGGGGAAGGATTCCCCTTTTGTTTCCCATTCACCTGGGGGTGAAAGGGGCGTGGGATCGAGTTTTTCGAGCGAGGGTCGCGAGCCGGGCTCGGCCTGGTATCGCGGCGGTCTCAGGAGTCGCGTTCTTGATGAACACGACACGTCGAAGGGTCGCGTTCATCCAGGAAGATGAACAGTAGGTCGGTCGGGATCGTGCATGCCCGACTCACCGCGATGATTGAGATCGCGTCCACCAAAGACACCGCGTCAATGACGCGGCGGAGATGGGTAGCGCTTTCGTCTGAGCGTGTCTGGGGATTTGGTCCAGATCGCGCCCCTTGCGGGTGCCGCGTTTATCAGATCACGCCCACCGTGTTGGGCTCGTTCTATTGAGAACGCGCATGTCCCCTAGCGCACGTTCTCCGGTGATCGCGATCGGACCCTTGGGCGCATTAATGTCGCGCCCCTAGTGATGGTCACGTTACCGTACCCTTTTGATCTGCATTTCTCTCCAGCAGTTTAGCCTCTGGTTGAGTTAGTAGTTGGGTCCTTTGTGGCGTATGGCCTGAGGGTTGCCTTGAGCACCCAGTGAGAGCCATAGTTGCGCCTAGGGGTCCCCGGAGGCACAGTTACCTCGGTTGGCATGCTGCGTGACTTAAGGGACGATTAGATCTCGTCTGTGTCCCGGCATCCGTATTCCCCATTTTGTCACCGAGAGTCTGTGTCGGTACAGAGGGCTACCTCCGTGCCTCGTCAAGTGCATAGCCGGTGGTTTCCGTTGGTTAGTGAGTTCTTACGTCCAGTGTCACGTCCACTAGTCGTAACCTTCTTACAGCACGTGTGTGCTGACCCACTCAGGAGTGGTGGAGCGGCTTACCCGAGAGAGATGATTTTTAGGCTGGTTGCCGTAGGGCCCCTCTGCGTAGCCTGAGTCTGGGCTTTGGGGAAGAACCGGCTAGAGGATATGACCTAGGGCGCATGGTCTGTGTGTGCACACGTAGTTGGGGGCAGTCAGACCCGCGCTGACGAGTGCGACCCCAGCTAGTCCTTGTTCGTGGTACTTGTTGCGTGTCTCAGTCTCCGCCTGGGGCGTGTAGGGAGACACTTGGGCGCTGTGTAAGACGTCAGGAGATGCATCCGGTCTTACTTCTAGTGGGTGGTGCTTCTGTCTTCTGGCAGGTACACACCTGTTTTCCCATCGGACCGCAGTCGGTTGTTCGGTATAGTACGATTAGATATAGTGAGATTTTTTGTTTATTTATTGCTATTACTACCGTACTTCTGTTATTTAGCTTATTTCCCTTGCTGTCGTGTTTTCCTCCTTGTGAGGTGGGGGTCTGTGGGATCCCTACTGAGCCTACGAAATGAGGCTCACCCCTATGTTTTCAAATGAGGCGGGGTCATCGAGAGGTGCGTCCGAGGCTCACCGTGGTTCCTACAGTCAGGGTTAGTCGCCAGTTGCCAGAGTCGGGGTATGTCTCGTGTACTTGTACTTTTCCTTCTGTTGACTGTACTTATATTGGACATGAGATACTTTAGACCTTGTAGCTGTTTAATGATTTTTTATCTTAATTTCTGTATAATTTTTAGTTCTTCGTGCTAGCTCTGTAGTTATCTTAGATTCTCGTGTGCCCTCATACCATCCTTTAACCCTTCTGAGTCTTCGGACTCGTGGGTGGCGGGCCGGGGTTCGAGTTGCGCCGATTCCTTTCCGGTACTCCGATCCCGGGTCGTTACAGCTTCGGCAGCTAGGGGAGGGGGAGGGGGTTTGACCTTCGCAGGGGAGTGGGAGACGGCTCCAACAGCTAGGGGTGGGGGAGGGGGGTCCGGCTTTGCATGGGAGGGGGGAGGTGGTCCGGCAACCATGGTGGAGGGGGAGGGGGCTTCGACGGCATAGGTGGAGGGGGTCCGACGGCCATAGTGTAGGGGGAGGGGTTTTCTATTTTTCTCTTTTTAAAAAAAATGAGGGTAATTTTTTCTTTTCTCATGTTCATTTAAAATTGACCATAGTTAACCTCATAGTTGGTTACGTGCGGTTTTGAGACAATGGTATTTTTGCACAATTAAGATTTACACAATGATATGTCTGTTAATGTATTTCTAGGAATAATTTTTTTACAAATTTACATCTAACAATATTTTTCATGTAAAAAACTTAAAAATAAATATAAATAAATAATTTGAAGATGAATAGTGTTGAGATATTGTGACGTTTAAATTATTATAGATTTTATTAATTAAATATATTATAATTATCTAAAGATTATGTTTAAAAGGAGTCATTTAGATTGTTAAATAAAATTTAAAAGTGAGAAAATCATTTAAAAAATTTTCAAGATTAGAAAAGAATAAGAAAAAATAATAAGGAAAAAGTGACCCTGTAGGTCTCGAACCTACAACCTCAAACATATAATAACCCAACACTCCTAATCAACTAAGCTAATAAGTCACATTGTCATGACATATAAAACATTATATTTAAATAGATATATATGTACTATATATGTACTAGACCGCTTGCATCCCATGCACCAGTCATATCGGTTATATGGGGGTACGGTCCAGCACGTGTGGTACCTAGCGTACCAGACTGATATGTAAAACCATGGATCAGATTAGCTAGCAATGCTTGCTTGATGTCCTTAGTAGTACGGGGTTTGATGACAGGAGGATGCTATGGATCATCGCTTGTATCCTTTCAGCTAGGTTTGCTATCCTTATAAATGGATAGTGGCTGGGGCCTAAGACAATGTGGACGCACTTTTCGATCGTTTATTATGCTCGTTTGTTCGGGAATGGTTAATTCGTCTATTAAGTGCGTGGGCGTGCCAGTCACAAACTGACAATTTATTCTGGCCCCGAAGAGCCCATGGTGCGCTCGATCTGACTCGGTCAGACGATTGTGTGGTTCGTGTCGGGACCAAAACCCGCCGCGCCATAAAGGTCATGGCGTCATTTACATCCCCCATACGAGGGAACACCCTTGATTAATCATCGGGATTCAGGGCCTCATGGCCAAGAAATTAATTGCATGAAAGGTCTATTACGAGGTATTGAAATCCTCGCGCAGGGGCGAGAAGAAAACCACTCGCGGTCATGTCAGTCGTGTACTGATCATTTAATGTTCGGACGAATGTCCGGCTCAAAAAAATCGCGGTTGTCGCGGGAAAACCGGAACGCATGTATGCCGAGATATGGCAAATCTATTGTTCGGAAGAGCGGAGAACATTCGGCTAAACCTTGGTCAGAGCGGTCAGAAACTAGTAAATCTGTTGGCCCGGTGCAAGAGCAAGCTGCGACCATACTGCGGTGGGCCCCCCGCGGTCGAAACAAGACTTGCATGAGCATCATTAATATTTCCGGTGCCAAGGGACAATGAAGGAATATCCCTTGAATCGGCTGAAAAGCCTTGTGTCTAGGGAAGCGGACGTTCGAAACGTGTCGGTCATTCGGGAGACCGTTTAATATTTGGACGGGAGTCCGGCTTGAGAATACTGTAATTGTCGCGGGAGGACCTGGGACATATGCATGCCGGGATACGGCAAGTTTATGATTCTGAGACACCGAAAACATTCGGTCAAATATTGGTTAGTGTAGCAGGAAACCGATAAATCTATTGGCCCGGTGCGAGATCGAGTCAAGACCATACCGGGGGCGCCTCCCGTGGTCCGAACGAGGCTTGCGCGGGCATCATTAATATTTCCGGTGCCGGAGGGCAACGGGGGAGAGTCCCAGGACTAGACTCCAAAACCGAAAATGTATTCGAAGGGAGCGAGCTGTAGACCGAGGATATGAGCCGAACGGCGACCACAATTGGGACGGACCCGAGGTCTAAGCGTGGCCCACGGAGGTCTTATTGATATTCCCATGGAAGGGGTCCAGGGGTGGCGAGGACCGTCTCGTTCTATTCCGATTTTGTCGGTCACTCACGGATCTTTTCATGTTCGGGCAAAGGCCCATGTTGAAAGTATGACGTGGATGGAAACGACCCCGTACAAATATATGCCGAGTTTACGGCAGTTTCAATGAAAGAACGAGAACGAATCCCATTAGAATGAATCCGATTTAACGGGCTATTGGCCCGGAGCAATGCCAGCTCACGACCATGTCGGGGAGGGAGCCATCGGCCATATTGGTTGCTCACGGGTCTTTTCATGTTTACACACAGGTCCATAATAGAAACGCGGCAAAAACTGAGGCGAACCCGTTCAAATGTCTGCCGAGCGTACGGTAATTTTTAGTAACAGCTCGGAAGGGATCCGGGCTGAGAAACGAGTCCGGTTTAGTCGGAATGTCGGCCCGGGGTGAGGTCGGGTCATGGCCATTTCGGGATAATTCCCAAGACTCAGGCCCAACCCGCAAGGGCGGCATCATTGCTCCTTCGACACCGGGTCACGGGAGAGACGGGGCTGCGATATAGATTTCACCATCTTCTTTATCTGGGATTTTTAGTCATAAGATTTGGTGCTGTTTATTCCCATTTATATATTTGTTCTGGATGATTTTTATTTTATTTTATTTTATTTTTTATTATTATGTTCTTCTTTTCTACTATTATTATTACTATTTCACATTTTTTTGTTTATTTCTTATGTATAATCAGATTTATTTATTTATCATAATTTTTATTAATGTCTTATTATCATTATCATTATTATTATCATTATATACATTTTTGGAGAGAGAGTGGGCCGCTAGAGGGCTAAAAGGGGCGTACCGCTGAAGGGCTGAGGGAGTGTGCCGCTGAAGGGCTAAAAGGGTGTACCGCTGAAGGGAAGGGCTGAGGGAGTGTGCCGCTGAATGGTCAAAAGGGTGTACCGCTGAAGGGCTGAGGAGTGTGCCGCTGAAGGGCCAATAGGGTGTACCGCTGAAGGGCTAGGAGTGTGCCGCTGAAGGGCTAAAAAGGTGTACAGCTGAAGGACTAGGAGTGTGCCGCTGAAGGGCTAAAAGGGTGTACCGCTGAAGGGCTGAGGAGTGTGCCGCTGAAGGGCCAAAAGGGTGTACCGCTGAAGGGCTGAGGGAGTGTGCCACTGAAGGGTTAATAGGGTGTACCGCTGAAGGGCCAGGAGTGTGCCGTTAAAGGGCTAAAAGGGTGTACCGCTGAAGGGCTAGGTTGGAAAATACCGATGAGGGCCCACTCTCCCTCTAGTTCTTTTAAGGCTTTTCTTTTCTTCTTTTCTGATTTTTATTAAGTTTACATGGGTTTCTCATTTTCTTCTCTTGATCAATTTCCATTCTTTCTCCCATGAGGACGAATGTTCAAGTTGTTTAGTTGTCGTTCGATTTGGCTCTCTTTGTGTTGATTACGGTTCCCTTGCCTTGGTGAACGCATTTTACCGTTGTTCTTTTCGTTTGTTTGTTGCTTTCTTTTAGTCCTTTTTAAGGTGTGGTTGTTCCATTTGTTTGTCGCTTCCTTTTATCTTTTAATATGTTATCATTTCTAACAAAAATTCGGCAGCATCTCCCCTTGACCCGAGCGTAAGGGAGATACAGGGAACACGCCCACATGGAGTGGCGGAACCCGACAACTGGAGGTGGGGCTCCCGAGAGCGGCAACACCTTTATAAACCTCAAAAAACTCGGAGAGAACGGCGAGTGGAAGACTACTCTAAGACTGGCTGGGGGGGATGCACCAGGCAAGAAGGAAGGGCAAGTGTGCCGGGCAAGGGAGGCACGAGAGGGCGTGCCGGCGAAGGGCCTGGCTGAGGCGTGCCGGGTAAGACCAACGGGGTGTGCCGGCAAAGGGCTTGGCCGAGGCGTACCGGGGAAGGCCCGTAGGGGCGTACCGGCGAAGGGTGCACCGGCGAGGGGCTTAGCCAGGGCGTACCGCTGGGAGTTGGGGAGGCTGCACCGCGGTAGGGGTGCACCGGTGGGTGGCTGAGCAAGGGGATGAAGGTTGAGAGTTGGCCAGGTGGCCTAGAGTTGGAGAAGGGAGGAAGGCCAAGGATGGTGTTGGGCTTGGGTATGCTAATAAGAAGAAAAGAGCAATGACGAGAGGGACGAAAGCCCACGCCAAGGATCAAACGATCAGGAGGCGGAGGGGGGAGCGTTCAAACACGTGTACGGATTCAAACCAACGGAGACGGTAAGAAGAAAGAACTCAAAAGAGCGATTTTATTCATAGCCGACAAAGGCCGCAACAGACTACATACACCTCAGAATGCTAGAACATGAGGCACAACGGAGGAGAAGGAAAGAAAAGTAAAGGGGGGAAAGAAAAGGGATGAGCTGGGGTCGAGCAGGGGCGACGGCTCGCTGCACTTCCCCTTCCCCTCTAGTACATGCTCTCTCTCTCTCTCCCTTTCTCAGCTCTCTCCCTTTTGGTGATCGTCAGGGCTTCACGGCGGAGCTCCCTCCTTCTTCTTCTCTTCTCCTTCTTCTCTTCTCTTCGTGCGGACGATGGTGGACGGAGCAGCGCGGGGGGGAGTCAAAGCTTCCCCTCCTCTTCTTCTTCTTTTCCTCTTCTTCTCTTCTTCGCACAGACGGCGGCGGTGGGTGGAGCGGCCGGAGGGCAGACGACTCCCTCTTCTTCTTCTCTTCTTCTTTCCCTTCTTCTCTTCTTCCCTTCTTCTCTTCTCTTCTTCTCTTCTGCGTGTGTCTGTCTGTGTCTGTATGCCTCTCCCCTCCCCTCTGTTCGCCTTTTTTTGGCCGAAGAAGGGGGGCATTTTATACTTCAGCGGCGGGAGCGTTCGGGCGCGAACGACGGTGGCGGGAGGTGATGGGCATTGAATGGGGTTTGACCTCCCCGTCCTTGGTGGCAGAGGAGTAGCATGCGTGGCTCAGCCTCCGATCGACACCTCGGACAGCTCACTGCGCGCCAAGGATCTATAGGGCATGGGCATCACGTTGTCCTGTCGGAGCGTGCCGCTGAAGAGCCTGGACAGCGTGCCGCTGGCAGGAACAACAAGCGTGCCGCTGAGAGGGCCAAAAGGTGTGTCGCTAGAAGACATGGCAAGCGTGCCGCTGAAGAGCCCAAAGGGCGTGTCGCTGCAAGACATGGCAAGCGTGCCGCTGAAGAGCCCAAAGGGCGTGTCGCTGAATGGCCAGGAGGGCTGTGCCGCTGAGGGCCAAGGGGGCTGTGCCGCTGAAGGGCAAGGGGGCTGTGCTGCTGAAGGCCAAGGGCTGTGCCGCTGAAGGCAAAGGGGGCTATGCCGCTGAAGGGCAAGGGGGCTGAAGAGCCCAAAGGGCGTGTCGCTCAACGGCCAGGAGGGCTGTGCCACTGAGGGCCAAGGGGGCTGTGCCGCTGAAGGCCAAGAGGCTGTGCCGCTGAAGGCAAAGGGGGCTATGCCGCTGAAGGGCAAGGGGGCTGTGCCGCTGAAGGCCAAGAGGCTGTGCCGCTGAGGGCCACCAGGGTGTGCCGTTGAAGGGCAAAGGACCCTGTGCCGCTGAAGGGCCAAGACTTGGTAGATGAGTGTATAGACTTCGCGTGCATGAACTCTGTACAGACTTGCCACATGTGTGTATAGACTTCGCGTCTGAACTCTGTACAGACTTGCCTTACGGGTGTATAGACTTTGGCAAGGCAACTGGACGATGTACAGACTTGAGCAAGGAAGGTCTGTACAGACTTGAGAGTTCACAATGTATAGACTTTGGCAAAGCAAGGGCTGTACAGACTTCAACTTAGCTGCAATGTATAGACTTGCAGGGGCAACGTCGGTAAAGCTACCAATGAATAGACTTCCAATGCTTCACCGATGTATAGACTTGGAAGTTGACGGCTGTATAGACTTCGTGTGCAACTGCCAACGTACAGACTTGGGCTGACGGCTGTACAGACTTGGTGAAACCCTGAATGAAGCGTGCCGCTGAAGGGCCACATGGCCGTGCCGCTGAAGGGCCAAATAGACGTGCCGCTGAAGGGCTGAAGGGCCGTGCCGCTGGGAGCTGAAATGCCGTGCCGCTGAAGGGCCTCAGGCCCGTGCCGCTGGAGGCACCAAAGGTGTCGTTTTGATAGGGGCCTTTGCTTTTGCTTCGGGAACTTGAAGCTGTGCATTCTGAGATATTTCTTCACCGTTAGGGGACCGAGGGTGGGTCCGTAGCAGTCTGTTAAATTAGGAGGACATCCTGTGACTTCTCGGTCTCTTAATGCGCCCGTGCAAATGCGGGGATTTGTCGGGCGGTAGTATCTTCCCGGAGCCCTGGATGGCTAGTCTCTCCGGGTCCTCTTCCTTTGACTTTGACATTAATGCGGGGCTCAGCGGGACATATGGACGTGCAATTTTTGGTGTCCACAAATGCCCCCCACCCACGGGTAGCGCAGGCGAAGGATGAGCCGGGCGGTGTCCACGGGTGTACTGATCTCTTTTTCTTTTCGTCGGTGCCGACGGAGTGTCGGGAGCTGACATGGTTTATTGGTCTCTTCTTCTCTTCGTCAGTGCCGACAGGGTGTCGGGAGCTGACATGGTTTATTGGTCTCTTCGTCAGTGCCGACAGGGTGTCGGGAGCTGATATGGTTTGTTTGTCTCTTCTTCTCTTCGTCAGTGTCGACAGGGTGTCGGGAGCTGACATGGTTTGTTTGTCTCTTCTTCTCTTCGTCAGTGCCGACGGGGTGTCGGGAGCTGACATGGTTTATTGATCTCTTTGTCTCTTCGTCAGTGCCGACGGGGTGTCGGGAGCTGACATGGTTTATTGATCTCTTTGTCTCTTCATCAGTGCCAACGGGGTGTCGGGAACTGACCTGGTTTGTTGGTCTCTTTGTCTCTTCGTCAGTGCCGACAGGGTGCCGGGAGCTGACCTAGTTTGTTGGTCTTTTTGTCTCTTCGTCAGTGCCGACGGGGTGTCGGGAGCTGACATGGTTTATTGATCTCTTTGTCTCTTCATCAGTGCCGACGGGGTGTCGGGAACTGACCTGGTTTATTGATCTTTTTGTCTCTTCGTCAATGCCGACAGGGTGCCGGGAGCTGACCTGATTTGTTGTCTCTTAGTCTCTTCGTCAGTGCCGACAGGGTGTCGGGAGCTGACCTGGTTTGTTGTCTCTTGGTCTCTTCGTCAGTGTCGACAGGGTGTCGGGAGCTGACCTGGTTTGTTGTCTCTTGGTCTCTTCGTCAGTACCGACAGGGTGTCGGGAGCTGACCTGATTTGTTGTCTCTTGGTCTCTTCGTCAGTGTCGACAGGGTGTCGGGAGCTGACCTGGTTGGTTGATCTCTTGGTCTCTTTTTTTTTTCCTTCTTTTCTTCTCTCTTTTCTCTTCTTCTCTTCATTTCCTTCTCTTCTCCTTTTTTGTTATCTTCTTTTTCTCTTCTCTCTTTTGTTGTTTTTTTTTCTTTCCCTCTTCTCCTCTTCTTACCTTCTTTTTTTCTCTCTTTTTTTTTGAAGAACTCCGGGTGGCTGCTGGCGTGGATGCCAATGATATTAGAGCTGTCGGCACATCGGCCGATAATTGAAAGCTGTTGACATGGGAGCCAATAATTGAAAAGCTGTCGACCCGAAGGCCGATGATTGAAAGCTGTCGGCTCAGGGGCCGATAATTGAAAGCTGTTGGCACGGGAGCCAATAATTGAAAAGCTGTCGACCCGAAGGCCGATGATTAAAAAGCCGTCGGCTCAGGGGCCGATGATTGAAAAGCTGTCGGCTCAGAGGCCGATGATTGAAAAGCTGTCGACCCGAAGGTCGAAGATTAAAAGCTGTCGGCTCAGGGGCCGATGATTGAAAAGCTGTCGACCCGAAGGCTGATAATTAAAAAGCTGTCGGCTCAGGGGCCGATGATTGAAAAGCTGTCGGCTCAGGGGCCGATGATTGAAAGCTGTCGGCTCAGGGGTCGATAATTGAAAGCTGTCGGCTCAGGAGTCGATAAGGGAGGTCAAAACAGCCAAGGCTGGGAGCGGGCTTAAATAGCCAAAGTTGAGGATTAACGAGCCGTGAGGACAAGAGGTAGGCCATGGGGGCCAAGATTGGGCTCTACGAGCCGGAGCTAGGAAAGTAGGCTTTGATGGTCGGAATTGAGTTTATTGCATACGCACATTCTTATTATTTTATTATTATTATTTTATTTTTTTATGTTGTTTTTTTTATCATTTCTTCCCTTCTTTTTCTCCTCTCCTTTTTTTTTAAACATGCAAGCATTCATCAGCAGGCATAGCATAAATATAAGTAAGGCAGCTCCCTCTATAGGGGATAGGATAGGGACGTCACCCGTAATTCGTAGATGCGGTGCGGGCCGCGAGGCACAATTGAGGGGTGGTGCACCCGTCAAGAGGATATCGCATGTCTTGCATGCATAGCCTAAATTCACGCATTTCACCCGAAGCAATTCTCTGTGGCGTGGCAGTACAAATGTGTGAGCAAAGAGCCTTGACCATAGGGATATGCAGGATTTCCTGGTGACACTCGAGGATCACTCTAGCGCCTACACATTAGTTCCATGCTTTCAACTTTCGGTAGCTTCACACAGCCCCCATCTGTTTATTTTGATAGCGGATTTCACCGTTCGGCGCGAGTCTCCTCATGTGTCTCAATGGGGATTCCCGGCTACTAGGATTCGTCCTTATTGTGATTCGCTTCACCATTTTGCGCGAGTCTCCTCATTTGTTTCAGTGGGGATTCTCGGCTACTCGGCTCCGTGTTTCTCTCTCTTTTCTCTTTTTTTACATCATTTTTTTCTTTCTCTATCTTTTTTTATTTTTTTTATTTTACAGTGGGGGTAGACAGCTTTTTCCTCACGATTACCTTTCACGCGAGTGCAGGAATTCAAGTCTCTGTAGAGTGCTAAGAAGGAATTCGGGTAATCCCTATGATTGAAAGCTATTGAACACATTAAGTGCTAAGTGTGGGAGCGTTGTCTCAGGTTTATTTTGTGAGTTGGGCTTAGCAATTCAGCCATGACTCTTCCCCTTGACGTGTGCACCTGCCATAATTGGGTTCCCTTCGAGTGCGTGTCGTGACGCCCGTGCATCCGGAATCGGGGCAGCATTTTTTAGCAAGGAAATGCGGTCCTAGAAAATTCCAAGGAGGTGTATTATTCTATATTAAGCAAACATGCAAGCAGGGCAATCATGCATTCTCTTTTTTTTGTTTTTTTTTTGTGTGTCTATTTTGTTGTTTTTTTTTTTGTGTTTGTTTTTGCATAAGAAAATATTGTTGTTACGTATAAGTGTAGTGGTAGTAAGGGTATTAGAGAAGCAGACCGCGAACGGCTGAAAGGGTATTAGGGCAGCAGGCTATAGAACCCAAGGGACATTAGGAGAGCGGGCCATAAGGGCCGAAATTGGGAAGCGGGCTGCAAGAGATGAAGTTATGGGAAGCGGGCCGCGAAGGCCGAATCCTGGGAAGCAGGCTACGAGAGCCAGACTTGGGAAGCAGGCCACGAAGGCCAAAGGGAAGCATGCTACGAGAGCCAGAGTTGGCGAGCAGGCCATAAAAGTCAAGGGGAAGCAGGCTACGAGAGTCAGAATTGGGAAGCATGCTATAAAAGTCAAAGGGAAGCAGGCTGCAAGAGCCAAGGTTGGGGAAGCAGGCCACGAGGGCCAAAGGTAAGCAGGCTGCGAGAGCCAAAGTTAGAGAGCATGCCACAAAAGCCAAGGGGAAGCAGACTGCAAGAGCCAAGGTTGGGAAGCAGGCCACGAGGGCCAAAGGTAAGCAGGCTGCGAGAGCCAAAGTTGGGAAGCGGGCTGCAAGAGCCGAATTCTGGGAAGTAGGCCGTAAAGGCCGAATTCTGAGAAGCAGGCTGCAAGAGCCAAAGATATTGGGAAGCGGGCTGCAAGAGCCGAGATTGTGGGCAGCAGGCTACGGAAGCCAAATCAGGGGAGCAGGCTACAATAGCCAAAATTGGGGAGCGGGTTGCAGGAGCCGCAATTATGGGAAGCGGGCCGCGAAGGCCGAATTCTGCGAAGCAGGCTGCAAGAGCCAAAGATATTGGGAAGCGGGTTGCAAGAGCCGAAATTGCGGGAAGTAGGCTACGGAAGCCAAATCGGGGGAGAAGGCTACAAGAGCCAAAATTGGGGAGCGGGCTGCAGGAGCCGCAATTATGGGAAGCGGGCCGTGAAGGCCGAATTCTGGGAAGCAGGCCGTAAAGGCCGAATTCTGAGAAGCAGGCTGCAAGAGCCAAAGATATTGGGAAGCGGGCTGCAAGAGCCGAAAAGATATTGGAGAGCGCGGTGGGACGGGTGGATCAATCCTGATAGTGGGCCTTGGCCGACACGGCTTAGCCAAAGGGCGTCGGGTAGCAGGGTACGAGAGACGAGGAGAAGGATTCGTGAAGCGGCGGGTTCGAAGACTACGTCTGTCTCATGTCCCTTTTTTTTCTTCTTCTTTTGTGTGAGGTGACGGGTTCGAAAACCACGTATGCCTCGTGTCTCTTTTTTTTTTCTCTTCTTCTTTTGTGGAGAGGCAGGCGCGAAGACCATGTTTACCTCGTGTCTCTTTTTTTCTCTCCTCTTCTTATTTTGTAGAGAGGCAGGTGCAGATCCCCGTGACTGTTCTTTCTGTTCTTCTCTTCTTCTTTTATGGAGAGGCCGGTGCAAAGACCATGTTTACCTCGTGATCACTTCTTTCTTTTCTTCTCTTCTTCTTTTATGAAGAGGCAGGTGCAAGGACCATGTTCGCCTTGTGATTGTTCTTTCTCTTCTTCCCTTCTTCTTTTATGGGGAGGCAGGTACAAAGACCATGTTCGCCTCAGGACTCTCTTTTTTTTTCTTCTCTTCTTCTTTTGTGTGAAGAGGCGGGTTCAAGGACCACATCTGCCTCGAGACTCTTTCTTTCTTTTCTTCTCTTTTTTGTGGAGAGGCAGGTGCAAAGACCATGTTCGCCTCATGACTGCTCTTTCTTTTCTTCATTTCTTTTGTGTGATGAGGTGGGCTCGAAGACCACGTCTGCCTCATGCGTGTCTTTTTCTTTATTCTGCTCTTCTTTTCTCGTTAATGCTTCCACGTTGGAGTGTATTTCTCTTAATGTGCCCCCAGGTTGGGGTGTAGCTTCATTTGGTATGCATCCCCCTGAGGGGTGTGTTTTGCCTCTTTGTCTCTGTGCCCCCAGGCGGGGCGTATTTTTCAAGGCTTCTATGTCCCCAGACCAGGGTGTGTTTTTTTTTAATGCCCCCCGAGGCGGGGTGTAGCTCTCTTCAAAGGCCCCCATGGTGGGGTATACTCTTTGCGGTTTCTATGCCCCCAGGTGGGGTATGTTTCTTCTTCATATGCCCCTGGTACGGGGTGTAGCTCTCTTCAAATGCCCCCGGGACGGGGGTGTATCTTTTGCTTCTTATGCCCCCCTGAGACCGGGGTGTATATTTTGCTTCTTACGCCCCCCTGAGGCGGGGGTGTATCTCTTTACGGCTTCTGTGTCCCCCGAAGCAGGGTATGTTATTTCTTCAAATGCCGCTTGGGCGGAATATATCTTTCTTCTTATGCTCCCAGATCGGGATGTATGTCTCTTTGTTTCTGTGTCCCGGGTCAGGGTAGATGCTTCTACTTCTTATGCGCCAAGGGCGGAGTGTATTTTTTGTGCCCCCAAGATGGGGTAGGTGCTTTTGCTTCTTATGCGCCAAGGGCGGAGTGTATCTCTTTATATGCCCCTAGGCTGGGGTACATTCTTCATGTTTCTCATACCCTTTTCGTAGGGCGTATTCTCTTGCTTCTCTTGTCCCTGGATCGGGACGTATGTTTCTTCTTCTGACGCCCCTACTGTAGACACGCCATTCCTGACGTCTCCTGAGAAAGTCTCATATTACTATACAACGCCCCGCAACGGCTTACGCATTTTGAATCACTCGAGTGCTTCCTATTCTCGAGTCTTTTTTCGCCCTTTTCGGCATCCGGAATCGTCTCGTCACGGCATTCGGACGGCATCAACACCAGTCAGACGCATCAAGAGGTTCCGGAACCAAGAAGGGTGTCTACCGGGCGGCTGCCGACGCCTAATCCGAGGACCCGGGTGGGTCTTAATGGGGGCGTCCAGGCCCCTGGACGCCCCCATAATTTTAATTTATTTTATTATTTTCTCAGGGCCCAAAATTAAATAAAATATATATATATTAATGGAGGCGTCCAGGCCCCTGGACGCCTCCATAAAAAAAACAAAAATAAAAAATGTGTAAAATGCCAGTTGGCATAGAAAAAATAAAAAATAAATAAAAATAAAAATAATTAATGGAGGCGTCCAGGCCTCTGGACGCCTCCATAAAAACAAATAGAAAATATATAATGCCAGCCCTGGTATAAAAGACAAAAGAAAAATAATAAATAATATAATTTTGGAGGCGTCCAGGCCCCTGGACGCCTCCATCAACTCCCTCACGGGCGCCGGCCACCGAACGACGGTTTGTCGTGTGTGAAAAAATCCAAAATATAGAGACGTCCGGTCAGCTGGACGCGCCCATTTCTGAATCACGAGGCGCCGCTCACAAAACCACGCGTTGTGCCGAACCGCGTGCAGCCGTCGTCGATTTTCGGTGGACCTACTTGAGGCGTCCGGGACCCTGGACGCCCCCACAAAAGTATTCCAAAAAAATCAATAAAAATAGAATAAAATATTATTTCGGCCCTGATGGAGGTGTCCAGGGTCCTGGACGCCTCCACCTTCCGGAGCTCTATAAATAGAGGCCCACCCCCTCAGTTCTAGGGGAGCTAAGCAGTGATCCGATAGGCTGCCGGAGCCCAGAGGCTACGGAGTCATTTTTCTAACCCGTGGGGTCTTTTGTAGGTGGAGGTTCTGCCGGCTTCTCGGGTGCCCACGCTCGCGAGAGGAAGGTCGTCTTCATCCACCGCGCTTCTACGTCGTCCCCACGCTGCCGGAGCTCCGCCGAATTTCACCACCGGCACATCCAATAAGCCAACTCTTTCCTTTTCTTCGTAGTTCTTTGCATTCATCATCTCGCATCCATCATCTCATTTTCCTCCTACTCGAGTCCGAGAGGGGTTTAAAAGATAACACCAACCAGGTGTGTGTCTTCCCGTTATTTCGTCATTTTTATTGCAAGGATATGAATACTACACATTCATCTTTCTAAGCCACTTGTCATTTGTTTGTCGTTGTTTTGCAAGGGTAGCCGAGGAAAGCCCTCTCCGTCGGCCGGCCGGAAGGAGAGGAAGAAGCAACCCGCCATCTCCCGCTCTTGAGGTAGGCGCGATCACTTTCTTATTTTGGGGTCTTTCGGTCCCTGGCGATCACATCCTTTCATCGAGGCCGCGGCGAGTCACTTCCCCAATGGCCGTTTAAATTTCTGTTCTCATATTCTCTTTATATCCTGTTATATTTCGTTCATATCATCGAGGCCGCGGCGAGTCACTTCCCCAATGGCCGTTTAAATTTCCGTTCTTACATTCTCTCTATATTCTGTTATATTCTGCTCATATCATCGAGGCCGCGGCGAGTCACTTCCCCAATGGCCGTTTAAATTTCCGTTCTTACATTCTCTCTATATTCTGCTATATTCTGCTCATATCATCGAGGCCGCGGCGAGTCACTTCCCCAATGGCCGTTTAAATTTCCGTTCTTATACTCTCTCTATATTCTGTTATATTCTGCTCATATTCTCGAGGCCGCGGCGAGTCACTTCCCCAATGGCCGTTTAAATCTCTGTTCTTATATTCTCTTTTATATTCTGCTATATTCTGCTCATATTCTCGAGGCTGCGGCGAGTCACTTCCCCAATGGCCGTTTCAATTCTTGTTATTTAATTTCTGCACCATTCTCGTCCCCCCGAGGTCGCGGCGAGTCGCTTCCCGCTATGGCCGTTTGAACCCCATATCTTGCTATATTATACTTGTCCCGCTCACCCCGCCGGAGCAATCTCCCGTGGTGGCCCCTTCTCTCTCTTCTCTCATCTCTGTGTTGCAGCAAACAGCAAAACAAACAAAAAGAGGAGCCTGCGCGCTCTCTGCATCCTCTTCCCCGCTCCATCGAACTCCGAACCGCGTGACGTCGCTCACACCTACGTCGGGGTATATTCTTTCTTCATGTACTCCCAGGTTGGGATGTATGCCTCTTTGCTTCGGTGCCCCCGGGTGGGGGTGTACTCTGTCTCTTTGCTTCTCCGTCCCCCAGGCGGGGTATGTTTCTTCTTCAAATGCCCCTGAGCTGGCGCAAATTCTTTATGGTTTCTATGCCCCCTAGCGGGGTATATTTTTTCTTCAAACATCCCTAAGACGGGATGTATTCTTCTCTTTCTTATGCTCCTGAGGTGGGATGTATCTTCTTCAAATACCCCTAAGCCGGGGGGTATTCTTTATGGCTTCTATGCCCCCTGGCAAGGTATGTTTCTTCTTCAAATACCCCTAAGCCAGGATGTATTCTTCTCTTTCTTATGCTCCCGAGGCGGGATGTATCTTCTTCAAATACCCCTAAGTCAGGATGTATTCTTCTCTTTCTTATGCTCCCAAGGTGGGATGTATCTTCTTCAAATACCCCTAAGCCGGGGGGTGTTCTTTATGGCTTCTATGCCCCTTGGCGGGGTATGTTTCTTCTTCAAATACCCCTAGATCGGGGTGGACTTCTCTTCATATGCCCCTGAGTCGGGGCGTGCTCTTTATAGCTTCTAGGCCCTCGAGGCGAGGTATGCTTCTTCTTCAAATACCCCTAAGACGGGGGTGTGATTCCTGACTTCATATGCCCCCGACGTGGGGTATATCTTTTGTTTCTTATGCTCCCGAGCCGGGATGTAGCCTCTTGGCCTCATATGTTGCCGAGGCGAGGGGTATGTTGCTTCATGTGCCCCCGGGGGGAATGCATTTTGCCTCTACTGCCCCGTGGCGGGGCGTATCTCTTGGCTTCTTACGCCCCCAAGGTGGGGTGTGTTTTCTTCTTGTGCCCCCGGGGTGGGGTATATCTTTCGCTTCTTATGCCCCCCCCCCCCTTGAGGCGGGGTGAAGTCTTTGCTTCAAATACCCCTAAATCGGGGTATAGTTTTGTCTCATATGCCCCTGGCGCAGGGGTGTATTTCTCTTCCTGTGCCCCTCAGTCGGGGTGTATCTTTGTTGCTTGTTGTGCCCCCAAAGGGAGGTGCCTTCCTCTTCATGTGCGCCGAGCACCGGGTGTATCTTTACTTTTCTCTTTTTTTTTATATGCCCCCGAGGGGGGAATTCTTCTTCTTCTGCCCCGACACGCTGGGGAATGTTTGCTTCTTGTGCCCCCAAAGTGGGGTGTATGCTTTTTCTTCAGACTCCCCTAAGGCGAGGTGTATTCTTTATTGCTTCATGTACCCCCGAGTCGGGGTGGATTCTCTTCATGTACCCCCGAGTCGGGGTGTACTCTCTTTATGTGTCCCCAGGAGTGGGGTGTGGTTTGCTTCTTGTGCGCCCTAGCAGGGTGTATCGCTGCTTGCAATGTCCCCCGAGGAGGGGTATCCTTCTTCTTCAAATACCCCTAAGCCGGGGCGTATTCTTTATGGCTTCTATGCCCCCATAGCGGGGTGTGTTTCTTCTTCAAATACCCCTAAGATGGGGTGGACTCTTTTCTTCTTATACTCCCAAGGCAGGATGTAGCTTCTTCAAATGCCCCTGAGCCGAGACGTGTTCTTTACGGCTTCTATTCCCCCAGGCGGGATATATTTATTCTTCAAATACCCCTAGGCCGGGGTGTATTCTTGCTGCTTCTCATGCTCCCGAGGCGGGATGTGACTTCTTCAAATGCCCTTAAGCCGGGGCGTATTCTTCATGACTTCTATGCCCCCCTGGCGGGGTATGTTTCTTCTTCAAACGCCCCTAAGCTAGGGTGTTTTCTTATACTTTTTGCGCCCCTCAGGGCGAGGTGCATTCCTCTCCATATGCCCCTAGCATGGGGTGTGCTTTTGTTTCTTATGCCTCCAGGCCGGGGTATGCTTCTTGGCCTCATATGTCACCGAGGTGAGGTGTATGTTGCTTCATATGCCCCCGGGGCGGGGATGTATTCCGCTTCTAATGCCCCCCCATTGCGGGGTATGTTCTTGGCTTCTCATGCCCCCAAGGTGGGGTATTTTTTGCTTCTTGTGCCCCCAGGCTGGGATGTATTCTGTTCTTAGTGCCCCCAGAGTGGAGTGTATTACTGCTTCCGATGCCCCCAAGGCGGGGTGTAATTCTTGCTTCTTATGCCCCCGAGGCGGGGTGAACTCTTCTTCTTTGCTTATGTGCTCCCATATCGGGGTGTATTCTTTTATTCATATGCTCCCCTAAGCCGGGGAATGTTGTTTGTTCTGCTTCAGATGCCCCCCCCCCCCGGGGGGGGATATATGTTGCTTCATGGACTCCGAGGCTATGGTGTATTCCTTCTTCGAATGCCCCTAAGTCGGGGTGTATTCTTCTCTTGTTATGCTCCTAAGGCTGGATGTAGCTTCTTCAAATGGCCCTAAGCCGGGGCGTATTCTTTATGGCTTTTATGCCCCCAGGCGAGGTATGTTTTTTTTTCAATTGTCCCTAGGACAGGGTGTACTCTTCTCTTTCTTATGCTCCCGAAGCGGGATGTAGCTTCTTCAAATGCCCCTAAGCCGGGGCGTGTTCTTTATAGCTTCTAGGCCCTCGAGGCGAGGTATACTTCTTCTTCAAATACCCCCAAGACGGGGGTGTGATTCTTCCGCTTCCTCTGCCCCAGAGTTGGGTATACTTCTCTTTGTATTCCCCTAAGCCAGGGTATATTCTTTTCGCTTCATATGCCCCCAGGGTGGGATGCGCCTTCTGCTTCTCATGACCCTGAGATGGAGTGTATTCTCTTCATGTGCCCCCAGCACGAGGGTGTATCTTTGCTTTTTATGCCCCTCGAGGGGGATTCTTCTTCTTTTGCCCCGACACGCCGGGGAATGTTTGCTTCTTGTGCCCCGAAAGTGGGGTGTGTTCTTGATGGCTCATGTGCCCCCGTTGGTGGGGTGTATGCTTCTTCTTCAAATTCCCCTAAGGCGGGGTGTATTCTTTGTCGCTTCATGTACCCCCGAGTCGGGGTGAATTCTTTTCTTCTTACGCCCCCATGGCGGGGTATGTCTTTTGCTTCATGTGCCCCCATATCGGGGTGTATTTCTCTTCTTCAAATGCCCCTAAGCTGGGGTGCAACTCTATTTCTTCTTATGTCCCCAGGTCAGGGCGGATTCTTCTTCAAATGCCCCGAAGCCGGGGTGTAGCCTTTGCTTTGTGCCCCTCAGTCGGGGCAGATTCTCTTCATGTGCCCCTGTGAATGGGGTGTATCTCTTTTTTTTTGCCTCTTATGCCCCCGTAGCAGGGTATATATCTTCTTCTTATCCCCCATGGCGGGGTATATGCATGCTCTCTTCGGGAGTGGTGGCCGTGCTTGGCCTCATTGCTATAAAGCATTCCCCACAGCGGGCCGCCATTCACCAAGCTACAATTGTGGCTCGCTGGGTCTTTTAACAGCCACTCGAGGGGTCGTCTTATGCCGGATGGAGGCAGTAGGAATGAGGAACGAGCAGGGTCATTGCACCGCAGACTCGGAGCCTCCTAGAGTCGGGCGGGATGCCGGGTTTCTTCTTGCTCTTTTAGTCGGCGATGCTGGCCAACTTTTCTTCCTTTCTTCTCTCTTTTTTTTTCTTTTTTTTTTCTTTTTTTTCCTCTTCTCTTCTTCTTGTATGATTGACCAGGGTGGAGGTGCAGGAGAGCGCTCACCCCCTCAGGGAGGGGATGAGTGGTTCGCTCCACCGCATCAACCCCACAGTGGTAATCTTCGTTCAGCATGGGTCTCGACGGACGTGGCCGTACAACCCTCTCTTGCCAATTCTTTCTCTCTTTTTTTTTGCTTCTTTCTTTTCTCTTTTTGGTTCTTTTCTTTTTTTTCTTCTCTTCTTCTTTTCCTTCTTTTCTTCTTTTCTTCTCTTTCTTTTTGAGGAAAAGGGGGGTTTGATTTCCCCTCCCTTCTCTTCCCCCCCTTTTTTATAACAACCCCCATGATTCTTGGAAGCTGCATATGCATCGAAGCAGCATCCTCGAGGCCACGAAGGCAGCTGCACCGAGTTTGGCTTTTCTCCCCATAGGACTGGCGAAGACAGCACCTGCCATCATCAAAGCAGGCAAACATCGTTAATTAGGAGGCCATGAGGCCCTAAATCCCGGCGAAGAGATGAATGGTGATTTAGGTCCCACCGAACGTGCGAGACTTGTGGACGCACTTTTCGATCATTTATTATGCTCGTCTATTCGGGAATGGTTGATTCGTCTATTAAATGTGTGGGCGTGTCAGTCACAAAGTGACAATTTATTCGGGCCCCGAAGAGCCCATGGTGCGCTCGATCTGACTCGGTCAGACGATTGTGTGGTTCATGTCGGGACCAAAACCCGCCGCGCCATAAAGGTCACGGCGTCATTTACATCCCCCATACGAGGGAACACCCTTGATTAATTACCGGGATTCAGGGCCTCATGGCCAAGAAATTAATTGCATGAAAGGTCTATTACGAGGTATTGAAATCCTCGCGCGGGGGCGAGAAGAAAATCACTCGCGGTCATGTCAGTCGTGTACTGACCATTTAATGTTCGGACGAATGTCCGGCTCGAGAAAATCACGGTTGTCGCGGGAAAACCGGAACGCATGTATGCCGAGATACGGCAAATCTATTGTTCGGGAGAGCGGAGAACGTTCGGCTAAACCTTGGTCAGAGCGGTCAGAAACCAGTAAATCTGTTGGCCCGGTGCAAGAGCAAGCTGCGACCATACTGCGGTGGGCCCCCCGCGGTCGAAACAAGACTTGCATGAGCGTCATTAATATTTTCGGTGCCAAGGGGCAACGAGGGAATATCCCTTGAATCGGATGAAAAGCCTTGTGTCAAGGGAAGCGGACGTTCGAAACGTGTCGGTCATTCGAGAGACCGTTTAATATTCGGACGGGAGTCCGGCTTGAGAATACTGTAATCGTCGCGGGATGACCTGGGACATATGCATGCCGGGATACGGCAAGTTTATGATTCTGAGACACCGAAAACATTCGGTCAAATCTCGGTTAGTGTAGCAGGAAACCAATAAATCTATTGGCCCGGTGCGAGATCGAGTCAAGACCATACCGGGGGCGCCTCCCGTGGTCCGAACGAGGCTTGCGCGGGCATCATTAATATTTTCGGTGCCGGAGGGCAACGGGGGAGAGTCCCAGGACTAGACTCCAAAACTGAAAACATGTTCGAAGGGAGCGGGCTGTAGACCGAGGATATGAGCCGAACGGCGACCATAATTGGGACGGACCCAAGGTCTAAGCGTGGCCCACGGAGGTCTTATTGATATTCCCATGGAAGGGGTCCAGGGGTGGCGAGGACCGTCTCGTTCTATATCGATTTTGTCGGTCACTCACGGACCTTTTCATGTTCAGGTAAGGGCCCATGTTGAAAGTACAACGTGGATGGAAACGACCCCGTACAAATGTATGCCGAGTTTACAGCAATTTCAATGAAAGAACGGGAACGAATCCCATTAGAATGAATCTGATTTAACGGGCTATCGGCCGGGAGCAATGCCGGCTCACGACCATGTCGGGGAGGGAGCCATCGGCCATATTGGTTGCTCACGGGTCTTTTCATGTTCAGACACAGGTCCATAATAGAAACGCGGCGAAAACCGAGGCGAACCCGTTTAAATGTCTGCCGAGCGTACGGTAATTTTTAGTAACAGCTCGGAAGGGATCCGGACTGAGAAACGAGTCCGGTTTAGTCGGAATGTTGGCCCGGGGCGAGGTCGGGTCATGGTCATTTTGGGATAATTCCCAAGACTCAGGCCCAACCCGCAAGGGCGGCATCATTGTTCCTTCGGCACCGGGTCACGGGAGAGACGGGGCTGCGATATAGATTTCACCACCTTCTTTATCTGGGATTTTTAGTCATAAGATTTGGTGCTGTTTATTCCCCTTTATATATTTGTTCTTGATGATTTTTATTTTTATTTTATTTTATTTTTTATTATTATGTTCTTCTTTTCTACTATTATTATTACTATTTCACATTTTTTGTTTATTTCTTATGTATATTTAGATTTATTTATTTATCATAATTTTTATTAATTTCTTATTATCATTATCATTATTATTATCATTATATACATTTTTGGAGAGAGAGTGGGTCGCTAGAGGGCTAAAAGGGGTGTACCGCTAAAGGGCTGAGGGAGTGTGCCGTTGAAGGGCTAAAAGGGTGTACCGCTGAAGGGAAGGGCTGAGGGAGTGTGCCGCTGAAGGGCCAAAAGGGTGTACCGCTGAAGGGCTGAGGAGTGTGCCGCTGATGGGCCAAAAGGGTGTACCGCTGAAGGGCTGAGGGAGTGTGCCGTTGAAGGGCTAATAGGGTGTACCGCTGAAGGGCTAGGAGTGTGCCGCTGAAGGGCTAAAAAGGTGTACCGCTGAAGGACTAGGAGTGTGCCGCTGAAGGGCCAAAAGGGTGCACCGCTGAAGGGCTGAGGGAGTGTGCCGCTGAAGGGCTCATAGGGTGTACCGCTGAAGGGCCAGGAGTGTGCCGCTGAAGGGCTAAAAGGGTGTACCGCTGAAGGGCTAGGTTGGAAAATACCGATGAGGGCCCACTCTCCCTCTAGTTCTTTTAAGGCTTTTCTTTTCTTCTTTTCTGATTTTTATTAAGTTTACATGGGTTTCTCATTTTCTTCTCTTGATCAATTTCCATTCTTTCTCCCATGAGGACGAATGTTCAAGTTGTTTAGTTGTCGTTCGATTTGGCTCTCTTTATGTTGATTATGGTTCCCTTGCCTTGGTGAAAACGTTTTACCGTTGTTCTTTTCGTTTGTTTGTTGCTTTCTTTTAGTCCTTTTTAAGGTGTGGTTGTTCCATTTGTTTGTTGCTTCCTTTTGTCTTTTAATATGTTATCATTTCTAAAAATAATTCGACAGCATCTCCCCTTGACTCGAGCATAAGGGAGATACAGGGAATTCGCCCACATGGAGTGGCGGAACCCGACAACTGGAGGTGGGGCGCCCGAGAGCGGCAACACCTTTATAAACCTCGGAAAACTCGGAGGGAACGGCGAGTGGAAGACTATTTTAAGACTGGCTGGGGGGGATGCACCAGGCAAGAAGGAAGGGCAAGTCTGCTGGGCAAGGGAGGCACGAGAGGGCGTGCCGACGAAGGGCCTGGCCGAGGCGTGCCGGGTAAGACCCACGGGGTGTGCCGGCAAAGGGCTTGGCCGGTGCGTACCGGGGAAGGCCCGTAGAGGCGTACCGGGGAAGGCCTGTAGGGGCGTATCGGCGAAGGGTTCAAAGAAGGGTGCACCGGCGAGGGGCTTAGCCAGGGCGTACCGCTGGGAGCTGGGGAGGCTGCACCGCGGTAGGGGTGCACCGGTGGGTGGCTGAGCAAGGGGATGAAGGCTGAGAGTTGGCCAGGTGGCCTAGAGTTGGAGAAGGGAGGAAGGCCAAGGATGGTGTTGGGCTTGGGTATGCTAAGAAGAAGAAAAGAGCAATGACGAGGGGGATGAAAGCCCACGCCAAGGATCAAACGATCAGGAGGCGGAGGGGGGAGCGTTCAAACACGCGCACGGATTCAAACCAACGGAGACGGTAAGAAGAAAGAACTCAAAAGAGTGATTTTATTCATAGCCGACAAAGGCCGCAACAGACTACATACACCTCAGAACGCTGGAACATGAGGCACAACAGAGGAGAAGGAAAGAAAAGTAAAGGGGGGAAAGAAAAGGGATGAGCTGGGGTCGAGCAGGGGCGACGGCTCGCTGCACTTCCCCTTCCCCTCTAGTACATGCTCTCTCTCTCTCTCCCTTTCTCAGCTCTCTCCCTTTTGGTGATCGTCAGGGCTTCACGGCGGAGCTCCCTCCTTCTTCTTCTCTTCTCCTTCTTCTCTTCTCTTCGTGCGGACGATGGTGGACGGAGCAGCGCGGGGGGGAGTCAAAGCTTCCCCTCCTCTTCTTCTTCTTTTCCTCTTCTTCTCTTCTTCGCACAGACGGCGGCGGTGGGTGGAGCGGCCGGAGGGCAGACGACTCCCTCTTCTTCTTCTCTTCTTCTTTCCCTTCTTCTCTTCTTCCCTTCTTCTCTTCTCTTCTTCTCTTCTGCGTGTGTCTGTCTGTGTCTGTATGCCTCTCCCCTCCCCTCTGTTCGCCTTTTTTTGGCCGAAGAAGGGGGGCATTTTATACCCCAGCGGCGGGAGCGTTCGGGCGCGAACGACGGTGGCGGGAGGTGACGGGCATTGAATGGGGTTTGACCTCCCCGTCCTTGGTGGCAGAGGAGTAGCATGCGTGGCTCAGCCTCCGATCGACACCTCGGACAGCTCACTGCGCGCCAAGGATCTATAGGGCATGGGCATCACGTCGTCCTACCGGAGCGTGCCGCTGAAGAGCCTGGACAGCGTGCCGCTGGCAGGAACAACAAGCGTGCCGCTGAGAGGGCCAAAAGGTGTGTCGCTAGAAGACATGGCAAGCGTGCCGCTGAAGAGCCCAAAGGGCGTGTCGCTGGAAGACATGGCAAGCGTGCCGCTGAAGAGCCCAAAGGGCGTGTCGCTGAACAGCCAGGAGGGCTGTGCCGCTGAGGGCCAAGGGGGATGTGCCGCTGAGGGCCAAGGGGGCTGTGCCGCTGAAGGGCAAGGGGGCTGTGCCGCTGAGGGCCAAGGGGGCTGTGCCGCTAAAGGCCAAGGGGCTGTGCCGCTGAAGGCCAAGGGGGTTGTGCCGCTGAAGGTCAAGGGGTTGTGCCGCTGAAGGCAAAGGGGGCTGTGCCGCTGAAGGGCAAGGGGGTTGTGCCGCTGAAGGCCAAGAGACTGTGCCGCTGAGGGCCACCAGGGTGTGCCGTTGAAGGGCAAAGGACCCTGTGCCGCTGAAGGGCCAAGACTTGGTAGATGAGTGTATAGACTTCGCGTGCATGAACTCTGTACAGACTTGCCACATGAGTGTATAGACTTCGCGTCTGAACTCTGTACAGACTTGCCTTACGGGTGTATAGACTTTGACAAGGCAACTGGACGATGTACAGACTTGAGCAAGGAAGGTTTGTACAGACTTGAGAGTTCATAATGTATAGACTTTGGCAAAGCAAGGGCTGTACAGACTTCAACTTAGCTGCAATGTATAGACTTGCCGGGGCAACGTCGGTAAAGCTACCAATGTATAGACTTCCAATGCTTCACCGATGTATAGACTTGGAAGTTGACGGCTGTATAGACTTCGTGTGCAACTGCCAACGTACAGACTTGGGCTGACGGCTGTACAGACTTGGTGAAACCCTGAATGAAGCGTGCCGTTGGATGGCCAAATGGCCGTGCCACTGAAGGGCCAAATGGCCGTGCCGCTGAAGGGCTGAAGGGCCGTGCCGCTGAAGGGTTGAAGGGCCGTGCCGCTGGGAGCTGAAATGCCGTGCTGCTGAAGGGCCTGAACTCTGTACAGACTTGCCACATGAGTGTATAGACTTCGCGTCTGAACTCTGTACAGACTTGCCTTACGGGTGTATAGACTTTGGCAAGGCAACTGGACGATGTACAGACTTGAGCAAGGAAGGTTTGTACAGACTTGAGAGTTCACAATGTATAGACTTTGGCAAAGCAAGGGCTGTACAGACTTCAACTTAGCTGCAATGTATCGACTTGCAGGGGCAACGTCGGTAAAGCTACCAATGTATAGACTTCCAATGCTTCACCGATGTATAGACTTGGAAGTTGACGACTGTATAGACTTCGTGTGCAACTGCCAACGTACAGACTTGGGCTGACGGCTGTACAGACTTGGTGAAACCCTGAATGAAGTGTGCCGCTGAAGGGCCAAATGGCCGTGCCGCTGAAGGGCTGAAGGGCCGTGCCGCTGGGAGCTGAAATGTCGTGCTGCTGAAGGGCCTCAGGCCCGTGCCGCTGGAGGCACCAAAGGTGCCGTTTTGACAGGGGCCTTTGCTTTTGCTTCGGGAACTTGAAGCTGTGCATTCTGAGATATTTCTTCACCGTTAGGGGCCCGAGGGTGGATCCGTAGCAGTGTGTTAAATCAGGAGGACATCATGTGACTTCTCGGTCTCTTAATGCGCCCGTGCAAATGCGGGGATTTGCCGGGCAGTAGTATCTTCCCGGAGCCCTGGATGGCCAGTCTCTCCGGGTCCTCTTCCTTTGACTTTGACATTAATGCGGGGCTCAGCGGGACATATGGACGTGTAATTTTTGGTGTCCATAGACAAGGACACCCGATGTCACCCCTTCTCTTTGTCTTGGTATCGCATATTTTGAGTAAGATGTGGATGAGAGCTGAAAGCTATGGTCTCATCAGGGACTTTCAAGCTTCTCTTGAGAGACCATCTATTTCACATTTGTAGTATGTTGATGACACTATCTTGTTTGTGATAGAGGGAGAAGAGCAGTTGTATACCATTAGGATGATGTTAGAGCTCTTGCAAGAGATCAGTGATCTCATGGTGAACTTTGAAAAATTCTAGACTATTAGTATCAACATGGATCAGAGATCTAGTAGGAGGGCACCTACCATACCAAGCTGTCACATTGGCCAGTTTACTTATCACTTATTTGGGGCTCTCCTTGACCCCCCAAATTAGCTGCAGTGCAGGGAATAGGATAGTGTGGTGTAGAAATTTGAATATATAGAGATTGGCAGGGTGGAAAGACAAGTTGTCATATGGTGGACGTCTGGTGCTATGCAGATCATCATTGGACAACATTCTTATTTATTTTTTTATCTACGTTTAGGATCCCTATATCAGTGGCTAAGAAGCGCCATTCCATCCAAGCAAGATTTTCTTGACATGTAAGTGAGATAGGCACACAGGATGGCATGACATAAACTGGGGCGGGGCCTGCATGTCTAAGGAAATGGGAGGATTAGGACTAAAGAATACAAGGAATTTTAACTTGACACTCTTGAACAAATAGATCTGGAGACTTGGCACTAAGGAGGGGGCGATATGAAGCACCATTATTAGGTAGAAGTACTATAGCAGAACTATAATTTGGGATTTGACTATCTCACCCCAACACCACATATCATACCTATGGAAGGGCATCCTGAATAGCATTGACATTGTTAGGACAAGGGTCAGAGTGGCTATGGGAAATGGACAACAGTGTTAGTTCTGGAGAGACAGATGGTGCACTAACCACCCTCTGGGTGAAAGCTACCTATAGCTGTTTGCAATTGCAGTAGAGCTCATGGCAGTGATTAGCCAGATGTTCGAGGGAGGCACATGGATCCCTATTTTCAGGAAAAATAGGAGGGCAGGGTGTAGACACGATAAAATTGACATTACTATGAGCACATCTCATATTACCTCATAATGCTCCAATTTGACCCTCAAATTGATTTTATTTGAGTGATTTTTCTCACTTTTTCTTGGATTTCTCCCTTTTATTATTTTTTTTAAATTTTTTGGATATTTTTAGATATTTTTATCAATTTTTCAGGAATTAACGTCATGAGAGGGGAGGTTATTTGATTTTTTTAAAATAAAGAAAATTAAAAAATTGACGCCTCCTTGAGGAGGCGTCCATTCACTTTGGTAATTTTTTATAATATGTTTCTGTGGCCCTCTTTCAGAGGTGTTTTGGTAGCCTTCTGGGTTCCAGAAAAATGTGAAAAAAATATATTTGGAATCATCTCAGCGAGAATCACCTTCACCAGGAAAATCAAAAAATAAAAAAATTGGAAAAGAATTAGCGACATATGCGGTGGGTACTATTTAAAAATAATAAAAAATAACAAAAGCAAATGACGATAGCGCAAAGAGACGTCCATTCAATTTGAGAATATTTTAATATATATTCTGTGGTTCTTTGAGGAGTGTTTTGGTGGCCTTCCGGGTGTCAGAAAAATACGAAAAAATAGGAATTAGAATCAGCACAGTTATATGCACGTTCACAAAAAAAAGATAAAAAATAATAAAAAATAAAAAATGTCTTTTTCTGAAAATCATGACAATTGACGCCCTGCAGAGGGTCGTCATTTATTTGAATAGCGACACTTTGGAGGTCGTTATTTCAAATAACGACCACTTAAAGGACCGTCATTTCTTTTTAGCATTTTCTTCTCTTTTTGATTAGCGACACCTTGAAGGTCGTTTTTTCAAATAACGATTGTATGAGGGGTCGTCATTTTTTTCCATATTTTTGAACTGTACAGGAACCCCGTTCTTTCTCCGTTTTGAGCCATTTTCCACTTCGGAAAGGACTCTAATGACTTTGTGAAATTAGGGGATGACTCTTTCTAAGGTTTATCTCTTTCCAAAATCAATTTCCTGATCTTATTCGGATTAAAACTCCAATCTCCCCTATAAATAGAGCCATGCGGCTCTTGTTCAAAGAGGTCGATTTTTTTTTACAGGAGGAGATGCTGCTCGGCTGTTGGCTCGAGGAGCTCCCTGTGCGGCTAAAGCTTCATCCCCACGGAGACTCTCTCCCGAACGCTCATTAAAAGCCACAGTCGTCAATAGAAAAATCTCAGGATCCTCTATTTCCTTTTCTTTCTCTTTTCTATTTCTTTCATTGCATTAGTGCAAGCATGCATTCATTATATTCATATATTCATCCAATTTCTCAACCACGTTGAGCCTCCAATAGTGCAATACTTGCACACATCACTTTATTTTCTTACATTTATTCATCATATCTCCCTACCCATTGCATTGGGATTTAAAGGGGCAACACCCAAAATGTGTGTTCATGTCCATGTTCTCACGTTACGTTTATTTCATTTGATTTGATACTACACTCGATTTTCTAATTCCATATTTTATTTGTTGGTGTTGTATTCTTTTGCAAGGGTAATCAAGAAGAGAGACTCTCTCCATCGGCCGACCGATCGGAAGAGAAGGAATTTGACTCACAATCTCCCCCGCATCCTTTTGAGGTATTTATATTCGCGATCCCTCCATTAATTATTTGTTATATCCTTTGAGGCCCTCGCGTCTCTGGCGATCACCCTCCAAAATTGCATCCACGTATGCCTTTTTCCCCCCTTTCTCACATTTTATTTCTTATATTTTTTATTATTTTTAGTGAATTTTTAATTAGATCTACAAATTGGCGATCACGGTGGGACTTCCATTGTTTGCCTTTGATTACCCTTTCCATTGGGCACCCAGGTGTGCCACCTCCATTTGCATCCATGGTGCACCTTCCCTTGTGCATCACGTGCACACCTCCCACTTGTAATTGTTAATTAGTTAGATTTTTTTGAAATTCTTTTTTTATCTAAATGAAAAAAAATCTTCCTTGCATACCATATTTCATTCTTTCTCTCATTGATTGCCATGAGTTATGCTAGGTGATTGTGAGTGTTTCCCTCTTTTCCTTATTGGTATATGCACTCTTTGTTCTGATTTTACTGACTCTCGGGTGAGCTTCTGTGAGAGATAAGGTGGGCGCTACTTCCTGGATTAGCACCCTTGCAAATTTGTTAACGGAGGGTGAGCTTCTGTGAGAGATTGGGTGAGCTTCTGATTTGAAAATCTTTTCCTAACGGAGGGGCGTCAATTTTTATTGTTGCATTTCTGTCAGGCGTTGTTCTATGTGATCGCCTTTTACCTGCATTTTCACACATTCTCCATTCCCTGTGACATGTTCTATGCATAGTTATTGCATATATTGTGATCCTGTTTGCATATAGTGATTTGTTGCATATAGTCTTGGCATCTTGTTGTTTATATACACTGAGTTTCCATTTTACTTTGGCATTTTTGAATTCATTTACACTTGGCTTGGGAGACCTCCTCTCCCCACACATTTCTAAGATCGATACCTCCTCTCTCGGTTAAGGAAAGACCCTCCATTGAGCATTCCGTCTCTTTAGACCAAAAAATCCTAAACCAAGGCCTCCGTAAGTCCCCACACCCGTGGATTCCTCCATGGATGCCGGGTAGGTTGTACCTTTGAAGTCTCCGGATTTAGTTGGCCCAATACGTGGTGAGATTCAACCTGGTTGGCATTGAAGAAAATCACATTGAAACTAGGTTCATGACCTTGAGTGGATCATATCAAAAAATTGTAAAAAAAAAAAAATCCTAAATTCACCAAGGTTCAACATAAGAGAAACCAAGAGTAACCATTCCAACTTGTTTGCTATCTCTGTGAATTGTTTTGATTGCACATTGAAATGCTTGCATAATGGATTACCTTGATAAGAAAATCAACATATTTAATTCAATTTATATTCATGAGGGTGATCAACCTAGCACATCTTATTCCCCTCGACTTCATAACTCCCACCATAATCTTTTAAAGGGACCACGTCCTCCTTCCTACGATCATGCCCAACCCATGGGAAATGTCCAATCTCATGGTCCCTCGCCTCAACCGCGAGCCACTATTTCCCCAGGATCTTCTCTTCCACATGATGAGAAGGTCTCCCAAGTTTTGCATGTATTAGATCATCTCACCCCTCAACAAATCCAAGCCCTTAAGGCCATTGTTGAGGGTGCATCTCCTTCTCATCCTTCTTTCACTCCCTCACGGGTGGCCCATCACATGCATACTTCTACACATATTCCCACACAGGTGGCCCATCACCATCCTCCCTCTCTTATTCGCACTCCCGTTCGAGGAGTCCATCCACCCTCTTCTACATGTACTCCTTCTCGGGTGATCCATCACCCGCCTCCTTCTATTCCTCCTCCTTCACGGCCCCAAGGCCCACACGTTCCTTGCAACCCAGCCCGTCTGGGCCCGTTTGTTGGTCGGCCCATTAACCCTTAACGGCCCTCATGCACCGCCCCTCCAAGGCAATCATGCCAACCCTCCAATGTTCAAGTTACACCCCTCCAACAAGCTCTCCTTGATAAACTTGCTTCCATGGAGGAACAACTCAAGAGGGTTACAAATACACGGCCCGCTCCTTCTCCTCCTCCACAAGTCAATCCCCTTCATACTTTTATGAACAACATCATTAAGATGGAAAAAGATTGGAAGGAGAGGAGAGATAATGGCATCATAGATTCAAGTGAGCAAGATGATCTCATAAGTTTCAATGATCAAGCAGATGTCGTCCACCCTCCATTCATCCACCCCATTCATTCACATGGCCCTCCGCCTTCGCCTTCGCCTTCGCATTTACCTCTACAAAATCTTCCACAATATGATGATCCCCCGCCTCTGTTTTTACTTAATCCTCTACAACATTATACTCCACTACCCATTATTATGCCTCCGCCACGGCGTCCACTTGATGTTTTTGATAAAGATGAAGATTTGGAGATGGCACAAAATGTTGAAATTTCGCAGGCACCCCTTCCGAGTTTCCTTCGTTTTCCTCTCCCTCCATTGCCACCCGATGAACCCCCTGCTCAGGACGATGCCACCGTCCCCGATCCAACCCTCATTTTTGAGACCTCTTGGTGTTACGATGATGGGTCGATACTACAATCACCCACACCGCCGCGTCATGAGTCTCATCCTATCCATAATCCTTCTCGCACCATTCGGCGCTTCCTACGTACCAAATCTTCTCCTTTTACACCTTTGATTACCACACCATTAACCTCTACTCCCCCGGCTTCCGCCGAGCCTCCATCAACCTCTACTACACCGGCCTCTGCCGAACCTCCTGCTAAACTTCAAACCATAACACCTCTTCCTTGTTCGCCACCTAAAGCCTCCATTATCCCCATAACCCCAAAGCCAATTACCCTAAACCCAACTTTACCTACACCTTTACCCGAACCCGTGGCTAGTCCTTGGCAGGACTCACCTATTTTTGCACTCGAGCCGATCCTAGTCGCTTCCGAGCAAGGGGAGAAGCAAGACGTGTTTGAACCTTCGCTTACCCTTCCATTAAAACTCTCCATTACACCTCCACTAATCATCAAGCTTACCGCCCTCGCTTCACCTTCCTCTGCCACTTGGAGTGGGTGTATTCCTACAAGCACATGTGCCAGGGACATCCAAGAACCGGGCAAGAAAAGCTTGACCTCGGCTATGCCATTCAAAATACAAGATTTTATTTGCCAGATGTCGACCCGTGCCATTATGCTGGGTATGTTTGAGAAGTCTCCTTCAAGGCTTGCCATGATAAATTCTTCCAAATTGATGCCATATCGACCCTTTATCAAAGTCACCTTATTCATTGGTCGATGCTCTTTGAATGCTCTCATTACTCATCGTTCCGGCATTATACGACTCCCTTGTCAAACAAAGGGGTTCTCTTCCCATATTGCCATAACACATGAGAGCATTCGGACATTAATTCCATCCATTGAGCCGTCTGGCCGGGCACTCTCCTTGCCGTGGAGGGGTGGGCATCCTTTCGCTAAAGGGCTTTCCACTAATTCATTCACTCCTTATTCCGTTCCACCCACATTTTTCTCTCTACGAGCCACTCCATGGGTGAGGAGGAGGATCTTACCCTCTCATTCCATGCATTCTCTGCATTCTTTGCATATCATGCATTTCATGCATCCCTTACATCCATCACATTGCATTCACATGCATTCCTTCTTTCCCGGGGTTCCGAACTTGTATCTTCTCCGCCTTCCAAACCTTCCACATCTTCCACCTCCGGAACCTCCTGACCTCCCTCTCCGGGCATCGCGCCGCAATACACCCACATGTTCGGATTCTCCGGGCTTCTCACTGATTCTCCCTGGGCATCACGTCCCATGGTGTCTTCTTCCTCTGAATTCCCAGATTTCTTATCTTTCCTCCCTGGGCATCACGTCCCATGGTGTCTTCTTCCTTCGAAATTCCCAGATTTCTCTCCCGTCCTCCTAGGGCATCGCGTCCCTTCTTTCGCTATCCCCCCGGAACCTCCGAACTTATCTGATTACCCAGGGCATCGCGTCTCTCGGCATTTCCCTCCTCCGGAACCTCCTTCTCTCAGGGCATCACGCCCGCTCCCAAATATTGCACCCGGACCTTCCGGGCTTCTCACTGATTCTCCCAGGGCATCGCATCCCTCGGTACTTGCCTCCTCCGAAACCTCCGGACCTCCCTTTTAGGGCATCGTGCCCCTCTACACCTCCATATCTGGATCCTCCAGATTTCTTATCTCCCCTCCTAGGGCATCACGTCCCTTCTTTCACTATCCATCTGGAACCTCCGGATCTCCCTTCCTTCTTCTCTCTCCTCCGATTTATCTTCTTACTCCTCCAGGACATCCCGTCCTTTGTTCTCTTCATTCTTTTCTTCTTCTTCAATCATCTTTTTCCATACCTTTTCCCAGGGAATCGCGTCCCTCGGGATTTTCCTCCTCCGGAACCACCGGATGATTCCTACCCGCATCATGATTCTCCTCCTCTCTTGCTTCCGGAACCTCCGGATCCGCCTCTTTCCATCTATCAATTCCTTCTCTTAATTCCATCTATTCCGGGGTTCGACCCAACTTCTTCCACATCAATCGCTTTGGGCATCTGCCCGTTCTCCCACTGTTTCCGAGGCTTTAGTCCTCACTCCACTTCTTGATTTTCCTCTCCTTCTGTAGACCTTTCATGTGATCAGGGTCTCCGCACCTTAGTGAGGGAATTCTAGCCCTCGCCTCTTTTCCTTTTATCCTTGTTCGTCTGAGTCAGGTCTGGACACCACTCTTTCTTGTTAAGCCACTTCAAACCTTGGCTTCCAATCCTTTTATCTGCCACTTAAGGACAAATCCCATGTTCATCAAGATCGCCTCCAACAGCTGCTGATTCTACAAGGTTGCATGGTAGCGTTTTGCGTATGATTTGATTTCATCATTTTTCATGCACGGTTTTTCAACATGAAGTGCTTCTTAACACGATTAAGAGTGGTATTTTAGGCCTTTATCTTATGTTTTTTTTATCTTTATTAAATTTCAGAAAAGATTCTTTAGGCTTGCTATACATCACTTTGATTAATAAGAATCCCGCGCTGGAAGTTCAACATTCTCTCCCTGCTTGTTAAGGGCAACCCTTAGCTGGACACTTCACACACTTCACGGCGTCCTTAGTCGGCTCCTTTGATAAAGCACTGTTGCTACTTTGGCCATGCCATGAGTATATCTGAAAGTATTTTCTCTTCTTTACTCGGTCGCGTGCAGGGGCAAGAGGTTGACGGATGCGATAACCAACCTAGGTACTCCCCAATACTAGAGAAGTCTCAAATAGGGGCAGTCTTGATCTAAAATATAGTAAAATTTCATGATACATCTAGCTAAAAAGGGCTATTATGAAAATCAAGTCAAAATTTGATAAAAGTAAACTTATGAATTATGGCATGTCAAGAGTGGCAAAGTCTCCGCAGGGAAAACCCTGGTCGTATGCATGTCAAGGGTCTAAAAATCAAAGGCACAAAGCCTCGACGCAACAGACCACCTCTTTGAGGGGAAATATCTTGGAAAGGATTCAAGTCCCAACATCTCCCATCCTGCATAAAGCTTATCTCTAATTGTTCTTCTCTTCTCCCTCTAAGACCGAATGTTTCTCAGGTATGGCCTTGGTAGGGGTACCGTTAACCATGGGCAGTCGGCTGTAGGGCACCACCTTTAAATGCACGCCTGACTTTGGGTAGTTTTTTTAGCAAAAGGGGAAGGAACGAGGACCCCTAGTCAGTGGTTTAAACATCCCTCCGATGCTGTATTAGCAAAGTCTAAGTCAAAATTCAAACAAAATTCAAAAAAAATCATATATCGTAAAAAATTGAAAACTTTCCAAAAAAAACTCATAAAAAGTTCACATATTTCATTAAAAAAAACTATTTTCAAATAATGACCGCTCGTGAGGGCCCCATTCGCATTTCTTCATAGTTGACTCACACGTATTTTGATGCACATTTGCATAAGTTTAAGCATCGTAGGTGCATTTGCCAAGTCTTAACATTCCACACTCAACTTCGTTGCATTTGCCAAGTCTTAGCAACATAGTTTAAGCATGTGCATTCCAATGTCTAAGCATTTCCATGTCTAAGCATCTCCCATTCCATAGTCTGAGCATAGCATTTTCAAAGCCTTAGCATTCTCGAAGTCTAAGCATTATAAGTCTAGCCATTTCCAACGTCTGTGCATTGCAAAGTCTTAGCATAAGTCTTAACATTTGCAAAGTTTGTGCAATGTCCAAGTCTAATAATATTAGCACAAGTCTGTGCAATGTCCAAGTCTAACCGCATTAGCATATGTCTGTGCAATGCCCAAGTCTAACCACATTAGCATATGTATGTGCATGTCTCCATAAGCCTAACCACATTAGCATATGTCTGTGCATTTTTTCACAAGTCTAAGTCTGAGCATTGCATTCTAAGCCAAAGTCTAAGTCTGAGCATAATTCTTCCAAAGTATGAGCATAATTCTTTCAAAGTTTGAGCACCTTTTCTCCCAAGTCTAAGCATGCTTCATCCCAAGTCCCACGTAGGTGCATTACAAGTCTAACCATTCCAAAGTCCAAGCCATCAAAGTCTAACCATCTCCATATGTCTGTGCAAGTCTCCCACCTCAAAGTCCAACCAATGCCCATGTCTAAGCACCCATGTCTAACCAATCCCACGTCTTAGCATTCCCAGGGTTGGTGCATTCTTCTAAGCAAATCCCACGTCTGTGCATAACCATGCCAAGTCTAAGCAAATCCCACGTCTGTGCATCTCCATTCCCAAGTCTAACCATCTTCCAAGTCCAAGCATCCCAAAGTCTGTGCATTCTATTCCCAAGGTTGGTGCACTCCATACGTATGTGCATTTTCAAGTCTAAACATGTTCTCCGGGCCTCACTTTGGTAGGGGATTTGATAGTTAGTGAATTAACCCAATAATATTTATAAGTAAAATATTGAGAGAGAGGGTGCATTTATTGCGCATTTATTGTTGGGTTAACCCTTCTAAATCCACCTCTGGAGGTAGATTTCGAAGTCCAGGGTTACTCCGGGTTTAATACTCATCCTCCCGGTTTAGTACAGGTTTAAGTATCAAAGCAATTTGGACTTCAAAAATAGTTAAACCTAGGCTAAACTATGAGCCTCTCTTTGGTATTGGTTTGTCCCGGGGTTAGCTCTAAGTTAACTCCGGGATAAGCTTTTTTGTGCTTTGGTAAGGAGTTAGTGTTAGTCGGGTTAGGTTAAGGGCTAACCCAGGGATATTCCTGGGTTTTGAAACCCACACCCAAGGGTGGGTTAAGGTGGGTTAACCTCCTACCTCAATAAATGCTCAATTAAATGTGTCTCTCTCTCTCTCATAATAAATGCTATTTCTCTCTGTCATTATTACTAGGTTAACCTACTATTTACCAAATCATACTAGATTAAAATTAGGTTAGCCCACATCCTTACTCCCAGATTAACTACCCTCCTACCAAATCAAAAATGGGTTAATTTCGGGCTACTTTAATCGGGTTGACTTAGTCCATCTTTAGCCTAACTCCATACCAAAGCCACCCTGACTAACCCAGGACTAACCATATATCAAAGTGAGGCCCAAAGTCTAACCATATCCACTCTCCATCCACTTTGGTTATGGGTTACCCCTAGGTTAACCCGAAAATAACCCAGCACTAATCTTTTTTTTGCTTTGGTCGAGGGTTTTGTTTAATCGGTTTGGGTGGCTTTGGTATGGAGTTAGGCTAAAGATGGGCTAAGTCAACCCGATTAAAGTAGCCCGGAATTAACCCATTTTTGATTTGGTAGGAGGGTAGTTAATCTGGGAGTAAGGATGTGGGCTAACCTAATTTTAATCTAGTATGATTTGGTAAATAGTAGGTTAACCTAGTAATAATGAGAGAGAGAAATAGTATTTATAATGAGAGAGAGAGAGAGACACATTTAATTGAGCATTTATTGAGGTAGGAGGTTAACCCACCTTAACCCACCCTTGGGTGTGGGTTTCAAAACGCAGGAATATCCCTGGGTTAGCCCTTAACCTAACCAGACTAACACTAACTCCTTACCAAAGCACAAAAAAAATTATCCCGGAGTTAACTTAGAATTAACCCCGGGATAAACCAATACCAAAGAGAGGTAAAAGTTAAGGACTAACCCATGGTTATTCCTGGATTTTGAAACCCACATCCAGAGGTGGGTTAAGGTGGGTTAGCCTCCTATGCTCAATAAATGCTCAATAAATGTGTCTCTCTCTCTCTCTCATAATCAATGCTATTTCTCTCTCATTATTACTGGGTTAATTTACTATTTATCAAATCATACTAGATTAAAAGTAGGTTAGCCCACATCCTTACTCCTAGATTAACTACCTTCCTATCAAATTAAAAATGGGTTAACTCCGACTTACTTTAATCGGGTTGAGTTAGCCCACCTTTAGCCTAACTCCATACCAAAGTGAGGCATGCATAAGTCTAAAGTCCAAAGTCTATGCATTTTCTAACCACACTCAAAGTATGTGCATTGCATTCTAAGTCTAAGTCAAGTCTGTGCATTGCATGCAAAGTCTAACCACACTCAAAGTTTGTGCATTGCAGTCCCCTAGTCCAAGCATTCCTATGTCTAAGCCACAGGTCGGTGCATTTCCCAATTTTAGTATCGGTGCATTGTGTCCTAAGCCAAGGTCTGTGCAGCCCATGCCTTCCCTAGCCCCAGCCTCCGTCGGTGCAGCTCAGCCCGCGTCGGTGTAGCTCAGCCCAAGCCACATGCGTCGGTGCAACCTTCCCCAGCCCCAGCCTGCATCGGTGTAGCCCCAGCCAGCCAAGGTCGGTGCAGTCACCATGTTTAGCCGACATAAGGTCAGTGCAGTCCTCATTCCAACCAATACAAGGTCAGTGCAATCCATGTCTAACCAATCCATGTCTGTGCATTCATAAGTCTGTGCAACCAATACGAGTCTGCCCACAACTAATACGAGTCTGTCCATCCCACAATTGTCACAAAAAATAATTAAATATTTTCAAAAATTCTAAAAAAATCTAGAATATTCTATAAAATTCTCAAAAAATAATTAAATATTTTCAAAAATTCCTAAAAAAATAATTAAATATTTTTAAAAAATTCCAAAAAAATCTAGAATATTCTCTAAAATTCCCAAAAAATAATTAAATATTTTCAAAAATTCTCAAAAAAATAATTAAATATTTTCAAAAAATTCCAAAAAAATCTCGAATATTTCTCTAAAATTCTAAAAAAAATGAATATTCTCAAAAAAATCCAAAAAAATCCAAATATTTCTTAAAAAATCCATAAAAATTTAGAATACTTTTCAAAATCCCTAAAAATAAGTATACTCCAAAAAAACCCAAAAAAATTGCATTGTATTTTTTTAATGTTTTTTTTGCAAGGGACAATTCCTTTGTAAGAACCAAGAGCACGTGATGAGTCCTCTTCATTCATTGCTGTCGATCTTTTGATTCTTCCCAATATCCCTGGGCACTTCGATCGTCATCCCTGCCACTTGGGGTATCACTCTGATTATTCACGTCAATATTATCTCTGCTGCTCTACGCATCACTCCAATCATTCAAGAGCCAGCTTCTCTGACTATTCATGCTAGCTTTGCTCAACCATTATGGCATCATCCTGATCTTTTATGCATAAATTTTCTGATTTGCCAAGATTGTCATCCTCATGACAACATTGAACAAAAATACTTGGAATGCTCTCCTTCTTTACGGCTTTATATATGATGCTTTCGATGATGCTTTTTAATGCTAGGCAATGTTGTTGAATGTTTCGATTATGCTTTCATACTTAAATTGCTTTCATTGCTTTATGCATCCTTATATCTTGGCTAATGAAATTTTGAGCGCAGGATAAGAAACTTTCTTTGGTCCCACCGACTGGGCATCAACACTCAAGTCTCACGGTGCTTGCACCTCATTTCTCAGTTCCCTCATGCTCATTGCTTCACCATCCTCCTATATGCATTCCTACTATATGTTACATACGCTACTAGATTATATCAAGGACCTTGTGGCTTTGGTAAATCTGGAATTTGTGTTCCCCTTCATCAAAAATAATGATGATTCCAGAGGAATCTTGGTCGCACGGATAGGCCGTTAAGCCGTCCAAGACTGGGGACGATGGTTCTCTTTTACGAGTTGGTGCGTGGATAGACGGGTTTCGGCTTAGTATCAGCTCGCGAAATCAGTTTCTTGACCCAGTCTTGGCAGTTTAGCAATATTATCCTTGATTATCTTATATTTTTATTTATTTTTAATTTTCCCTTTTAAACCCAGCATGCATTCATGTAGGACTTTGAATCAACAGTGAAACATCATTTTAATAAGCTGATTTTGAGAGTCAAATTGATCTTAATTTTTAAGATATGAGATATTCATTGCTGAATGGAATCCTCAGTTCGTTTTCGTCGTTGTTTTTGGTCATTTTCTCGAAAGCTCTTTGTTTAGATTTCTATCCTCTATTTTCACTCTCTTTTTTCTTAGATCTGCCTTGGCTGCAGCACGTCCACATTGGCTGGTAACCGCTCTCCAACGGTGAAACCTACAGGTTTGTGACTTGGGGTACTTCCACCGCGCTGAAAGCTGATCATCTTCTTTTATCTCCCTCATGCCCGCGTGCACACTCCCTCTTTTATCCAAACATCGTTGATTTCATTGAATTTCTCGAGATTGCTTCATCTCGAGCTTCTGATTCAATTCTCATCAAGTGATGTTGATCGCATGTCTCATCACACCTTGGCATCTACTTTTCAGTTCACTCTATTCTCTTGCAAAGCAGACGCCAAGGCGGGACAGCTGTAGACACGCTAAAATTGACATTACTATGAGTACATCTCATATTACCTCATAATGTCCCAATTTGACCCTCAAATTGACTTTATTTGAGTGAATTTTTTCACTTTTTCTTGGATTTCTCCCTTTTTCTTATTTTTTTCTTATTTTTTTAGATTTTCGGGGTATTTTTCTCTATTTTATCAATTTTTTAGATATTAACAACATAAGAGGGGAGGTTATTTGATTTTTTAAAAATAAAGAAAATAAAAAAAAGAAATGACGCCTCCTTGAGGAGGCGTCCATTCACTTTGGTAATTTTTTATAGGGAGAATTACCTGTATACCCTTAAAAAATCATGAATTACTTGCATACCCTTACCTTTTTAAAAACTACCGCCATACCCTCAAAAACTCAAATACATCTCTATTATACACATGCCGTCGACGGGCCGTGACTGACGTTAACTGGGTGATTGGAAAAGACTAACCTACCCCGGCCCGTGGGTATCGCATGTTAGGTTTTGGGTTTATGAATTAAAGTGGGTTTTCCATCTCCCCCCCCCCCCCCCTCGAGCTCAATGGAACCTTCATTCCCTCCGCTCTCCCACCCCTCCTCCCTCCGACCTCCGGTTCCCCCTTCCCCGGCCCTTCCAGCCCCCCCTCTCCTTTGCACCTGATTTCACGGAGTGACCTCCCTATCTCTCCGGAACCCTCGATGAACTCGTCGAGGCCCACCGAAACCCTAATCCACCCCCTTAATGTGTGTCGTCTTCCTCTTCCGCAGAAGGGCCATTCACGCAGAAGGGCGTTTCGCTGTCGGCTTCCTCCTCGTGTTGCTTCCTCCTCGCAGGGTGCTCTTCTCCTGCCCCCCCGGCGTGGTGGTCAGGTCAGGTGTGTATTCTTGAGCCCCCTCATCATGAATTTGTGACCAAAGAGTATGCCTGATACTTGCCTTTGGGCTGGTTTCATCTTTTCTGGTTACCAATGAGGTCCACAGACACAGGGCATGGCTACTTTTTAGATTTTTACGGTGCTCTGGTACCCCATCTCACCTCCACTTTTGTTTTCTCACTTTATCGAGGGGGGAGAATGGGACTCGGTTGGTAGAGTTTCATAACTTCTTTCAAGTGGGTTTTCCATGTTCACTTATGTTCTATACAAATGTTTAAAATGTTTCCATTTTCAAGCATGTCATCCTTGCCTTCCCTTCACTTGCATTAGTTCCTGTTCACAATCCTGTTAGTATTTCTTTATTCTCAGTAGTTGAAGGTTTAGTATTAAATTGAGTGACCCTGTGTATGGTACTTTGCAAAGGTTTAATGAATGAATTGGTTTTTGTATATTTCAAAGCTTTGTAACAGGTAAAATGGAGGAGAGCTACTTAATTAAGTTATTTTATGGTGGGCATTGGAAGGTGGTGCATGGTCATGATGGACAATATATGTTATCTCCGAGGAGTTTCAGACAGAGGTCCTTTTCATGGACCAAGAATTATGCTAATTTAATGGAACTGCAGTTGGTAGCAAGTGGGTTATTCACTGAGGGGGGACAAATTGATCAGATATATTTTGTGGCTGAAGTGCAGAATGGCAGCAGGGATAGAAAGTATCTGAACTTAGAGACAGATGAACATATCATCCAAATGTTTGATAAGTGCAGCAACAATAAAATCATAAAGGTTTATGCTAGTCAAGACTGGCCAACTGTACCCTTAGATGCATAGCAACCTGAAGAAGTTTTAGATGTTGTTGGTATTGATGAGACACTAGAGGATGCACAGGTTGTTTTAGATGAAGTATCAGATGGGGAAGTGAGAACAGATGATAGTGACTACAATCCTAGTTCCAACTCCGATGTTGATTATGTTGATGAGCTGCTTGATGATGATGAAGTAGGTGACCAATTTACTGACTTAATGATGCCAGACATGACTGAGGGAGCTCTATATGATAATATTCAAGCATTTAGACTGGCTCTATCCCAATTTGCCATATTGCATGAGTTTGATGTTAAGTATATCCGGTCAGAGCCAATGCGGGTGACTGTCACTTGTAAAGCAGTCAATTGCAACTGGAGGTTACATGCTTCAAGACTAAAAGATGGTCACACATTCCAAGTGAAGAAAGTTCAAGGTAAGCACACATGCGTGTCAGAAAATAGGCGAGGGAACAACATGGCAACAAAGAGATGGATTGCTCACCAATGCCTTCCATGGTTGAAGAATGAAGGAGATCTCCGAGTCAGAGAACTTGGAAGACGGCTAGAGCATACATACCATATAACTTTGCCATACATGCGGATATACAAGGCTAAGGTGGTTGCATTGAAGGTGATACATGGCACATGGGAGGACATGTATGCCATGATACCGGGTTTGCAGCATGAGCTCCTAGTGAGGAATCCAGGAAGTGTTATAAAGTATGAATTGGAAGAAGGTACTAGGTCATTTAAGAGATTCTTCATGTCATTCAAAGCTTGCATTGAAGGGTTCAAATGGTGTTGGCCTCTTATTGGCCTAGATGGATGTCATTTGAAGTGTACTTTACGTGGTGCACTTCTGGCCATGTTCATGCATGTGCTTTCTTATCAACAAATAGGGCACCGAAGTGGGAGGACTATGTATCTCACTATTACCATGTGGCCACATATAAGGCTACTTATGCTCAGACCATCAGCCCTATGCCTGACAGAGAAAGTTGGGTCAAGCTTGATGTGGAAGTGTTTCCACCCAATACAAGACGTCCCCCTGGAAGGCCAAGAAAGAGTCGTATTCGAGATTCAGATGAGCCAGCTAGACTAAAAAGACAGCATAAATGCACAAGATGTGGTGAAGCTGGTCACTATGCCAACACATGCAAGAATCCAATCCAAAACACACCTACTTCAAGTGCAAGGTAATTCAACTTAATTTTCCGATCTTACATTTCTTTTACTTAGTTGCTTAACAGTGCATTTCTTGTAGGAGGCCTCCTGGGAGACCAAAGAAGACTGCTGCAACATCAACACCTGCTACTTTTCGGCCACCGGTGGGAGGAAGGGGTAGAGGCAGATCTGTGCCATGTAGGACTACACTTGGGAGTTGCACTTAAGATGATATCTTTGGCAAGACAATTTTTGTATCTTAATCAAACGGTGCTTCAAACTCTCTATTTTGTGAAGTATGCTCTGTGAGCACTAAACTGGTGTTTATAATCAATGGATGTTTCAATTCCCTTTGTTGGTGTAATCAAGTTTCAATGTATTGTAACGTATGCTCTATGAGCATTGACTTGGTGTTTATGATCAATGGATTCCATGATTTTTTGATTGATTGTTTTGTGAAGTATGGTTTGTGTGCATTTCTGACAGTTTGAATGTAAGCTAACCTCAGTGGCAGTGATCGGCTGTGCCCAGGGGAAGGGGGACACTACCAGCTGTAAATGCATCCTCACAGTTGATATGCTCCATGTAAATAGAGCCTCACAACTTGTTCTACATTGTTAACCTTTCACTCATTGACAAGTATACATGCTTCAAGTATACATACTAGTTACCAACTTGAATTGATCTGAAAGAGAAGAGAAAAGGATGCACTGAGTTAGTTCAAAATTTGATCTAAGTATATACATACTTGATGCACATAATGCAGTGTGCATATAGGAAAGTATGTACAATGAGGATGAATGCACGGACATGGCATCGAGACATGTACAGACTTGATGCATATAATGCAGTATGCATATAAGAAAGTATGTACCATGAAGATGAATGCACGGACATGTCACCAGAGAATATACAGACCTTGTGTGCATGAAGCAAAAGATGCATCGACTTGCTACTGAAGAATGTGCAGACTTTATTTTCATGGAGTAAAGGATGCATCGACTTGCTTCTGAAGAATGTACAGACTTTGTTTTTATGAAGTAAAAGATGCATTGACTTGCTTCTGAAGGATGTACAGAGTTTGTTTTGAAAGATGCACAAATGCACGGACTTAATCGCGATCGCGTGTAGCAACATGAGTTGCATCGACTAGGTTACGTCCAGCTACAAAGGTTGCTCCGACAACATTAATGCATTGAGATCCCTTTGCACCAAGTTCAGCCTCGCACACGTCAAGTGTGCACTGACTCTTTTCTACATAAAATGGAGTTCTGCACTGGCTTGCTATCCCTAGAGTTTAGGCTGAATGTATAATAAACAGACTCTGATGAAATGATGCACGAACTTAAACGCTCAAATCAACAAAAGTTGCATAGTCTTGTGTTCATGCAGCAACAAGAGTTGCACGGACTTAGTCGCGTGCAGCAACAAAAGTTGCATCGACTTGAGTTATGTATGCACAGACTCTAAGTGTGCTAAGATATATATGCTCATGTTAAACCTGCACTGACTATGTATGTTCGCAAGCATGATGCACTCAAGATATCATTACATCATCAATCCACAAGGGGCATGGGCCTAATAATCTCCCCATAACAGTTAGCATGGATCATCATCATTGTCTGCGTGACTCATTGAGTTGCTATCATCAAAACAGCAACACATTAACATCAAAGCACAGGGGCACAACACATGTATTAATTACAAGTACATGGGGACATGTGAACTCCCACTTGTCATATCAAATTACATAGTACATCACAATATACATAGCAACTAAAATGACAAAGTGTAAAGTGATTTTTCTTGCTTCCTCCACCACTTTTCTAACTGTCAGTGCTCTATTTGGTAACTCTGCTTACAACTTATCCATCTTCAATTCAATTGTCTCAAGCTTGTCTAATTTCCTTTCCAATGCCTTAAACTTCTTTTCCAAGAGTGCCTCCATATTGATTAGTTGATACTTTAAATCTACCGTGGAATGATGCACATCATCAACCCATGCAAAGTACCCACAAGTATTATCTTCCTACAAAAAAAACAATCATTAATATACTTACAATCTCTTAGACATAACATCAATCATGTAACATGCATTTCGAATATACTTACATTCCATCGTGGACACCGATAGAATCGTCTCCCCTTGCTTGATTCTTGAGACGAGATATATGTCTTACAAGCCCTGTTACAATAGTAATCTGGAGCAATCGAACACCGACTAACAGAGTGTGCAGTTGTATCCTCACTCATCGTTACCCACTATGACCAAAGACCTATTACAAACAAAGGCGTGTGATAAAGTAACTTCTCTTTTATAAAGATAACTAGCGGGCTATAAAGAAGATGCAGTCACCTCTCCGATAGAATGATGCTACAGAGAAATGTTATTGCAATGACATAATACCCTCCTCTGGTATAGAAACATTATGGTTGCTTTCCACAAAAGTAATTGTCAATCACAACAAAAAATTTGTGACCAGCAAGATATTGCCAAACTTCATCAAATTCTACATGGTGTGTGCATGAACATTTCTATGCACATATTAAAATCTAGAACTTCTATCTTATCTCGCTATTCCTTCTCTTTCTTTGCAAGGACTGAACTAGCATATCCCTTTTACTCAGAGAGAAAATGCAACTACATCCTACTAGTTGCAACATTAAATTTAGGAGTGTGAGACAAGGCAAGGTGGTGCCATCAGACAAATGTGGTTGCACTAGTCTTATATTGCCAGTCATGCCTATATAAAACACTTGTTAGACACTTTTAAAAGTCTAAAAACCCTATCCCAGTTCAGAGTATCATTTTATTCCCGGCAAAGCACAAGGAAAAAAGGAAGCTGACACATAATAAAGTGAAAAGCGCCAACAAAAAATAGTTCAAGGGAAGTGAATACTTACAGATATTGAAGACGTTCAAGATTTCCAAGTTCGGGTACCAAGTGTCCAGAGAGGTTGGAATTTCCTAGATCGCTGTAAGATAAAGCATAAATCGGTTAACCTACTGTTTATTTGTTCCCCATCTTTGCCACATTTTTTCACGATGAATTACGATACGCCCTAGACTTCGGTGGATCTGAGCAGAGAAGACAATTCAATACGCCTTGAATGGATGGATGAAATACTTGAATGCAGTTTCCAAATGGACACACATAGAAGAAATGACGTGGGGAGAAGGATAGGGCAAGCGGCCGTGAGATTGGAGGGAGAGGGATAGGGCCAGCTACCCTACGGCAGAGAAGAGGCCGTTACAGTCGATCTGTGCAGCCGTGAGAGTGGAGGGAGAGGGAGAGGACGCGCGGCTGTGAGAGTGGAGGGAGAGGGAGAGGACGAGCGGCCGAGGGAGAGGGAGAGGACGAGCAGCCGAGGGAGAGCGGAGGGAGAGGGAGAGGACGCACGGCCGTGAGTGAGAGTGGAGGGAGAGGGTGAGGGCGAGCTCCCCTCTGGTAGAGAAGATTCCGAGAAAGGGGGAGCGAAAGGAGAGGGCAACGGTTGCTAGGGTGGCATCCACCGTAATGGCAAGAAGGTCATGCGAGGGGAGGAGGCAGACGCAATCTACGATCGCGGAGGTGGAGAGAAAAGAAAGGAGGTAGGGGGGTAAAACGGTCTAAGAGAATCGTCCGTATGTAGCATCAAGACGGCAAGTAAACTGAGGGGGTTGCTAACACTGGTTAAGAGTTTTTGAGATTATGGCGTAGTTTTTAAAAAGGTAAGGGTATGCAGGTAATTCGTGATTTTTTTAAGGGTATACAGGTAATTCTCCCTTTTTTATAATATGTTTCTGTGGCCCGCTTTCAGGGGTGTTTTGGTGGCCTTCCGAGTTTTAGAAAAATGTGAAAAATATATATTTGGAATCGTCTCAGCGAGAAGCACCTTCACTAGGAAAATTAGAAAATAAAAAAATGGAAAAGAATTAGCGACATATGCGGTGGACGCTATTTAAAAATAATAAAAATAATAACAAAAGCAAATGACGACAACGCAAAGAGGCATCCATTCAATTTGAGAATATTTTAATATATATTCTGTGGCTCTTTCAGGAGTGTTTTGGTGGCCTTCCGGGTGTCAGAAAAATATGAAAAAATAGGAATTAGAATCAACAAAGTTATATGCACGTTCACCAAAAAAATGATAAAAAAATAATAAAAAATAAAAAATAACTTTTTCTGAAAATCATGACAATTGACGCCCTGCAGAGGGTCGTCATTTATTTGAATAGCGACACTTTGGAGGTCGTTATTTCAAATAACGACCACTTAAAGGACCGTCATTTCTTTTTGGCATTTTCTCCTCTTTTTGATCATTAGCGACACCTTGAAGGTCGTTATTTCAAATAACGACAGCATGAGGGGTCGTCAATTTTTTCAGATTTTTGAACTGTACCGGAACCCCGCTCTTTCTCCGTTTTGAGCACTTTTCCACTTCGAAAAGGACTCTAATGACTTTCTGAAATTAGGGGAGGACTTTTTCTAAGATTTATCTCTTTCCAAAATCAATTTTCTGATCTTATTCGGATTAAAACTCCAATCTCCCCTATAAATAGAGCCATGCGGCTCTTGTTCAAAGAGGTCGATTTTTTTTTACAGGAGGGGATGCTGCTCGACTGTTGGCTCAAGGAGGAGCTCCCTGTGCGGCTAAAGCTTCATCCCCACAGAGACTCTCTCCCGAACGCTCATTAAAAGCCACAACTGTCAATAGAAAAATCCCAGGATCCTCTATTTCCTTTTCTTTCTCTTTTCTATTTCTTTCGTTACATTAGTGCATGTATGCATTCATTATATTCATATATTCATCCAATTTCTTAACCACGTTGAGCTTCCAATAGTGCAATACTTGCACACATCACTTTATTTTCTTACATTCATTCATCATATCTCCCTACCCATTGCATTGAGGTTTAAAGGGGCAACACCCAAAAGGTGTGTTCATGTCCATGTTCTCATGTTACGTTTATTTCATTTGGATTTGATACTACACTCGATTTTCTAATTCCATATTTTATTTGTTGGTATTGTATTCTTTTGCAAGGGTAATCAAGAAGAGAGACTCTCTCCATCGGTCGGCCGATCGGAAGAGAAGGAAGTTGACTCACAATCTCCCGTGCATCCTTTTGAGGTATTTATATTCGCGATCCCTCCATTAATTATTTGTTATATCCTTTGAGGCGCTCGCGTCTCTGGCGATCACCCTCCAAAATTACATCCACGTATGCCCTTTTTCCCCCTTTCCCACATTTTATTTCTTATGCTTTTTATTATTTTTAGTGAATTTTTAATTAGATCTACACGAAGGAACTATGTTATCACAAGCGGTGGAGGCGAGTGCCTAGGCTAGGAGGCGTGGTGAGGCGGCTACAAGTCGCCTCGCTTTTGCCCCCTTGCCCTGGCCCAGTTTGCAATCGGCCCGTTTTTGCTCGCCTAGTCATTTACCCCTGTTTATTTTTTTGTTTAAATTTGTTTAGATTTGTTGTTAATTTTATTTAATTTTGTTTACTTCTAAGAATTAATGAATTTAGAAAGTTTATTGATTTTATGCATACTTTTTTGTGTCATTTTTAAACATGTATTTATATTTTTGAATCATATATAGTATTTAAGTACATAGAGGAGGAGATTAGCCAGGTTGGGGAGCTGCTAGGGATGATGCATCGCATTGTACCATACACAACCAAGCCAGAGGATGGAGGTGGAGATGGGACAATGTAGGACACTACTTAGTCAGTATAGCTTACCATGTGATTGATGATGGTGGGCTTTGGCATCCACTTAGGAAGCAAATTTGGAAACCATGGAGTCCTCTCAAGGTCAAGGTGTTAATGTGAAGAATCTCTTATGGGACGCTACCAACTTGTGATAGACTAACTACTTTCATGACAGAAATTTAGACCATATCTTTGTGGAGGGGAGGAAGAAAGTATTGACTATTTGTTCACTAGATGCTCATTTTCCACGGAGGTGCGGTGCCACATTTTAAACAAAGTTAGGTGTCAATGACACCCGAAAGATAGTGTGCAACAACTCATGAAGGAGTGGCATATGCATTGGCCTTGCAAGGGAGACAGTCGGATATAGTGGCTCATCTTTTATGCCACAATATGAGTTTTATGTGGGGAGAGAAATGGTAGAATTTTCAAGAGAGAAGCCAACACTCTAGAGAGGATAGGGGAATTTATTAGGTGTAAGGTCAGAGAATGGGCCAAGTTTTTGTGTAACGTAGATATAGGATCCTCGTCTCTTTTTGTATGTTTGGGGGATAGGGACACTCACACTTGCTTGGTGTGTTTTTTTTTGTATAGTTGAGGTCAGGGTTTGCCGTCCCGCCCCGACCCGCACTGACCCGCACGACCCGACCCGACCCAGGCGGGCGCCGGGTCGCACGGGCCGTGGGTCGTGGACGGGACGGACCGACCCGCTCTGTCCCGTGCGTCTCGCCACGTACCGGTGCGGTGCGAGGTGGGACCCGGCTCGGTACGAGCGGGTCGGGGCGGGTCGGGGCGCCGGAGGTGGGAGAGGGGGGCGGTGGGGGGCCGCAGCAAGAGGCAGTGGGGGGCCGCAGCCGGAGGGGGAGGTGGGACCGTGGGAGAGGTGGGGGGGCGGTGGTGGCCGCCGGAGGTGGGAGAGGGGGGCGGTGGGGGGCCGCAGCAGGAGGGGGAGGGGGAGGTTGGACCGTGGGAGAGGTGGGGTGGGCTGTGGTGGCCGCCGGAGGTGGGAGAGGGGGGCGGTGGGGGGCCGCAGCAGGAGGGGGCGGGGGGGTGCCGGAGGTGGGAGAGGGGGTGGTGGGGGGCCGCAGGAGGTGGGAGAGGGAGGGGGCGGTGGGGGCGGGGGGGAGCGATCTCGGTGGTGGGGCCGCCGGAGGTTGGGGGGCGGTGGGGGAGGGGGGAGAGGTGGGGGGGCGGTGGTGGCCACCGGAGGTGGGAGAGGGGGGCGGTGGGGGGGCGCAGCAGGAGGGGTAGGGGGAGGTGGGAGAGGTGGGGGGGCGGTGGGGGGCCGCAGCAGGAGGGGGCGGGGGGCGCCGGAGGTGGGAGAGGGGGTGGGGGGGCGCAGCAGGAGGGGGGCGGGGGGCGCCGGAGGGCCGCAGCAGGAGGGGGGCGGTGGGGGGCCGCAGCAGGAGGGGGGCGGGGGGGCGCCGGAGGTGGGAGAGGCGTCGGAGGGCGCCGGAGGTGGGAGAGGCACCGGGGCGGACCGGGTCGGCCGGGTCGGACGGGTCGGCAAACCCTGGTTGAGGTAGGGATATTTTGTGATTTCACTTATCATACTTATAAATCTCTCTTTTCTTATTTATAAAATTAGTGGTATCAATCACTTTCAAGAAAAAGTTAAACTAATCTTGTTCAAGAAAATGTATTTGCCATTCCAAAATGCCTATGGAATGTCTTCCCTCGTGGTCAACCGTGTATAAGCATTTTTTTACTCCCAAATTCACAACCTTAATTAATCTGATAAGAAGGTTGCAAATTCTTTCAGATTTTTTGCATATAAATTATTGTTACATGCAAAATTGTAGATATATTATTCTTAGAAATACATTAACATACATATCATTATCATTTTAAAAGAATTTCAGATGTGTCATCGCCGTAACCCTCCATTATAACCCGTCTAATTAACTATGGTCAAGACTAATCAGACATGGGAAATTACAAAAATGTCCATAGTTGTCTCTACGAGGGTCTAGATTATTTACGAAAAATTTTTAAATAGAATCAACACATCTGAGAGGGGTATATAAACAAATAATAAAAGTTTAATGTCGAAACTTGTTTGAGGGGTCATCTTCTTACCTCTCTCATCGTTTTCCAAACCCTAAGAGGATGGCGGCGGCCCCCTGCCGCCCCGCCGTCGGCGGCCCCCTCCTTGCTCCACCCCCAACTCCCTCACCACCGGCGGCACCTCCCCCTCTCCCCCACCTCACAGTCGGTGGCCCTGCTCTCCCCCACCCCGATCCGGTAACCGCCATTGGCCACCCCGGCGCCCCCCCCTCCAGCCAACTCTCAGATGACGCAACACCTCCTTTGAAGAAGCCAGGGTCGTGGTAGCCGAGCAGTTGGAGATTGACAAAGATTGGAGGTTGTTCGTGAGACCCCGCAGGCATGTCGATAGAGTTCTGCCGTGGATCTCTACTTCTTGGGGTGACGAAGGCAGGCCATCCTCTTCCGTCGCTGAAGGTGGCCATGAGAGGTTGGGGCAGCGGACGCTGTGGCAACCGATTGCTGTTACGTAGCTAAATTGTTGTTACGTAGCTGAATAAGCAACACTTTCTCTCCACCGGTTTTGAAAACATTTAGGTAACAGAGAGAATGATCATTGTACTCGAACGATCTGTTTCCTATCCTGGTCATCACAGGAAAAAATGAGCATAAAACGTTGAAAACACCAGAATTTTTCGCTTCAACATGGAGATATTTAGTACTCGTGCAATACTTTGCCCATGGTAACATTGGTTCATGATTTTCCAGACAGTATACCTGCTTCTATGCTTTGGAATTACTTGGATTCCAATAGCTAGCGTCCTCTTTTCCATTGTTAATCCTGCTCCTCGTCCCAGTACGGCAGTCTGTGCTTCCCAAAATTTTCAAAGCACCTCATCTGACAGACTTGGATGCTGCAGAATATGAGGAATCACCAGCTCTGCAATACAATACCAATGTCAGTTGCATTAGTTCCTTTGTTTTTCTCTGCTGTTTTGTCCTCTCTTAGGCTCTTTGTAGTATCCAGTGAACCTGTCCTCGACACTACCATACAGCACCATGACAAGCCAATTTCTGTTGTTTGTTTCCCTCATTTTCTTAGATTCCACTGTTCTTAGATTCACTGAATATTAATGTTCTCATGTCAGGATCGAGATTCTAATGGAATGGGACCTAAAAGTGGGCATCCAGATGATGCAGAGATCTTAGATGAGATGATTACAAGAAGCTGTGGTGAGATCTGAAATGCACACAGTCCAAAGATAACAAGCAACCTGAAGGCGCTGCACTCGTCCTGCTGACGATGGTGAGTTCGGAGGTGGCGTTGGTGGCGGACTGCCGGAGCCGGCGGCGCTCTTCTCCATAGGCCAAGCCCCCCGGCGGAGCGGCTCCGTGAGCACCTGTGAGATCCGAAATGCACACAGTCCAAAGATAACAAGAAACATGAAGGCGCTGCGTTCGTCCCGCCGACGATGGCGAGTTGGGAGGTGGCGTTGGTGGCGGACCGCCGGAGCCAGCGGAGCTCCTCTCCACAGGCCAACCCCCCGGCGGAGCGGCTCCGTGAACACGTGGATGTAAACGCCCTCGTCATCGCCACCGCAGCCATCGCCGCCGCCCTTCCTCCCCAACCTCCCTTCCTCTCCCACCCCGCCTCCCACCTCCGGTTCCCCCTCTGTTGCTCCGCCCTCCCAACCCCCCCACCATCTCTGCCGACCCCGCCTCCCACCTCCGACGAAGAGATCTATCATAATGCTATCGGCCGTTACGTCCTCTCTCTCTCTCTCTCTCTCTCTCTCTCGGGTCATTTAACCATCAGAGGGATAATTTAATCATTTTATTATCACTTAATGGAAATATTAATATTTTTAAAAATATTCATAATTCTGTTGACGAAAATTAACTATCATGACATATCTGATTTTTTTTCCAAAATTGTAATGATATATATATTAATGCGTTTTCAGGAATGATATAACCACAAATTCATAAAAAATAAGATTTATTCCTTTGTTTTCATTTACAAACTATTTTTATCCTCGGAGCTCTTGAACAAGTAAATGTTGAAAACCATACACGTTTACAAGTGAGTTCATGTCTCATCAAGTTTTTCCTCTTTTATCTTTAGAATTTTTACGTATATGTCCCCATAAAATTTGATTTTGTCAAATTTACCTCTCATATGAGCCTATTATCGTGAATATCTCTTATTTAGATAGAAATATTACGGTTATACCTTTTAATTTATTATCGTCGATGAAAAGATAATATTCTGTAAAATATGTCATTATGATCGATAGATTTAAGATATATTTGACAAAATCGAATCTTATAAGGATATATATACAAAAATCTTACTCTTTTAACTCACATTTAACTTAGATTAAATACATAGAGTTACGATAGAGATATAATCGTGATATTATTCATATTTCAAAGATTTCATAATAATATGCTCAAATAAGAAATATATTTGATAAAATTAAATTTTACGAGGATATACACGTAAAAATCCCTTATCTTTTTGTTCCACGCTGTAATGCAACGTTTGTCTTTGTATTTATAACTTCAGTTTTCTCCTTCCTTCCGCGGCTGTTAAAAGAGTCTGGCCTTTTTTGTTCCGTACAGTTTGTCCTTGTTTGTGCAAGCTCTCTGGGTCTTCTAAGATGATCTCTGTTAGTACTCTTGTTGTATAATTTAAATTGTGTATATGGTATCAACTAAATGGCTTTAATAGTAAAAGTATTTCATTCCTAAGATTTTACAAATCAGTCTGATATGGGATGAACCGTTCGTACTGGACCATACTAGTCATAGATCGAGACTAAATGACCTTAATAGTAAAAGTCTTTCATTCATAGTTGGAGGGTTTTACAAATCGGTTAGATACTGGACGAATCGTCCGTATCGGACCGTATCAGTCACAGATCGGTACGTCTGATCTGTGATATGTAACTGGTACGCTTTATATATTAAGTATTTTATTTTAAATATAAAAGATTTCATCAGGTAAGTTAGTTAAATGACTTCGTTGGTTTGAAGACGGTTCTGGATTTGAACCTCGTGAACGGTTCATTGTTGTATTTTTTCCACAAATGAAGAGACACATGAGATTCAAATCGCTGGCCTCTGTCTCAATTACGAAATACCTTAACCAATTTTGTTACAAATAAATATTTAACATTTTTTATTATAATATTATTTATGAAATAATATAATTTTATTGACATTTAATAATATATTATATCATGTTATCGTACTGATAAAAAATTGATACGACCGATACAAATAATTCTACGGACCTTGTCTGGTTGAAATCATTTCTTCCGTGCTTGACATCCCAGAAGGGCCTTGTTGCTCTGACAGAGTGCCATTTGCTCCTTCCTGTAGGATGCTCGATGTTATCAAGCAAGGAAGGGTGAGTGTGCTCTACATGACATGCACCTTTTATTTGGCTAAAGAGTGAAGGTGGCCAATGTCTTCCCGGTCTGCAGGTAACAGTGAACGGATATGCTGTTTCTGGAGGGCGTGGCATCGAGAGGCTTGATGTTTCTCCTGACGGGGGCAAGAGGGTGGAAGCTCGTAGATATCAGAAGAGAGATATCCACATGTATCAGGCGACGTAAAAGTAGGGTGGTCAATGGGTCGGGTCGATCCGATAGATTCGCGGGTTTGGCCCGATTTCGGGTCGGGTTGCAAGGTCTTGTTCGACCCGCGGGTTTTTAGTCGGGCCTAAAAACTCAGCCCGATTAGATCCGCGGGCCGGACTCGGGCTTTGAGTTCGACCCGCGGGCCGGCCCGACCCGTTCTCTTTTTTTATTCTCACTTCAAAATTTAAAAATTATTTAGTTAAAATTATGTTATTTTACTTAATTAAAAAGTTTAAAACTCATTTTTCACACAAATTATGTAATTAATATTAAAAGTTTAATTAATTTAGTGAGATTATAAGTTTTATAGTATTAAATCTATTAATATTTATTATTTTTATTATTTTATTTAAGTTGTCGGGCCGGGCCGAGCCTTAGTTGGGCTTTATATTTTTTACATAATGTCGGGCCCGACCCAGCCCGACCCAACATAGGTCGGGCCCGGGTCGGGCTCGGGCCTTAATCTTGATAAGTCGTGCCCGGGCCGGGCCTACCTAAACCCGGCCCGGGCCCGGCCCATTGACAGCCCTACGTAAAAGGCGGCCGATGGGGGTGGGTATTATTTACAGTCGGAGAAATATTTATTACTCGTATAGTCGGGTAGTAATATTTTATTGAAATCACGACGTGTGACATTTCCTTGGTCCACTTAGAGCAACAGATCTGTTAAATTTTGTATATTTTCGATATAATGTCGTACTGTCATTGTGACGTCTAATGAGATTAAAAATAAAACTTTTTCATCAAGTTATTTATCATCTTTATCATATTATTTCTCCCCTTTATTATGTTATTTGCCACCTTTAATCGGAGAATGTCCGTGGACATGAGTGATTTTGTTGCCTTAAGTTGACTATTTATTTCTCCTAGATGTCTATTCGTCACTTTTAGATAATTATTTGTTCTCATATTATGTTATTTGTCACCCTTAATTGGAGACTCCTCGTGAACATACGAGTGACTTTATCTCCCTTACTTGATTATTTATGATGCCGAATGAGATTTCAAAAAAAAAAACTTTCTCGACATGTTATATTTGTCACCTTCGTTATGCTATTTCCCCTCCTTATTATGTTATTTGTCACCCTTAATTGGAGACTTACTCGTGGTGGACATGAGTGACTTTGTTGCTGTTAGTTGATTATTTGTCTCTCTTAGATATCTATCTGTGACGTTTAGATAGTTATTTGTCTCCCTTATTATGATATTTGTCACCCTTAATTGGAGACTCTTCGTGAACACAAGTGAATTTATCTCTCTTGGTTGATTATTTATCTCTTTCAGATATCTATTTATCATTTTTAAATAGTCATTTGTCATCGTTATATAATTATTTATCTCTTTTATTCTTTATTTTTTTATATAGACCGATATTCTCAATGCAAAAAATGATTATTTGTCACTCTTATTTGTCATCTTTGACATTAAGAGTGACAAATAACTTTACGAGAAACAAAATAGGAATATTTAAGGAATAGTTAAGGAGCCTGTTCGGTAGTACTCAGTGCGTCAATATGTGGATAAGTAGCATCTTAAATGGATATTTTTCGTATCCGTCCAGACGTGCACCTAGTAGTTCACTTACAGGTAGGTTTGTCAATGAGTTGGGTCCAGACTTGACTTAGGTCGATCTGGTCTAAGTCCGACTCATCAATATTAAATCTCGAGTCCGACCTGTGCCTGAGTTATGTCCAGTCGGGTCAGATCCGACACTATTAAAAAAATATAAAGTTTAATTAAGATCCGATCTAGTCCGACAATTTAAATAAAAAATAAAAACTAATAAAAATTAATATATTAATATTATAAAATTTATAATTTCACTAAATTAATTAAAATTTGATGTTAGTTATATAATTAAAGTTTATAATTTTTAATTAAATAAGATAATATAATTTTAATTAAATAATTTTAAAATTAAAAAGAATAAAAAAAGAGAACAAGTCAGATTAATCTGCAGGTCGAATTCAAAACTCGAGCTCGGACCTAGTATTTATACCTGACTAAGAATCCGTAAATTAGACAAAATCTTGCGTGGCATAAAATTGAGTCATACCTGCGGACCTACGTGGCGAGTCCGGCCCCCGATGGTGACATACCTGATGATGCCGAAATTGTTGTCAAAGCGGTAGGTAGTCGCTGCAACTTTTCAAGTAATGCCTGTAGGCTGTAGTTCAAGTTTTTGTTCTATTTAGTCATGGTCATCCTTTTCTAAACGCGCAAAACCTACGTACCAACCTCTTTAAGAGCGGCATGATTGAGTTCGTGTCTTCTCTGTGTTTTTTCGAGACTTAAAAACGTTTTTCTAATGAGAATAGGCACTTCTAAAGCCTTCGACCACAGAATAATAATGTTGTCCGGATCTACGTGTTTCCTCGACCGGTTTGACCACCGAATAATAATGATTGTATTCCCAGACTAATCAACGCTTGTCCTGCAGGTTGATTCAGCTGCAGACGTCCAACCGGAGACTGTTGAGAAAATGTGGAACTTGGAAGGGAGTTTTTGAACACATCGTGGCACCGGGTAAGTGCCCGAAACATGATTCGTAAACTCGGTCTGAGTCGGAGTGACTCGGATGGAACTATTCGGATCCACGGAAGTCTGAAATATGGGACCCGAATCGTTGCTCCCTCCCTCTCTACCCTTCTCTGCGATATTTTAGATGTTCTCCGACGAAGATCCAACGTTGGTAGACGAGATAGGGTGGTGGCGACGATGATCTAACCAAAAGGGACGTTGCCAGCCGCGGTGGGAGGTTGTCGGAGGGGGGCGCCGATGTGGGGGAAGAAACTACCGTCGGGATGAGAGGGCGTCGGGATAGGGGAAGAAAAGTCTATCGGGTGGAGTGAGAAGCGACCGAGTCGGCCCGAGTCGCATGTGACTCGGGTGCATTGTACCAGATCAGAGCGATTCCAATCCTGTATGGATCCGGGCAAAAACCTTGGTCCGAAATGCCTCAAGAGCATCTCATTCCCACATGTAGATCCTAAACTTCTCTCCCTCTCTCTCCCCCCTTGCATGACAATATGTGGACAACCCGGTAACTTGATGCTACCGAGATAACCAGAATGTCCTAAGATGGGTATTGGATTTCACAGATTGTAACGTAGTTATTTTGAGGGGAAGATAGTTAGGGCTTGGAAATTATTTACGTATTAGTTTTTTATATTAAAAACTTTATATTAGAGTTTTTAGGATTGGGGTAAAAAATGAAATTGTTTGAAAAGATTTAGTTTAACTGTTTAAACTTTAAAGTTAGTGGTTTCCAACTGAAAAGAGTAGAGAAACGTACGGTGTCATTTTTTTGTCATATTTTTTTCTCGCCATTTAAATCCGTGAAAAAAAAGTGAACTTAAGTTTGGTGACTCCGAATTCGAGAGTATCAAACTTATGTTATTTTCACTTCGACCGTCTCATCTGATCTCATGAATGAATAGTCAAAATGGGAGTAATAAAAAGAGTGGTGTAAGATGTGGCTATGTAGCATTCTTTAAGGGAGACTTGGTTAATCGAGTACAGTTAGCGCAGTTGTGTGTGAGGAGAGAGCGGGGCCCACCACTCTCTCTCTCTCTCTCATCCGCTCCGCTATCTTAACCGCTTCTCAAATCGGCCCTAAGGGCCTCCTTGATTTCGGAATCGGGGTAGCGTATTCGAATGGGTGAGAGCAAAAATGCTATCCGCCTCCGATTAGACACCCTCCTTTGTATCTAGCACACAATGGGCCCATTTTTCCCTCTCATCATGTAAGTATTCCTCGTTATCCTATTCCGAAATCAAAGAGGGCTTTAGTATATCCGTCGAGCTGAAAAAGACTGACGCTTGGTGGTGATTCTAAGTTTCTACCAGAGATCACCTGGCTCTATTCAAGAGTGCCGTAAGATGTGGCTCTGTAACATTCTTTAAGGGAGACTTTGCTAACCGAGTCCGGTTAGCGCGGTTGTGTGTGAGGAGAGAGTAGGGCTCAATGCTCTCTCTCTCTCTCTCATCCGCTCCGCTATCTTAATTGCTTCTCAAATTGGCCTCAAGAGTCTCTTTGATCTCGGAATCGGGGTAGCGTATTCGAATGGGTGGGAGCAAAAATGCTATCCGCCTCCGATTAGACACCCTCCTTTGGATCTTGCGCACAATGGAATCTGTTTTTCCCTCTCATCATGTAAGTATTCCTCGTTATCCTATTTCGAAATCAAAGAGAATTTTAGTATATCTGTCAAGCTGAAAAAGACTGACGCTTGATGGTGATTCTAAGTTTCTACAAGAGATCCGCTGGCTCTATTCGAGAGGTGTGTAGTTTGCACATTGCCATTGGATGTATCTATTGAACTAGCAAGGGGAAGCATGTGAACCCTAACAAGGCTTATTGTGGGACCACCTGCCCCAGTACCCTTGTTTTATTCTCTCAGTAGGAAAGCAGAGCAGTGCTTTAGGGCATGTTGGGCCCTGATTCCCTTTTGTGGGCCGGTGCCACTTGCAATGGTGGAACACTGGCTCATGAACACAGAGATTCTTGGGAACCCCGGTGAGGTTAATCGCACGGTTGCATCATATTCCCCTGTCAAGCGGCCACGCAAATCTTCTCTGCAACCATGTTTTACGTGCAGTACAACAGATGAGTGTCGTCATGCTCGGGATTAATCACGCCAATCTCAATATTAACCCATAACTTGTCATAATGTTGAGTTGTTCTGTGAACATCCTAAAAAGAGATGAAGTCTTTTAAATTTTTAGAAGAAAAATCTAATTTGAAAAGGATACCCCTCAGATGAATGTATAGTTGTCAGATGTTAAAGTTCGATATTAGAATTGAAGGGTCTACTTCGTCGTATTAGGGTTCCTTTGATTAAGGAATAAGATAGAGTCGAATAGTTAACAGAAGAGAGAAAAAAAGTGAGACTCACAGTTCTCACACATATAAATTCTTAAATTCTTAACGGAGGCGTGGTGACTTATTCATGCCACTGAGAGCGAATAAGTCACACTACCCCGTTATCAAAGGGACTCTTAAGAGTCAATTTGAGAATGGATTAGGGTGAGAGAACATATGAGAGAGAGAGTGGTGGATCTCACCTCTCTCCTCACACACAAAGATGTTAATCGGGCTGGATTAACGCAAACGACTCTCGGGAGTCGCTTGTGCCAACCGGGCTCAATTATCAAGTCTCCCCTAAGGGTCAATTTGAGAATAGGTTAAGATGAGAGAACAGATGAGAGAGAGAGTGATGAGTCCCATCTCTTTCCTCACACATAAGGATGTTAACCTGACTCGGTTAACGCAAACGATCTTCAATCGGGCTCGGTTATCAAATCCTCCCCTAAGGCCCTCTTTGTTAATCGAGCACGGTGTCCGAGCTCGATTAATGATGTGTGTGAGAGGGAGAATGTAGGTCCTCTCTCATTCTCTTTCATCTGATTCCACATCCGCCTGATAGTTCGATTAACAAAGAGGGCTTAAAAGAACTAGTCATCAGACGTCGTTGCATATTGTGATACAAAAGAGGAGGTGCGATGCATGTCTTACTGATAGGGGGCAACTCCCCCACCATTGAAAGGTCCTACTATAATTAAAGCTTGGCCAAAGGGGTACAGTTTGTCAGCGACTCCTTGCCTACGGAAGGCTTCCCTCCCCAGGTTAATTTCAGATGGAAGAGCATCTCCTTGTACTGCCTGCCCTAGCTATGTGGGAGCTGACCCATGTGGCCATAGGGGGGAGTGCAAAGATTCTGGTTGTGTGCAGGGGTGCCTATCAAACTGACTGTTCTGAAAAAATTGGTGTCATCTGTTGCACACATCATAGCTGGCATAATTTCAAAGGTGGGTTCATGGGTCAGCCTGATTTGACTGCACCTTAGACATGTGAAGCTATGACTGCATCTTTTGTCCCCATGTGGACGTTAGAATAGGCCAGAGATCCTTATTTTTGACGTGTTTCAGATGCTGCCCTGACCTCCTCTCCACCCCCACCCCCACCCCCACCCCCCCTGCATATGCATTCTCCCTTGCCAAGTTTTCATGGGCACTAGTAGGAACCCACCCCCACCCCTTTCATATGCATTCCCCCTTGACAAGTTTTCATGGCCACTAGTAGGAAACATACAGGCCTGTCAATAGATCCAGATAATATTTTCATTCATTTCTAGTCAGGCTCCGAATTCTCGTTAGCCGATAATATTAGAATTCGTATTTATTTTTTTATACGGATAATATCTAAATTTTAGTCGGAGCGAGCGAATACAAATATCGTACCATTCGTTTCGTAAAATATTCATCTGTTAATGTGATGAATATCTATTAACTTTTTTTATATCTATTTCATCAAAAATATTACCATTAGAGTCATTCGAAGTGTATTTTGATTTTTTACTGAGTATTATTTTTCCCCTTCTTATTCATCATCTTAAACAAATTAAGAATAGTCTCACGTGTAATATGTTAAATTTGTAGAGTATTTTAACATCGGAGCTGATAATTTAAATAATTTAAAAAATTTATTCAAATTAAATATAAATAATATAATATAATAATTCATCAAATGACAGAGTAAAATTGAATAATTAGAATTTTAAGATGGCACGAATACGGATAATCATATATTCGCTTTGTATCCACTCGGTTGACCATCTTAGAAACAGTGTTATTAGAACTGGACCAGATCGGCTGGTCTAACCGGTCCAGGAACCGGTCCGATTAAGGTCGGTCCAGTCTAATGTTAAAAAATCGGACGAACCGCGGTTCGACCGGTGAACCGGTCCAAACCGGTCCGACTCGATTCACCCTTTAAAATAGAAAAAAATAAATATAAAAATATTTAGATATTCAAAATGATATTTATGTGTGAATAAAACTATCTTATTATTATTGATTTATTATTATTTATCATTTTATTTTAGATATATTTGAAGTTTAAATGTTTAAAGGAGTATAGATGTCAATTGTGAAGAGTGAAGACCAATAAAATATTACAAAATTTTAAGATCAGTTTATTTAACCATGTTATTGTTCTTTTTTTACTTGTATAATTATGTAATCATGACTAATAATTATACATATTTATTTATTTATTTGATCATTATATCTTATTTCTTATTATCTTGGATTATCAATAATACGATGATGTCACGGTTCAAATCAATTCGATTGAACGATCAAATCGATTCAAACCGAACCAATTCATTGACCGATTCAGATATCGACTCGACTACGATAATATTACCTAGAAACATGACCTCTCAGCTACATTACCCTTGATTCCCTTGAAATGTTACGTATTTTACACTATTCTACCGAAACGTCATATTAGCTGTGTACCTCTAAAGCTCAAACAAAGCTTACAAGTGATCCCCCTTCTGTTTTGGGTCAACTGCTATGCTACAATTTTTACATGTCAACAGTAAAAAATTAGCTCTCTTTCCTCTCTTTTAAGGAGTGTAGCTGCTTATTTATTAGTTAATTCTCTGAGTTGCAGGGAAACGATGTTGATGGTAAGAACTACAGGTTACTTTAGGAGTGCTGCAAGTATGTGAATCCAGAGATGTAGTGTCAATAGCATAGACCCCACAAGTATAGGAGTAAAAAGCCCTAAGAAGCTTTAATCATTTCATTGTGAAGAGGGATCTCCCACAAAAACCTTGGCCACCTGCAATGTCCAATACCAAGTTGACATTAGCAGAAAAAAATAGCCCTGGGAAAGGTTTTAAATTGGCAAAAATGTGAAAGCTTTGTAAATAAAAATTGTGAAAGAAATTTTAGTTTTTAGTATGTAGAATAAATTTGAAATTATAATTATTACAACAAAGTATATATAATCTAAAAAAAATTATTAAAAAATATTGTATATGAATTTTAAGATTTTATAATGTCCAGTTCTGATTCAGTATAATCCTGCTTATAATTGTAAACTAAACAAAGGGATAAAATGAATCACAAATATACTATTGAGAGTTAGGGAAATCCACAAGGCAAAGAAATTAACATCTGAAACTCTCCTCAGCTAAAATATTGCCTCTTTATTCCAAATTAAATTGAAAATTGTCATCAACAGAAATGAGTCTTGCAACCCAGTAGCTAGGTATTTGCACTTTGTATATGATCTATCATATAGCAGAGATTGAAAAATCTTGTGCTATATAATTCATTGAATGAAAGTATTGTAGGATTATAGCTAATTATGCGCCACAAAATATATCAAAAGTAAACATAAACATATTGTTTTATCCTAATGAAGATTTTTAACAAATTTAAGTAACATTAACCATATTTTTTTCCAAATACATGGCATTAACATTCTTTTCACATATATCAAAGTATACCTTTTCAAATTTCTTTTACCCTTTAATGACCTTTTAAAGCAAAAATGTATTTAAGGGCAATAATTTTCAAAAATATATGGACGCAAACGTTTAAACATTTACTTGATATTTTATAAGAAAATAAATTTCAATAATTGATAATTTTTATAAACAAAAATCATAATGTTGGAAAGTATCAACTTATGAGTGATAAAAAAATTAGACATATTAAATCAAAGTTGAAATCATATCTTCTGAAATTAAGCAATGTTTGTGAAAAGTTCTCTCTTTACATTGAGAAATCTATATAAATATATAAATAATCATAAAATTCTGAAAATATGAAACAAAATGTTAGCATAATATAGGGTATAATTTGAAATTTTCACATTTGAAGGTTAAATTAGAGGCGTAAATAAAAATGATGTAGCAAAAAAAAATAGGACTTTTCAGCTCTTAATTCACTACTTGTTCAATTACTAACCAAGTTTAGTGATTCCAAAGGCATTTTTATTTTAAATATAAACTAGCACACTAGTAAATAATGTAAATTTAAAATTGTTAATCTTTGCTTTGTCATGTGTCTACATCTTTTGTAGGATTTTCCCCCCTCCCTTCATAGATTTTCTATGCGTGCAACTCCCCCCAAGTGTCCTTGACATTTTTAAGAAACTTCCTCTTGTGTTAGTCTTCTACATATCCTCTTTTTGTTGGAAAAACCACATAAGGGATCTCCTTCCCATACGACAAACCGCAGTCACAAGGAAGGGTGGGAGACAAAGAATAAGGAAAATAATGAAAGCTCTATATGCCCCAATTAGCTCCATTTGGAGTTACTGGCATCTTAAGGAATGTTTCCAATAGTGATTGGAGTCCTAGCTACTAGACTTTCTCCTATTGAAAATTCACATTCCCAAGGCTTTCCGATGCAAACATAATTTGGAGCAGGGTTTGACAAATCGGGACTAGACAGCATATGTTTGCAAGAGGGTTTGACAAATAGGGACGGGATGGCTCAAATCGTCCGTCCCGTCCCATATCAGTTACTGACCGAAACGACCGGTCTGTGGTACACAACCGGTACGTTATCTATATTAGTTTAATTTTTTTATAATAAATATCATTTATAGATTGGTTAGTTGAGGATCTCACGTTTAAACATGAGCTCCCGAGTTAGAACTGTGCTATTCATGTTGTTTTTATTCGATTTTTTTGAAGTATATTGTTTGGTCGAGGATCTCATATTTAAACATGAGCTCCTGAGTTAGAACTGTGCTATTCATGTTGTTTTTATTTGATTTTTTTTAAGATTACTTTAAAAAATATCGTTTAAAAAATGACAGGAACAAGATTCAAACCGTGGCCATTCGTTTAAATAATATATTCCTTAACCAAATGAGATAATAAAACATTTAAATTATATTATTATATAATAAATATATATAATATATTTTTTATCTCGGTACGCAACGGTACATATTCGTATCATACCGTACCGATGAAAGATTGGTACAGTCGATACGAACGGATCGGTAAACTTTAGTTTGGAGTGGCGTCATATAACTTAAAGACCTATATATATAATACTTTATAAGTTTCACCTCGTTGATTAATATTGTGCAATGTCATGTGTTTCTTCGAGAAGTTTTGCATTAATGTGTTTTCTTCTTTGATCTAGCTAATTTAATTGAGTTTCAATGTGCAAGTATCTAATCCATTAGCATGGCAAATGCCCCCTTTGAATCCATCTATATCGGCAAGCCTTTTATAATCCTTTTCTGGTGCATCATGTTTGTAGACATAAGTGTTCATATATATATATATATATATATATTGAAGTGTTATATATATAGAGGAGGGATCCGTTGTCACGGGTGACAATGGAAGAGTGGTGTCATTGGTTTCAAAACTGCATGATTCAATATTAAATTTTCAATCCACATCATTAAATCTTCTATACTATCATAAATTTAACTACACATAAAAAATCATTCAAATCTGATATCAAAAACACATATATTATATGATACAAAAAATGTACTATCTAAATCGTTCATTTTATATCTATATGATGCACAAGAAATAAATGTTGGAACCATGTGATTTTTAATCCACAAGTAGTTTACTAATAGAAGAGATGATTTAATCATGTATATTAAAATTTCAAAATAGAATCTTGTGATTTTAAAATTGATAACACTGTTCTTTCATTGTCACCTATGGTAACGAATCTCTCCTCTCTCTCTCTCTCTCTCTCTCTCACACACACACACACACACACACACACACACACACACACACACACACACACACACACATATATATATATATATATATATATATATAATCTTGTTTGCTATCAACATGGAGAACTTGCTAGTCTGCACACACACACACACACACACACACACACACACACACACACACACACACACAGATAATCTTGTTTGCCATCTACATGGAGAACTTGCTAGTCTGTGAAAGCTATTAGAGTAGTACATGCCTTGAGACATTTCTTTACGTGATGTGCTTAGAATTTTTCATCTTGCTGTTGAATATTACAAGACACTGCAGCATCTTTTGATGATGAGCTTGGCATTATTTTTCATTTGAAATAAAGAATTTTGACATGTATATTGTTGACTGTAGTTAACTGGGTGAGAGACTTGTTTCTTTCCTTCTCTTCCTGAGAGCCATTAAAATTATAGGGGGGGGGGGGCGCTCTTTGTGCATGCTCAAATTTCTAACTCTCTTTATCGCAATATATATCTAATTTTTATGCCAACCTAAGAAAAAATATAAAAGTTTAAAAAATATAGGAGTTTTCTCTCTTGACCCCTCAACTTGTTACCTTTGTAGTCATGCCCCCCATCACCTAGTTCCCCCACGTGGCACATCCACAGGGCCCCACTCTTCTTCCCTCCCCCAAAAGGATAACGGTTTGACCGGGTCTCCCCCCGTTCACACGTGGTCGCTGTCGTCTCGGGATCTACAAGGCGTAAGTGCTACGGCCCAAGCGCAGTAATCGTCGGAGGACTCTTCGGCGACCGACCGTTACCCCCGTGACATCGGCCTTGACCTCATAACGGGCGAGCACATCTCACGAGCGTTGTAAGACTCGTCTCGGGACCGGCCAACACCGAGGTAATCATCCCCCAACGAAAAACTTCCGCCGTTATAGCAGATAAGGTTACTCTACTACGAACGCCCTTCCCCATCGAGGGATGAGGCTCCTCGCTCCAAGACAACCCCTATAAAAGGAAGGACGACAGAGAAGATAGACACTGTAGATTCTTCTACTAAACCCCATACTGCTACGCAAGAGAATAGAGCTAATGATCACACGGGATAACAAGAAGGAAGCAACTACGACCGGCTCTGAAGGGGAAACTCTCCTCCGGCGATGTTATCACCCAGCGAGCACTCTCCGAGTGAGCGTTGGGAGCGACGAGCACTCGTTTCGAGGATCTACATGACCCTTCAGCCCTCGACTACGATTTCCTTCTCTCTCAATTTACTCTTCTCTATTCTTCATTTAACCGTTACTGACTTAAGCATCGGAGGGTTGTCCCCTAGGATAACACCCGGGACTCCTTCTGACGTCTTTCCGGCTTCTGGTGTGCAGGCTTCCACGGGCGCGAGACGAATTCCCCAACAAATAAATAGAGAATGTGGTACGTGATCTAGGAACCATTTTCTAACCTCTACACACCTCATTGATTAATCTTATGCAATGTCATGTGTTTCTTTAAGAAGTTTTGCATTAACGTGTTTTCTTCTTTGATCTAGCTAATTTAATTAAGTTTCAATGTGCAATTATCAGGGCCCTTGGCTATTGTTCTTGAGAAGTGGTCGGGTCTGACCCATTCCTGTATCTAATCCATTAGCATGGCAAATGCCCCTTTGAATCCATCTATATCGGCAAGACTTTTATAATCCTTTTGTGGTGCATCATGTTTGTAGACATAAGTGTTCACATATATATATATATATTAAAGTGTTATATATATAGAGGAGGGATCCGTTGTCACGGGTGGCAACGGAAGAGCGATGTTATTAGTTTCAAAATTACATGATTCAATATTAAATTTTCAATCCACATCATTAAATCTTCTATACCATCATAAATTTAACTACACATAAAAAATCATTCAAATCTGATATCAAAAATATAGATATCATATGAAACAAAAAAATATACTATCTAAGCCGTTCATTTTATGTCTATCTGATACACAAGAAATAAATGTTAGAATCATATATTGTTTAATCCACGGGTAATTTACTAATAGTAGAGAAGATTTAATCACGTAGATTAAAATTTTAAGATTGAATCATGTGATTTTAAAATTGATAACACTGTTCTTCCGTTGTCACCGATGATAACGGATCCCTCCTCTCATATATATATATATATATATATATATATATATATATATATATATATATATATATATATGATTGTAGCATGTGTTCATGACATGCTCAGACTTTTCTTCCTTTTGTTGAAAATTACAAGTCAGCAGTGCACCATCTTGTTTGCAATCTACATGGAGAACTAGCTAGTATGTGAAAGCTATTAGAGTAGCTCATGCATTGAGACCTTTCTTTACGTGATGTGCTTAGAATTTTTCATCTTGCTGTTGAATATTACAAGACAATGCAGCATCTTTTCATGATTATGTGTTTGGCATTATTTTTCATATGAAATAAAGACTATTGACATTTTTATTGTTGACTGTAGTTAACTGGGTGAGAGACTTGTTTCTTTCCTTCTCTTCCCGAGAGCAATTAAAATTATAACGGGGGGTTATCACAAAAAAAATATATTTATATCTAATTTTTTATGCCAACCTAAGAAAAAATTTAAAAAATATAGGAGTTTTCTCTGTTGACCCCTCAACTTTTTACCTTTGTAGTCATACCCCCCATCACCTAGTTCCCCCACGTGGCAGGTCCACAGGGCCCCACTCTTCTTCCCTCCCCCGAAAGGATAACGATTTGACGGGGCCTCCCCCGTTCACACGTGGTCGCTGTCCTCCCGGGATCGCGCCAAGTTACACGACACAACACGGCACGATCGCACGACAGCCAGAAATGGATCCCGACCGGATCCTGCGTGGCCCAATGGGTAATGGGAATCCGAAACCCATCCGTGCAACGTGTCGATGTCCTATTGGGCCAAGACTGCTCCCCTCCCAGAAGCAGCTCAACGTGGAACGCCCTTTTTTTTCCCACATTCCCGTCCCGGTCGGTCCAATCCAGAAATCCCACACCCGCCCTTTTCATAAACACCCATGTCTTTTCAGACAGTGACTGTTTCTCTCCCGAGTCCCAACTGCCATCTCGGCCGTCTGATGATCCAACCACCCGCAGCAGGCACCGTTGGATATCCATAGCCGAGTGGGACCCGGTCAAGCTCCAGTCAAAAGAAAAGACGGCCACGTGGGCCACGCGTTGGGGAGGAAGAGGGCGGGCGTGCGTGGGGGGGACGCCTTAATAATCTCCCATGATTACCGCGCCGACGCCTTCGTGCGGACCACGGACGGGGGATCGTGAGACCGCATCTTTCGGACGGTCCTGATCTTACGTAGCCGCCTCTGCCCCTTTGCCTGCACGGTGACCGACCGAACGGTGGGTCAGGGGCCCGTCATTGCAACATTTTAACAAAACACACTCTTATTTTAATAATTACTGAGTTTATTTATTATTGTTATAAATGATCTCATTACGATAGAATATTTATAAAAATATCTTTGTCATCAGTCATCACTCGTGAGTCACACCATTAGTGATTCATTAAAATATCTTATTTAAGTTTTGTTATTTTTTATCTAAAATAAAAAAATAAAACACTCTTAATCTTTCTTAGACGTTTTCTTTCTTTACATCTTTATCTTTTTATCCTTTTTTTCTCTCTCTTTGACATCACGTATCAGTGAAAATAATTTTTTTATATACATATTTTTGTTCAAATTTTTTAATTGTTTGGATCTAACTAGACATCCTAGTTGTTAACTATCCTCAAGGATAATGTTACATTAATATCCATTTAAGAAGGTTTTTTATGACAATAATAAAATAAGGGTGACAGTTATGCAATTATAAATAAGATATTTATTTTTGTAAGAGAAAAATATCTTTATATTTTTAAAATCAAGATTTTACAGATCGATGCGATACGATGCGTACTGTATTTATCGAATCGTATCAACCGGTGACTGATTAGATCGGTGCGTGATATGCATCTAATATATTAATTATATCGTTTATTTTATATCAAATAGATTTTATAAGTAAGTTGGTTAGAAATTTTTTATTGAAATGTGAGATCTCTAGTTCAAATCACATAATTTGCACAATTTTTTTATTTTTTAAAAATTAAAATAAATAATTTTAAAAATCACATTACATTTGTAAGATTCCATCTTAAACGTGTTGTTAAATCACAAGTCAATTAATCAGATGAATAATTTTAATTATAATATATATATATATATATATATATATATATATATATATATATATATATATATATATATATATATATATCAAAAGTCTTATTTCACGTCGTCGATACTCAACAGTACATAATGATATCAAATCGCATTATCCTATATCGATAAAAAATTAATACGATCGACACAATCGATCAATCAAATCTTATTTTAAATCATTAAAAATTATTTTTATATATTTATCTTCGTCATATTTATCGTAATATCTTTAAAATATTTTAAAATAATCATTATATCTCTTTGAAGGCATATAAGCATAATTTTTTATTTTAAGGATAGGGATAGACAGGCCATAATGCATCTTTTCTTATGAATTTTAAGAGTATTATTGTAAATGTGATAAAGATACAGGTATAAACATAATTTTATAGTATTTTAAAAATATAGCGATCCCTCTTTGTACTTATCTTATTCGGGTCAGTCCAAAAGAGGGGTTTCGTAGTAATTTCGCGCGGTTTAAAAGTGGGGCAAGGGGGGGACTTTTGGCAACTCCTGCGGAAAGCCGCGAGCAAGACGACAAATCCAGTTTTCCCTTTATTGTTGTTTTTTCTATTTTTAATTTTAATTTTGTTTTCCCCCCCTTCTGTGGGTTTTATCTATAAAACTTGGTAGTGTTCATATGCAAACGCAGACTTGGCCGCCCCGCTCGCCACTGCAGCAGTTGCGGCGTTGTCCACAGGCGCGGTGGTGGTGCTCGGAGCGCGATGGGCGCGGAGAGGAACCGGGGGAGCTGCGTGGCCGCAATCCGCCCGCCGCCGGTGTTGACGAGGTGCGCCTACGCCACGGCCGCCGCTTCAGGTCCCTTCCTCTCTCCTCTCTTCGGCTGTCTCTTATTCTGTCGCGCTCTTTGCTCGCTCCTCTCGCGCTCCAGATCGGCGGCCTCTCGTCGCTGGATCCCGGGCGGTGCCCGGGGAGTGTCCTCTTGGATCGGTGCCAATAGGGATAGTATGATGCGCTCTTTTTTGTTTTTATTTTTTTCGAAAGTTCGTCAGATTTTTGTTGGCAATGTGGGCGATCTGGAAACATTCCTTGCGCGCTTATTGTTCCATGGAGATTACAGTTTGTAGAGTGTGCGTGGTTTCTCACATTTTATCCCTCTTTTTTATTTCCTTTCAAAACCATCTACCACTTCGGCTTCTGCATTGCAGATTTTTCTCCCCTTTTTTATTCAGCGCACTTTGTTTGCTAGGATCTGCATGCTACGCCTCTAGGGATTCCCATTTTCAAAGAAATTCCACTGGTTAATCAAGGAATTTCTTGTGCCTTGCGCGGCCTTTCCTTTACTTAGCCGTCGCGCACTGCTTTTCTTGCGCAACAAGATCACATCACTGTCGTCACCACCCGGGGACACCTGGTAGCGAATCTGGCTTATCCGTCCGGCGGGTGGAAGGCGGCTGCGAGCTCTTTTTCTTGCGACAAGAGGAACGTGACAAGCCGTTTCGTCGGGTTTTGCTCGGCGAATGCCAATACAAAAGCGTTTAAGCATTGGGGCGGGGGGGGGGGGGGGGTGGGAAGAGAGTAGCAGTTAGAGATGTGTTTGGTTCATGAAATTACCAAAATGCCACGCCGTGCGGCGGTCACGACGGTGGGGGGACCGGCAATGGCGGGTCAGCTTTTGGGGCCAGGTTCGGCACAGTGAGTGGTCGTTTTTCTGTTCCCCGTGCGTTCAATCCCGTGGAGAGATACGGTCTTTTGGAGGTTCTGATGAGTTGGGCCGTTTCGCTTGATTCTAGTTAATGTGAACGTGGGGTGGGTGTAGCATGCACTCCGTGGCTGGGGCGCCAACTCTAGTAGTTTCTTCTTCAGTTGTTCTTGGCTTGATGCTTTTTTGTCGTAATTTTGTTCCATTATGACATATGTTTCCCTGCAGATGATTTGACGTGTGGGTCGCCTAGATGGATTGGGAAAGGTCTTTCCTGTGTTTGCATTAAACGAAAAGGAGCTTACGAGCGGATTTGTGGCAATTTGACACCGTTACAGGCAAGTTACTTTTTGATCTGAAGCCACTCAAATCCTGTCTGTCTCACGGTGAGGGGTAGGGAGCAACTGTTGTTTTTTGCCAGCATGTCTCTAGTCTAGAATAAGCAAGATAAGGGGCTGGTACTTGTGGAGTTTACTGCCGTCATTTGTATGTTTCAAATTTCTCTAAATTTTGGTCTACTCTTTATTGACTGTACCAATAATTTAAACTCCTGTGGTGGTTCCTATCTCCACCTTCAAAGTCAAGGGTGTGTCTACTGTTTGCAACCCTTGACTTTCTCCATCTTTATCTCACGTGTTCAAACACATGAAAATGCTAGTTCGGAAAATAATTTTGAGATGCTCATAATATTTATCTTTTCCTGGGTTCTATTTTCCCATCGCCCCTCGCAGGAAAATAGAATCCCGGCACTATTTTCCCACCACTCCCCACTATCTTCATTATCTCTCTCCCTCTCTACACCTCTCTACTCCCCCTCACAGGTGCGCAGAATCCATGGAATGTTTTCCCACCCACTGCTCGCCACCCTCACTCTCTCGCTCTAGCCATTCTTCATTCTCCGCCCCCTCTCTCCGTATGAGAATTTAGACACATGTTTCTGTTTCCCAATCATCCCTATAGAAATTCATCAAATGTGCATTTTTTCTGGTGAATTGCTTCCGAGTTTCTTTTCACTTTCTGGAGAAATATTTTTCAAGATCCTTTGTTTCCCCAGAAAATCGAGAATTCAATCTCCCTCCTAGGTATCCACATACACAATCCAGTTGCATAGATGGCAGAGAGAGTGAGCAGCTGAGGAACTAAATGAAAAATGGATCTAACTGTAACTTCCCCGGCACCATACAGGCCTCCACTGTGGAGACCTCATATTTTATCACTCCCTCCACCAACTCTTATAGGATGGCTCAGTTATTTGGGTTGGACAGACATTATCCATCCCTTGATGCAAGAACCCTGCCCTCATTAGTGCATAAAAAATAAAAGAGATGAAAGTCAGAGTGATTCTGAATTCACTTAAAGATCACCATAAATCTCTAAAAACTGATAAAATCATTTTGGATTTCTGCCTGACAGAATTTATATTCCTTGTGTGACCTTCCATAACATATAGACAACAATGGCTGAGAATTTACAATCCTTCTAACCTTTCAGAACATATACTTATGCACCCTTGGGGAAATGCGTTCTCCACCAGGAAATCTGCAAATTACAATGTGTTGTCAATTTAGGATGATTTCAAAGCTCTTCCTCATAGGAAGAGTGAGTGGCAGTCTTCTTTCTATTAGAATTTATGGCATCTCGTCCATGGTATTGAACAAGGTCTCTGTTCTTTAACCCTTAGTTTTAATAAATTTATTTCAGCAAATTGAAGACAACAAGGAGGAAATAAATACCAAAGACTTAAAAAAAGACATTCTACCTTTAAAGTCTTTTATAAAAGGAAGTCTTATGCTGTTTTGGGGACAAACTTTTAGGAGCTCTTAAAAGCACAACCATCGCCATTGCTGTCATAAGACTACCTTCATTACCTTGTGCATGAAACCGTGCTAACCTTCATTACCTTGTGCATGAAACCATGCTAATGAAAGGCAGAGAAAATTTTGTCCACAAAATTGGATTATATGATCCAGATGACTGCCACACACGGGTGGTTCAACATGCTCACTTAATCAATTGGCGAGTAATACATGGTAAATAAATGATGAATTATTGTTCAACTGATATATTCCATAAGTTCTCCAGACTGATTTCAATCAATGTAAACCCAGATACCTAGGATTATTGGTAGTTCTCTTTGAAGTCTGTTCTATATATGCTTGCCTCTTTTATGCTTATATGCAATTAGTTGATATTCATATACTGCAGGAAGAACGCCTGCAGAGATTGAGGCATCGTATGCAGGTCTCATTTGACTCTTCCAGACGAGATCATCAGGTGATTTCCTACCTCACAGTTTAACATGCTCTGTGTGTGTGTAGCAAAACTTTTACCTACTGTAGGTTCCAACTTTTTTTAACATTTCTCCAATAATCATTTTGTAACTGTTACTTCATGGACATGGGCCGTATAACCCTGGTGCTATGTCTAATGTAAACCCTACTTTTTATCACTTTGTCAGTATGCAGCAAATAACTGCTACCTCAACGGCACGGGTTTACATGGCCAAATCAGCATTGATTTTTTCCCCTTAGTTTAAGAGCACCACGATTGTGATGACTCAAAACTTGTAAAAGAAATATTTATCACATTTTCATGGTAACAGGAGGCTTTGAAAGCACTTTGGTACGCAACATATCCAGATCAAGAACTTCATGGCTTAATATCTGATCAGTGGAAAGAGATGGGTTGGCAAGGAAGAGATCCTTCAACTGATTTCAGGTTCTGACTTTGATGTTTTCAGTCTGCATTGCTTCCACTTTGAGTTTAATAGGTTACTCTTGGCCTAACTCTGTGAGCAATTTCTTTTATTTACTAGGGGGGCTGGATTCATTTCGCTAGAGAATTTGCTTTTCTTTGCAAAGACATTTTCTGTAAGATCTCCCCACTTGCACCTTTCTATTCTATTCCCCACTTATGTATGATGCTGGTTACCCTATGAATACTTAAATACTAACTAGTGCATATGACAATCTTCCGACTGCTTCACTCAATAGAAGATATTTTCTTACATCTGGTTCATTTTTCCAATATGAGTGGTATTAATAAGTATACCTTACATGTCTTGAATGAGATCCAGAGGCAGCTGTATCTTACTGAATCTTGTATCTGATACATCAGTTTTTTTTCCACTGTCAAAAAAGAATAGAAATGTACTTTGTTTTTTTAACTTTCTGAATATTGTATATAATGACATTTTTCACAGAGCCTGGATTTATAATTTTCTTCCACTTCTGTACTCCAATTAAATGTTTGATATTTCAGGCATCATTTCAAAGGCTTTTGAATAAAAAGGGGGGCACACGTGCTGCTTGGGAGTATCCATTTGCTGTTGCTGGTGTAAATATAACATTCATGATCATGCAAATGCTGGATCTTCACTCTTGTAAGATCTTCTATCCCTATTTTTCAGTGTGTAAAGAAAAATTTATGAAATGGATCTAGGGCAGTAAGCTTGGGATAGTTAAGTCATGCAGCTTCACAGATGATTTATTTCTAAAAGAAAGCAAGCCTGGATAACGTTATTTAACATTTTAAAAGAAGAAATGAAATAATGTAGGCTTTGTTCTAATCAAAAAATAAGCCGAAGGCTTTATTCAAATTTAAATCACATTTCCAAGTAACCAACAAATTTTACCTTTCATGAAGTATATAGTTGACCAGTTTTTGATGTCAATTACCTAACAGAACATCCGCAGCTTTGTCTTGGCTTTCAGTGTAAAATATTGTTCTACTGACATTCTCAAAAAATGAAAAGCAATGGGCAAACATGTTGCTCCAGTGATTCAAATGCAGTCTATTTGTCTTGGAACCAGGGAGACTAGACTTCTGAGATTTCAATTAGGGATTGAGATTTATTGTTTCTTTGTGAATATTTAATGGAGATTGAATTTTTAGCGTCCGAAAACAGTAAGTATCAATGAAGGCTAAACTTGGGTCTGCGGTACTGCAGTCTGCAGAGATAATAGTTTCATGTGGTAGGCGTTCAATCTTGTCCACTGGAGAGCTTTCTCTTATGAGCATAGCTGTGAAGCTGTGCCAGAGAGTCTAACTACCAACAAAGATATGAATTGACAGTTTGACACCATTCCTAAAGTTTAAGATGGAAAAAAAAGGGAAGTGGAATGCTGCTCTGCAATCATACAACCTTCATCCCTGTGCCATGGACCTGAAATACACAGTCTGGGCCTGGTGATCAGTGATGTCTGAATTTAAATGCATCCAACCGCATGTAATCTGCATAAACTTCATTATATATATATATATGCACGATTTCACCATTGTACTTATATGAATCAACTGTCATGTATTGATAGGGTGGAAAGTGATGGTATTGTTCTATCACACTCCAATTTTGCATGGAGCAGTTTCATGCCATCAATGTGTTCAGAGCTCATGGTATCATGTCATTTGGTCATTCACTTCACTAACATATAATGAAAATATATGCAGCAAAGCCAAGGACATTTGTCAGATCAGTTTTCATTCAGATGTTATCAGGTAGGCCTAGGCCTGTTGTCCGACCTGGGATATTCAACAATTGGAATATAGAAAGCTATATTTATTTTGCAACTAAAGGAAGGAAGGAACTTTCTTTTTTTCTTTCTTGGCGTGCTTGATTCCAGAGGATGAATGGGCATTTGACGTGCTCTATTGTGTTGCGTTCATGGTCATGGACAAGCAGTGGCTCGAAAAGAATGCATCTTACATGGAATTCAACGTAAGCTGCCGATTATGATCCCGTTTGTTCTTTTTCACTTGTTTACTGCTAAATGGACACGAGTGATTGTGTCTTTGTAGGATGTTCTTAAATCGACTCGGGCGCAGCTGGAAAGAGAACTGCTACTGGATGATGTCTTGCGGATTGAAGACATGCCTTCATATAGCCTTCTTACTTAGCCATGCCCAGCATGGGAGATGCTGTTTTTCCCTTTTTAATTTAAATGTGTATAGTCTCTCTCTCTCTCTCTCTCTCTGCGACACATTTTTATTTCTTTATCTTCTAATCTAGAGGCAGAAAATGTGGGCTGTGCATTCAGTTCTTGCAGGGAGGGTGGGGAGGGCAAGGTTGCTAGTTTGTTTGAAATATTAATTTTGGTACCGTGGTTTTTCATATTAATATTTTTCAAGGTCTATAATATTAATGTTAAAAATGGTATTAGAAAAAATGTGGAGGAAGATGGTCAGAGGGGAAAAAGAGAGTTATAGGGTGTTTGTTTGGGAGCACTTTTTTCTTCAAAGTTATTTTTCTCCTAAAATTTTATTTTATCTCCCTTTTTGACTCAATTTTTAAAAGCCATGTAAATGAATTGTTGTATTTCTAAATCACGTAAATATGTTTGGCAAACCTATTTTTTTGATAATAATTACTCTTCAGTATGAGGTACATAAATGTAGGCACGAGCGTGCCGTGTCACCTAACAACGATGAATAGGAAGATTATCATACACTCTGGACGTGCATCACGCAGTTCCGGTTGCACTTTGGGCATCTTGCCATTGTGCAGCACCGGAAACAAGGGAAGAAGCTCGCCCCGCTGCACCGTAGCCGAAGAGCAGCATCGATCAGGATGCCACAATTTGGCGGACCTTGCTTGGAGCACGTGGAATTCAACCATCATGTTGAACCTGGAGAGTGAACAACTGTGCATTCTGTTGAGCGAATTGCTCGAGAAGTTAGGAATAATGTTTTTATCTTTGAACTGAGATTCGTCGACTCGGTGGTCTGTATTAGATCGAGATCGCTCTAATTCAGTACGGTATGCGACTCGGGCTCGGTCATCTTTCACTCCACTCGTTAGACCTTTCTTCTCTTACACCGGCCTGACGGCGATTTCTTCTTCCATCACGGCACCCCTACCCCAGCCTCGGCAGTCTCCCACCATGGTTGGCACCCTTGCCCCTCCCTCGACAGTCTCCCACCATGATTAGTAACGTTCTTTTTGACCAGATCATTGTCGTCATCGCCGGATTTCATCTATCATCGTCGGATCCTTGTCGTCACCATTAGATCTTCGTCGGAGCATGTCTAGAAGGTCATAGAGAAGGGGAGAGAGAGAGGGAGGAGCGACTCAGTCCAAGTCTATCGGATCATATCTCGAATTTTTTTAGATCCGAATAAATTCGTCATAGTCATCCTGACTCGAATCAAGTCGACAAACTATGGTTTGAACATCTGTTCATCTGCGGGGAAATGGGAGAAGGTAACAGAAGTAATGAGATTGATGTGGGGGTGAGTCTACACGAGCAGCAGCGGTAACGATGGGGAGATAGGGAATGGGCCAAACATGGCCGGGGGAGGTGGGTGCAGGTCGAGGAGGTAGGGTGGCGGGGGGGATGGCCACCGGTGGGGGGAGGGTGGCGGTGGTGGGTCAACGTGGGAAGCAGTAGCAGGGAGGGGGAGGTGAGGGAGGCCAACATAGGTAGTAGTAATGGGGAGGAGGGAGACATGGCCGGAGAAGAAGATGCGAACGAGAGGAAGGAGAGATGAAGAGACGCACGTGAAGGAGAGGAAGATAGGAAGGCGTGCAGGTGAGAGAGGGTGAGAGTGGCAGGGTGGGACGCTGTCGACGACTGTGAGAGGGAGGAGAGCAAAAGAGGAAGAGGTGCGAGAGGAGGGGAGGGCTCCCAAGTCGCTGCCTCGCGCCGAGCACTCTTGAAAGAAAAAAAAATAACGAAGGAGTTGTTCTCATTTCGAGGAAACAAGCGATGCTCGTGAAATTAGACGTCGTTAGATTTTGAATCCAAGTCTTTCACAATCATCGTTAACTCGAGTACCACTAGATTAGATTCTCTATCATCTAAAATTTAAAAGAAACTCTACATAGGATGAGATCGCACCTTGAAAATTAGAAGATACACTACCAAACCTATTTGAGGAAACATTTTATCCTTAAATTTTATTTTGAGAAAAAAAAGGGAGCCAAAACATTTCAACCAAGCACCCTGTTAGAGATGGAAAAGAGAAAGTAAAGGCAATCTTGAGACTCCCAAGGACTTGATTCTAGGGTTGTTTGCGTATATTCCCTTATTAAAAATAAAATTATATAAAAATTTATCCTAAATCTATATTTGTATATGTACCCTTCACATGTGAATCAAATGATACTTAACCCTTCCCACGACTTCCCAACAACAAACTATTGAAGTCTCTTTTATAGAAAAATGAAGAAGATGAAATATGGATATTTTTACGGAAGTATGTCATAAGGAGATTCGTGATATTAAATTCATAAATGGGGATGCGCAATTTCACTTTTAACAAAGAGTACTTATGTAGAAAACTCTTAATTGCATCATTTTTATTAAAGATCTAGACTTGTATTACTTTTAATAATTAAAAAATTCATAAATATCACTAGATGATATAAATACCTCATAATTTGTGTGGAGAGATTTGGGGTTAACATGAATATTGGGGATATCTTCGTCATTTAATTATGTTTTTTGCTTTTTAATAACAATGATATATACGATCACTTTCAAAAAAACAATGATATATATGATATTTGACGTGTAAGAATGGCAATTTTGATATTTTGTATCTCCAGATGGTAAATATGAAATTAACCTAGTTATCTAACAGTGTAGCACGACACTCCCTTACATGGTTGAGGCATGGTGTTCGACATGTGATCACGCGATTCAAAAACCATGTGTATCAATCAATCAAGACTTTTACTACTGCAACTTTAGTTGAAATTCTAACCAAAAACTATGCACACCTCAACTTCTCAAGTCCCTTTCCGATGCAACAAATATTAGCAATCAAATTCTCAGCCTAAAACTTCGCTATGGATGATCTTCTATCCCTTCGAAACATCTCAGGTGTTTGGCATATGATAAGGATCCAAGAGAAGTCTGCTTATAGAGAGCCCTCTTGATATTATTGTTTTAATCTCTGTTTCAAATTTGAAAAGATTTGAGTCTCTCTTTATGTTGATTTATCCCACATTAAAAAAATAAAAAAAGTTTTCATTTACTTTTAATTGAGACTCTTGTCCTTGTTGTATAATCTTTTGAGGAGACTATGAAAGTTGGCCTATTTGGGTTAGTGGACTCTTTGGCCCGCATCCTCTTTCTCACACATGTGCGAGCCGTGATGTGCGTGTGATTCCCGACAATTCTTTTATTTTTATTTTTCTTTATTTTTAACCGTTTGACCCAACGTCGTTTGGATTCTTTTCGCGTCTCTTCGAATTCCTCTCTTTCGACAGATGAGTGTGACTCGGTCAAGAGCCACTTTCCAAGAGGGCATTTGAAGAGAGTCGTTTTCCTGTGAGAGGCACGGCTTAGGATTCTCTCTCATCCGGCGGCTCTCTCTCTCGAACTCCTCTCTCCCATTATCTTCTTCTTCTTGCAAGAGTCTCCTGTCACAGTGGTGTTCGCCCCCGGCAACACAAGTTGGAGTGTACCTTCGTGTCGCCATCGATTTGGATCGTCGTATCTTGGAGGAAGTTATGTCATGAAGTCTATCTGCACCGGAGTAGGGGTGAAACGACTCTAAAGAAATCGACTATGCGCTTCGACCCGAGTTTACTTTTCTTGATCGTTTGATTCCCTTTGATTTCCGTGCTTAGATCTGGTAGAAAAGCTCTACCCATGAATAGTATTTTCCATCAATTATCATATCGCTCTTGATATTTGAAGATGATCTAATCATGTGTTTACTTATAGAGATCCCCCAGCCATTCATGTAGATGTAGGCCTTCCTAAGTTCTTTTGGCAAAAGGGCTTTATAAATGTTTCTCATTCCACATGAGCACATGACTGGTTATGATAGTTAGCCATCCTCTGCATTAGCAAAAGGGGAGGTATGCCTGGAAATCACCTTTCCCACTTGCAGAACACTGGTTAAGAATTTGAGTTCAATAGTAGCTGTTCAGAGAGTTGATATGATCATAGGCAGAAGGGTTGGAAAAAGGAAGTTTTCCAACTTATTTCCCAAGATCCGTTTGTGATTTCATCTTATACACCCCCCACATTGTAAGCCTGTTTGGAAAGCCATAATAGAGGCCTATCAATAGTTTGGACATTGTGGCGGTTTGGGCAATGTTGAAGGAATTGCAGAGTTGTAATGGCTGGGTGACAGTGAAACCCTCCAATAACAAAGCACCAAGCAGGAGATTTTCCAATGAGGCGAATGAGCTTCACTATTGCTTGTATGCTCATAAAACATAAAAAAATCAAATCTTCTCAGAGAAAGCTTGGCATTTCAACAAAGATCTTGGAGAATGCAGCTAATCAGATCAAGTAATTCTTACCTTCCTTTTGGTGGTAAGCAATCAGTTCTTGTCATCATCCACGCAGCTCCAAGCAGGGACTTTCTTCAAACCCCCATCTCTCAAAGCCTTCCTCATCAGTGCAACATCGTCCCATCTTCCTGCCTCTGCATACATATTAGACAAAACAACATACACACCATGACTGTGGGGCTCCAGATCAAGCATCATCCTGACCACCCTCTCTGCAATCTCAATATTCCTGTGATGCTTGCAAGCAGTGAGCAAAGCTCCCAGGACCATGATGTCGGGTTTCCATTTCATCCCACTTATCAAATCTACAGCATCTGTTAATCTCCCGAAGCGGCCAAGAAGATTGACCATGCACCCATAGTGCTCTATCTTTGGTTCGACAGCATAGTCTCTTTGCATCGAGTAAAAGATGTCCCGGCCTGCCTCAAGCAACCCGGCATGGCGACAAGCAGATAAGACCCCCACAAAGGTCACGTCGTTTGCTGCCACTGCCTCCTTCTCCAGCTCCCGGAAGAGCCTGAGAGCTTCACTGGCATGGCCATGGTAAGCCAAGCCACATATCATCGCATTCCATGTTGTGATATTCTTCTCTGGCATCCCCTGAAACAACTCTTGAGCTATTGAGATAGCACCATTCTTGGCATACATATCTACCAAAGCCGTGCCGAGGATGACACCTGATTGCATACCTTTCTCTTTCATGTAGAAGTGGATTCGCTCGCCCAAATCCAGACGGCCAGACCTGGCACATGCTGACAGCACTGTGGCCAGGGTGGCATCATTTGGTTCCAGGCCCTCCTGGATCATCTGGTCGAACAACTGCAGGGCCACATCATCCTGGAAATTCTGGGCGTACGCACAGACCACCGTGGTCCAAACAATTAAGTTTCTCTCGGGCGCTTCGTCGAACAGTTTCCGGGCCTCAAAAAGGAGACCACCGGACCCGTAGCTCCGTATCAGACCATGGACGACATACAAATCCGCATCAAACCCGCGTTTCAGGACGTGGGCATGAACCTGTCTGCAGGTGGAGAGCGCACCAGAGTTGGTGCAGCCCTTGAGCAAGAAAGGGAACGTGTGCCTGCCGGGCGGGACCCCCATCCTCTGCATCGTCACATAGAAATCGATCGCGTCGGACGGCCCGGGGCTGTCGGCGAGTCCCCGGATGAGGGTGTTCCACATGAAGGAGTTGGGTTCCCTCGTCTGGTGGAAAAGCCTCTGGGCGTAGCCGAGGTCACCGGAGGGCGACAGGGAGGCGAAGGCGATGAGGCGGCTGGCGGCGTAGTTGTCGTGGATCCGGTCCCGGACGACCATTTGGGCGTGGACCTGCTTGAGCTGCCGCAGGGAGGCACATCGGTCGGCCAGGAAGGAGAGGGGCGGGCTTCTCCCCCCGGGGAAGCTCGCGGGGGCAGGAGGTGGGAGGTGGATTGGGGCGAGGGAATGGGTGGAGCGCGTGAAGGAGAAGAGCGGAGGCCGTGCGCGCATTGGTGGGGGCCTCTCGGCGGTGGCCGGGAGCCATGGAAGGACTTGTCGCAGAGCTCGTGGCCGTTAAAATCTGAAGTTTTAAAAAGCCATTGGGTGGTCTCACTTGGCTTGGCGGCGGCGGAGTTGGCGAGACCGTAGAGCGGCACAATTGGTAATTGGCGTGCCGGATTTATAACAAACACGAAGCCTGCGTGGTGATGAGGGGGCTTACTGTAACGGAGGCTGGCCCAGGTCAGTTGAACCGGGTTCAACGGCAGCCAACCGTCGGATGAAATCTGTTATGGCCGTTGGGTTCGAACTGTTAGTAGGTTACAATTTGTTTGGTTTATGAAGATTAGTTGAGCAAAGTATTAGAGACTCGACGATTAATTATATGTGACGTAACTCTAATCACTGAGTAGTTAGAGATTAGTTGTTAAAATTCGAGATGTAGCCGCTTCTATTGGGCATTCTAAAATAGTATAAATGGAGAGAATGGCCGAGGGAAGCGATCAGATTGGAATCCCTAACACATTTGTCCACTTAGTTGTTAGCTCTCTCAGTCCAAGAACTAGCTCTTGAGCCTTTCCGCTCCCTTTTCCGATAGTTTGTTTTCTACAGCAAATGGTGTTCTTCGTTTTCTTGACTTCCCTATAGATATGGAAACTTGGAGCCCGAGCTTGGAGTTGTGAACCAGGAGGAGCTCGATCGCCTTCCTCTCTCCTGCTGGATTGGTCGTGGCAAAATGGTGTCTAAGCCCACTCCAGGCAGCTCCACCTCTTCGCAGCAGCTAGCTTCGCATACTGATGATGTGGTATTTCTCCTTCTTCAGGATTTACATAAGGAATTTTCTCTGATGGATGCTAAGTTTGGTACTGTCTCGCAACGAGTTCAACACCTAGAATCTAGACCACTTGCTTCTTCAGTCGTTCCTGATGTGCCATCTGATTGTACTGGTTTTTTTGCCCATAATATCATGATTTTCTGAAGTATGATGGTAGGTATGAACCTTCGGAATGGAAATTTAAGCCAATTCGTTATTTTCTGTACAATCAAGTGCCAGACTATCATAAAGTTTCACTTGCCTCTTTTATTTGGAAGGGGAGGCCTTACAGTGGTTTTGGCATTTCTCCAATAACAAAGATTCTTTATCCTGGGCTCATTTCTTGAAAGGTTTGGAAGCCTGGTTTGGATCTATCTCTGTGGTAGATTCCCATGGCCATCTCAGTAAATTGCAGCAGACTAGTTCTGTTGCCAATTACCAACGCCAGTTTGAAATTCTGGGTAATCGGGTGTCAGGGGTTTCAGAGGATCATCTTTTGGGAAATTTTCTAAGTTGCCTCCGTGAGGACCTTTCTTGTGAGGTCCGATCGTTTAGGCCTACAACCTTGTCCCAGGCAATGGAGCTGGCTCGTATACAAGAGCATAAATTTTCTTACAGGCGGAGAAATCCACCTCACTACAATTTTGTATCCCCTCAAACTTATAAAACTCCACCTCTTGTTCCCCAACCTTCTCCCCCAGCTCCTAAACCTCATATCCTGCCTGTTCGGAAACTTTCGACACAACAACTACAGGATCAGAAAGTTAAGGGGCTTTGTTATAATTGTGATGACAAATGGGTACCAGGCCATGTGTGTCAGCCGTACAAGTTGTTTTTATTACAACTTCTCCTTGATATTTATGAGTATGACATTCTTGAGGTTGATGAACCAATTGTTTTACCTACCATTCCCCTCGAGCAAGAAGCATCGTTGTCTTCACAGTCAGTGCATCATTTGGCATCTCCGTGTAATTTCCGTTTATGAGGGTAGATTGGTTCCCTATCTGTTATTGTGCTCATTGATAATGGCAACACACATAATTTCCTTGATCCCATGGTGGTCCATAAATTGGGATTGTCTATTACAAATTTTGATACCCATCCTGTCAATATTGTTGCTGGACTGCGAGTTTCTCTCAAGGTTGGTGTCCTGGGGTGACCGTTAAACTTCCAGGGATTTCTTTTACCTTGGATTTTTTGGTGCTTCCATTAGGATCTGTGGATGTGATGCTAGGGAATACGTGGCTACAATTATTAGGGGATATAATGCTTAATGCCTCCCAGATGACTATGAAATTTTCTCTTCATGGCTAGAATTATGTGCTGAGAGGTTTACCTCCTCTTTCAGTGGGCATTGTCTCAGCTACACAAATTTATGCTGATATTGCCAAGGCTAGATCCCTCTACTCTATTCATTTCTTTGCCTTAGATGTTCCTACCCAAGACCCCATCTCCTTTGATTCTTATCCCCCTAACCTGGCAGTTGTCTTACAGCAATATTTTTTTGTCTTCTCTGAACCTCAAGGGCTCCCACCACCCCGCAACTTTGATCACACCATTCCCTTGTTTGATGAATCTGTCACCATTTCATAGCCTATCTATAGGCATTCTCCACTCTAGAAAGCAATCATTGAAGAGCAGATTAGGGACCTTTTCACACGTACACATATTCAGAATAGTGCAAGCCCTTGTTCTGCACCCGTTTTGCTAGTCCAAAAGAGAGATGGTTCCTGGCATATGTGCATTGATTATAGAGCCTTGAACCAACAAACCATCAAAAATAAATACCCTATCCCTTTAATTGATGATTTACTTGATGAGCTTCATGGGGCTTGTTTTTTCTCTAAGCTAGATCTTAAATCCGGCTATCATCAAATCAGAATGCATCCATAGGACATTCATAAAACTGCCTTTCATACTCATGAAGGCCACTATGAATTTTTGGTCATGCCCTGTGGCTTTTCTAATGCCCCTTCCACCTTCCAAAATCTTATGAATGGCATCTTTAAACCACACTTGAGGAAATTCATCTTAGTCTTCTTTGATGATATTCTAGTTTATAGTTACTCCTGGGAGTTGCATCTGCACCATTTGGGTCAGGTTTTACAACTGTTACTGGATAATCATCTCCATGCAAAACTTTCTAAATGCTCCTTTGGAGTCACTGAGATTGATTATTTGGGCCATCTCATTTCCATACATGGAGTTTCCATGGACAACTCCAAAATTCAGTCTATCCTTTCCTGGCCTACACCTTCCTCACTCAGAGCTTTGAGGGGTTTTTTAGGCCTCACGAGATATTACAGTAAATTTATCAAGCATTATGGCTTGATTGTTGCACCTCTTACTCAATTGTTGAAGAAAGGCAGTTTCCATTGGTCTCATTATGCTGAGACAGCATTTCACCAATTGAAAACCGCTATGATAACAGCCCTAGTATTAGCTCTTCTCAATTTTAATGAAACATTTATTCTGGAGTGTGATGCAAGTGGAGTGGGCATGGGGGCTGTTCTTACGCAACAAGGTAGGCCAATTGCTTATTTGAGCAAGGCTTTCACTTCAAAACGGTTGGGTCTTTCAGAATACGAGAAAGAAGTGGAAGCCATCATATGGGCTGTGCAGAAATGAAGGCCTTATCTCATGGGTAGGCCATTGATCATCTGAACAGACCATCAAAGCCTCAAATTCCTTCTCAATCAGCAGGTGCATACCCCAGCTAAGCAACGATGGTTGGTCAAGTTATTGGGCTATAATTTTAAATTAGAATACAAGTCCGGACATCATAACTAGGCTGCAGATGCTGTCTCTAGAGAATTTGAAGTGCAATCTGATTCATCTTGATTTTCTCTGTTTGTCCTCATCCCATCCTGGTTTACAGAGATACAACAAGCATATACCTCTGATCCAGCATTCTAGGCACTTCTCTCCAAATGGCACACGGGTGATTTAGATCCTTCTAAGTATGCTTATAAAGACGGAGTCTTGTACTACAAAAATAGGATTTATCTACATAAGTCTTTTTCCCTCATTCCCACACTGCTGCAAGCCCATCATGACTCTCCAGTTGGAGGCCATTCTGGTTATCGTAAGACTGTTCACAGACTTAAGAAGTTTTTACTGGCCTAGATTGCAAAAGTCTGACAGAGCATATGTGAAAATTTGTGGTACATGTCAACGGACAAAGATTCTACAACAACACCAAGCTGGTCTCTTATAGCCTTTGTCTATTCCTGCTCAAATTTGGACTCACATTAATATGAATTTCATAGAAGGATTGCCTCCTGTAGCTCACAAGAATTGCATTTTAGTGGTAATTGACAATTATGCACATTTTATACCATTAAAGCACCCCTATACCGCTGCTACTGTGGCACAGGAATTTGTCACTCATGTTGTAAAACTTCATGGCTTACCTCAGGTTATAGTTTCCGACAAGGATGATATCTTCACTAGTACCTTTTGGCAAGAACTGTTTAAGCTTCAAGGTGTGCAACTAAATTTGAGCACAACTTATCACCCACAGTTAGATGGGTAGGCAGAGGTGCTGAACAAATGTTTAGAGAATTACCTCCAGAGCTATTATTTCCAACAACAACATCATTGGTTAAAATGGTTGGCCTGGGCAGAATTTTGGTACAACACCTCCACCCACTCTTCCACATGAATGAGGTTGTGTATGGCATTCCACCCCCGTCATTTCTCTCCTATGTCCTGGGTACCTCATGGGTTCAAGAGGTAGAGTTTGCTCTCATTGATAGGGATCACATTCTTCAAGAGTTAAAGAATCATCTTGTCAAAGGACAGAATTGGATGAAACGGTTGGCTGATCGCCACAGGACAGATAAATAGTTCAATGTGGGTGATTGGGAGTATCTAAAATTACAACTGCATCGCCAGCAAGCCGTTGTGTAGAGATATAACAATAAGCTCAGTGCTAAATATTATGACCCTTCTCAGATATTGCAACACATTGGATAGGTTGCCTATAAGCTGTCTCTACCGCCTTCTTCGAAGATGCACCCGATTTTCCATGTATCACAATTAAAGCTTAAACATGGTGACCAGCATGTTCCAAGCCCTCCATTACCCCCTCTTCTTAGTTCTTTTGATCGGCTATCGCTTACACTGCTAGGCCAGCGCCTCATCAAAGGGACAGCAAACCTGTTGTACAAGTGTTAATCAAGTGGGAGGGCCAATCCCCAGATGATGCAGCTTAGGAGGACTATTATTCTTTTAGAGAGTGTTTCCCTTCTTTCGACCTTGAGGACAGGGTCTCTCCAGAAGGGGGATGGAATTTGTAACGGAGGCTGGCCCAGGTCAGTTGAATTGGGTTCAACGACAACCAACTGCCGGATGAAATCTGTTATGGCCGTTGGGTTCGAACTGTTAGTAGGTTACAATTTGTTTGGTTTATGAAGATTCGTTGAGTAAAGTATTAATGTCACGCCCCGAATCTATAGTGGCAGAAACTACTCGGACCATGGCAGCAAACAGTCACGATAATTCACAGTAAACTACAAGAGACACAATAAGGCCAGAAACAACAAAATATAATGTTATTGATATCAAAAAATCATTTATTACAATTTTATTGACTCACTTACAATTAATGTAGAAGAAGAGAAATGACTCAATATAGGTCTTCAACCTATCTAGACTCCAGAAATTAAAAAGACACAGGTCTTCAAAAAACTCTAGGAGCATTTGTCATTCTTGCCCTTTCACGTCTGATGGAATGTAATCTTCATTAATACCTGAAAAATATTAAGAGAAACTGAGTGAACAAAAATACTCGGTAGGAATTGCATCTCTGTCACTAGGCAGAATATAAATGATTAACAGTTTTCAATAATGTAGAGACAATGTTGTACGGTGTACATCATAACAATAATCATAATTCCAAACAACAAATAAGACGAAGATAAGAGATCAAGACATACCGAATGTAGAACATTTAGAATCGAATATACAAGGATGTTTAAAGAAAAATGGTAGATCAATACTGAAATAATGTGTGAATAAGTATACTTAACATAACTATAGATTGGCTGGGCCACAAATATTAAGAACATGTCAAATATCATATTCAAATCATATCAATTATGTGGAATTATCTAGAACAAATCTTGCGTATAGTTGGTGTAATGTCACACCCGATCATTCATAATACCGGTACATTTTTGGGCTTTGCCTTCTCCCTAGGACTAGGGGTGTTCATAATTCGGTTCAACCGAATCAAACCGAACCTAGCTTCGGTTCGGTTTGGTTCGATTTGAACCTAAATTCGGTTCGGTTTGGTTTCATAACGTGTGAAATCGAACCAAACCGAATAAACCGAATTTATTATTTATTATTTATTTTTTAATATTACATATCATAAATACATTAAAATATTTAAAAACATAATTACATAGACGTATAAACATACAAAATATAAGTATTTTTATTTTTATTATATATATATAATTTATTAATTCATATATATTGTAATAAGATATAAACATTTTGGTTTGAGCCGAACCAAACCGAATTTGTTCGGTTCGGTTCAGTTTGATGGTTTAGTTCAGTTTGGTTCGATTTGGAAAAAAATGCCCCCAAACCGAACCATGAACACCCCTACCTAGGACTAGATCCGGGCCCTTATAAAAGCTGTCTAGCATTGAGTGTCACGTTGGACCTAAAGTCCCAAATAAATATTTTCTAGATAAATTTCCAAATTGATAATGGCCAAATAATTCTAATAATAAGCTCATGCAGTAAAGGAAATCAAGAGTTGAAAATGGGAGTTTTCAGAAGATTTCCAATAAGGTAGCCAGTAGCGTAGAGGCGCATTAATGCATAATATAATCCCAAGGAAAGGGTCAAAAATGTCAAGGAAATAGTTAGGAAGACATGAATTAGAGATAGGGTTCGGAATTCCACACACCAAACACAAAAATCATATTTATGAGAAACTTGATTGATCGTGGTCAGTAAGGGGGCCGCGTTAAGACTGCGTCCAGTAAGGATGTCGCGACTAAAGTGATGAATCGATGCACAAAAGATGATGCAGGCTATGAAAGCGTCGTATTGAGCGGATGTGTTTACATGAAGGCGTCCAGTCAACCCAATGTGTCTACAATCGATCGAAAAGGTTCGAAGATGATAAACTATAACACGGTCTCTGTGTCTACCATCTTCAAGAAACGAAACTTGAACGCGATCTTGGGGTCTACCCTGTTTAGTACGAACTGAACAAAACTCTGACAAAATCTCATTTTGCCTTTCAAAAGGTCAGTAGAACCCTATCCTACACAGTAGGACGTGGATTCCAGTGATTTTTAAAGTTTTGTGGTATGACCAGCTCGACATCCTAGTAATAATCCTAAGCTCACGGAGACTTACGGAAACCTTGGTGAAGAAGTTCCAGTCTGACGAAAGGAGTTTTCGGCGGAGGGTTCTAGCTTCACTACAATTTTGGGTGTACGAGAAACATCGAAAAATAATAGTAGTAATGGTAGATCAATGCCACCAGAGTGACATAACCTTCAAGCATAACAATAATCACTCGTGATATAGCAATCATGAATCTATTAAAATAATGAAACAATGCTAGCATGGGGAAGTCAACTACAATTAACCAATTAGGGTTTTCATTTTAACATGTTAGAGAAAATCTTAAAAGATAGATATCAAGGAGGCAAGAACAATCTATGAGAGATTCATAAGGTTAAAGAGAGAGAGTAATCAGAATAAGCGTTAGGGTCATATTAAAATCAACTATTTACATATTTAAGATATATTTAGAGTTGACTTACTATTATCAAGATTATTTTAGAATTATTTCCGGTTAAGATTCATTATAGAAATAAAGAAAATCATGCTTTTCAAAAACCAGGAAACTTCTTTGAACGCAGTTCGCAAGGGGGCACGTTCTAATGAATGCGGTCAGACTGGGCATTGCGATCCAGAGAAATTCAAATTTTATTAAAAATTGTAGTTATTTATGAACGCGTCCCGAGAGATTGACACGTTTACATAAATGCGTCCCTCATGACTGACACGTTAACAATGTTTAACTTAAATAAAAATAATAAACGATGCTCGCGGTCTATCAGGCTACCACATTTAGATCGCGGTGCCTGTGGGGGCCGCGACTATAAACAATGACTCGTTCCGACCGAGAAACCCTAAAATGACGATATCTAGTCTATAATCTTCAAAATACATGCAATATAGTGGACAAATTTTGGGGGAAATGATGCAAAACAAAATAGACAAGTAAATGAATGTGTTTGATTCATTAATTATGGGTTTGGCCTGACATAGCACTTACTTTCAGTCGCTTAAGGAAGAAGAGGAAGAAGAATGCCGTCCACCTAAGAACGCCCAAAGAACCGTCAATTCCACCTTCTAGCATGATCCTCCCACACCTAGAAGCATTCTCACATGAATTAAGGTCGATTAGGGAGGCTATGGGGTCGGTTATATAGGGTTTCGAGCCTCTAAGAATCTTAATTAGGTCAAGGATCCCTAGATAGGAATAAACTCCGAAAATTCAGACTCTATCTATATCTAGAGCCGTCCCCACCTTATCTAGCACGAATTAGGATTAGAGTTTAGGTTAGATTTGGATCTTACTTAGTGGATTATAATTTAGTTAAGGTTTTTAGCCCATTAGAGTTAGATTTAAACTAATTTAGCCCATTTAGAAACTAAGGTTTTAGAAATTATGAATTTAAAAAAACAATTCAACATGTTAATCCCATTTAACCTTAATTATCAGTCCACTATATATATATATATATATATATATATATATATATATAATCATTTGCATTTTCTTTTATTTTTTATTATAATTATTTAAATATATTCCTTATTTATATTTAATTAATTAATTATATAAAAAATGGAATTGCTACAATTAGATACTCGCCGATTAATCATATGTGGCGTAACTCTAATCAATGGGCCACTTTGATAACAGAATATAATGGAGACGGGTGGCCTCTTCACGATGGCCCATCCGCCCTCTATTCCTATCCGACCCCGGTTGAGTTATTCCAACCGTTATATGGAAATAAGAAAATCCACTCTAATTCTTATTCGGTCTCGATTAAACTAAAATGAACCAAATTAGAATAACTCACCTAATCCCGGATTAGCCATCATAACCCAAATTATTCTGTTATTAAAGTGGGCCCCCTTTCATAAGGGCCAGTTTGTTTTTAGGTTGGGGGTAAGGTATTCGACCCCTTGGGGTCGAACATCTTACCTGAGATCGAGTAAGGGCCTTGTGTACGAGAGGGAGGGTGTGGGTCCTCTTGATTTCTCTTTCATCGGATGCCATATTCCTTATCCTAACCGATTAACAAAATAGAATAAAGATGAAATAAAAGATCTTAACACGAAGAATAAGTAAAACTATAGTTTGATAGGACGGGTAAGTTTACCCACCTCTAATCTGAGTTTTCATGGAATGATTCATTCTGGTCAAAAGATAGAATTAAGTATTCCATCTTAATTCGAATATATTTTCACGTAAAAAGGTGAAAAAAATAAGAATAATTTATATGGATTTAAGTTAACTCGATTTTATATATTCTGTTATCAAAGAATGTCGAGGCCTATTTTGATAATGGGATAGAATTAGGGTGAATAATCCACCCGACGAATAAGTCATTCGACCAATACTGTCTTTTTTTTTTTTTCCCGTGAAACTCTCTGTTGGGAATGGAGCGACTAAAGTCAATTAAGGCTTCAACCGGCAAATAACTGGGGGAAACGGGAAGTGTACAGGCGAATACGCCAACCCAGCAAGGTCTATCTGTTATCAAAGTCAGCCGGAGTCGTTGGAGATTGGTTGTTGAAGTTTGAGATGTAGCCGCTTTTATTGGGCGAATAGTATAAATAGAGAGAATGGCGAAGGGAAGCGATCTGGTTGGAATCCCCGGCACATATGTCCACTTAGTTGTTAGCTCTCTCCGATCTAGAACTAGTTCTTGAGCCTTTCCGCTCCCTTTTTCGATACTCTGTTTTTGCAGCGAACGGTGTTTTTCGTTTTCTCGAGTTCCTTGCATATCTGGAAACCTGGAGCCCGAGCTTGGAATTGGGAATCAGGAGTAGCTCGATCGCCTTCCGCTCTCCTACTGGATTGGTCGTGGCGCTTACCTGCGGGCGTTCTAATGGCCGTTGCCGCCATCTCTGCGTCTCCTCCTTTCCTAGGCGCCTCCCGCCATTTCTCCATCGCCGGCACCCGCCGCGGGGCCAGCCCGCGGCTTGGGGCCCTCGTCGCCGCTGGTGGGTCGTTGTCAACGTCGGCTGCTTCCGTCGTCCTCCGTGCAGCGAGCGGCCATGGCTCCTCCTCCTCGAGACGCTATGGTGATGTCGATCCGTTTCTGGAGGAAGGGGAGGAGGTGGGTGGTCCGTCCTCTGCGCCGTTGCGGTCCTGCTTCTGTGGCCACTGCGGGAGGAGGGGCTTGCTAGGTGGATTGTCTTCGACATCCCTCGCACCACTTTTCTGCGGACCGTCGGGAGCTGCTGAGGATGGAGGTAGTCCCATCCTTCCCGCGGAAGAGAGGGTCGTGGCGGTGCGTGCTTCTAGGCCGGGCTGGTACAAGGAGTTGTACGCCTGGGTCACGGAGCAGTGGACGGAGTCCTACGAGGCCGAGGTTAGAAGCCCGCTTTGTTTTGCTTTTTCTTTGTATAACCCAATAGGTATTCGTTAGAATGCCCAGCAGAACAATGCCCATCAAGAGTTCAGAGAGGTTATAAGCCCAGAGACATCACCGTTGGAGCCTACACGAACTATTCATGGAACTTGTTTACTGGTGGCTAGCAAATCAACTCCAGGGCACATGGGTGGCTTGGAAATTGTTTGATGGTGACTTCCATCCAAATGCCAAGATGCGACTTAGAAACTAATGGGAACTAAACCGTTCTAATGCGAGGAAGCTAGCGGGACTTGGATCTTGACTGCTCAATAAGTATGCGATAGAAATTTCATATATATATATATATATATATATATATTCCCTTTCAACTTCCAATAGTTTCTGTAAGTAATAACTGTACCCTGAAGAGGATGGAAACCAAATCCGATGTTTTTCCTTGTCTATCTACACTGATGCTGAACCATGAGCCCGGATCACACGCTGTGAGAAACTGATTCTTCCATTTAGCTGCAAATGGTGGAATCCTTTGCTGGCAATGTCTAAAAGAATGTGGGCAGATGTAGGAAATGAGAAATACAGCCCAACGTTTGCTTTATGTGGGAAATGGGACACAGACCTTTGTTATTTATGGTCTTTGTGGTTTATATGCTGCTTTGTCATTCAGTTATCTTTGGCCATGTGTTACACTGGACTCCAGTAACTATCTTCCTCTTGTTACTGTATGTGAAGGTTGCAGGCTACAAGCAAGAGCTCTTTGCGCAGTTGAAGGGACAAAACAGTAAAATATTGGAGCTTGGTGTCGGTACTGGTCCTAACCTCAGGTACTATGCCAAGGCTGCTGGTGCTGATGTTTTTGGTGTAGACCCAAATGAACGGATGGAGAAATATGCTCGGGCCACAGCTGTAGCTGCCGGTCTACCATTGACAAATTTTAATTTCATACAGGGGGTATGTGGCCTTTGGACATCCTTTTAGCATGATAGACAGATATGAGTTTTTTGCAAGTTGTAAAAGAAGTAGGCTGTAAAAGTTGACATGAGAATTGATAAGGTTCTCTTTGATAATCAAATCCATCAGTGCACGTCATGGTTGTTACTATTTGAAGTCTGATAAGTATGAATATGACCACTAAGAACTTTTTTACTGAGACCAGAAGGATTGTGAAGTGAATTGCCTCAGGTAATTCCATGCAAACTTTAAGGCTTTATCATGGAAAGTATGAAGGATGATGGTATATGGAACTTTAGTTGTGTGTGAAAATTCTTGAGATAATGAATCATGTGGTTGTTTGCATAAAAGCTGATGGAATTTTTTGTAATACGTGAAGATGTTTGAGATTTAATGAATCATGTCCATAACTTCATTAACTGTTAAACTTGTTGGAGCTGTCTATTGGTCGATACTGTGGTCCTTTCTCTTACTTGAGCTTGTAAATAAAAGATCCCGAGAAGCTTGTTTGTTCTTACTTCTACCTTAGTTTGAGTTCATGTGGATCATTGAGTTATCCATGCAACAAATAATTGTATAGCTTATGATGAGGTTTATCATTGCAAGCACTTGTCTTTCTGTTCATTCGTTGTCTCGTAGTTTCACTTCACTCTTGCTTATGACCTTCATTTCCCTTCATCTAGTATTTAAATGCTTCCGGCAAGGATGGCAAACTCGGTTTCGGACTCGGTTTCGCCCGGGTCCGAAACCGAGTCGACTCGGTTTCGGTTTCGGCCGAAACCGGCCGAAACCCATATAACAGGTTAAAAAAATTAAATTTAATTCTAAAAAATCTGAAAAAAAATCATAAAAAATATAAATAATCACTTAAAATCACAAAAATCATAAAAATCAGTACACATGCATTTGACTGTATAAGTTAATGCAATAACCTTGAAGTAGACAACTACAAAAATTCAACTTCAAACATTGAACATGTGAAAGTTAAAGTCATATTCCATTGTACATTAATAGAAGCAGTACAATAAACCAATTTAGACAAAATAAATGTTACAAAAATTCATTGATTCTTACCTAATATGGATAATAATTACTAGAAGAACCTTCTCCCTCATCGTCTGGCCCTTGATGTCGATACCCATAACCAGGTTGCATGTATGGTCTATATTCACTATAACCAAACAATGAGGTAGCCAAGTCCTGCATCCCTCTTTGGATCCCTTTTGGAGTGTTTGGTTGGCTTGATTCGAATCCAGTATCAACATAGGAATCTTGAGGAAGAGAAGAGTCACTGGTCGGATATGGATGGAACTGAAATGATGGTTCATAATTATGGGCCCCATAAATAGCTGCTTCCTGTTGGCCACCTTCGTAACCTGGTGAACCATATCCGTGTTGACCTTGACTATATCCAGTAGTACCACCTGCAGCACCTGCATCACCTGTACCACCTGCAGCACTAGTACCACCTGCAGCACCTCCGGGATGATCATCATCATCATCAGAATCATAAGAAACCAGTCGCCTTTTAACCTTTGAGGATGCTTTTTTCTCTTTTGGAGTGCTTTTTTCAATCAACTTTGACACGAGTCCTTTTCTCCTTGGCGTGTGTCTCACATAAATCTGCTTCAACTCCTCAATTGCTGGGTCCTCTCGAGCAGCAGCATTTGCCCTCTCAGTTTGCCCATGCACTGATGTACTTCTTCTTAAGGAGGACATTCTAGGAGTGACTGGCCTGCTATCTGTATCTGAGTGTCTAGCAGGCTCAAACTCGAACTGCTCCTCAGTGTCATCAACCACCCTAGACTGGTGCGCATGAGTATCTCTGGCCCTCTTTGATTTGCTTCTTAATTCGGGATCTCTTGCCTCATCTTCATCAAGTATGCCCTCTGCCCATCTTCTATCATCAACATCAAAAACAGGCTCATCAACCTGCTCTCGTGTCTCCACCCAAGACTGCAAGAGATTATCATCATCAAATAAGGCATCCACATCAATCTCTGCGGCGGCATCCTCGGCGACGCGTTTGTCTCGCAGCTGTTGTCTCAACCTCATATTCTTTATTCTCAACCTCATATTGTAGTGGCAGTACACTAATTTCTCTAACCGATCAGCCTTTAGCCGATTGCGAACCTTTGAGTGTATAAGGCTGAATGTGCTCCAATTCCTTTCACATTGGCTTGCTGATGTGGTTTGACTCAACACCCTGATTGCAATGAAAGCCAATGCAGAACTGCCCAATTCTCTATTGTTCATCATGATCCACCAGTCAGCTGTTACACCAACCAACCATAAACAAATAAATATAAGATGTAAATAAAAATTAATTAAGGAAGATGTAATTGCAAAGAAAGCACAAAGATGAAGTATACCTGGGCTCACTCTTCCCACTGCGTATTGCAATTGGAAGTCAGAATACGTCCCACTTCTCATTCTATAGGAGGTCATCTACAAAAATTACATAATAGATTAGCATTACTACGTAAGTAAATTCTATACCTCTTATTCATGAAATCAAACAGGCCAACCTCTACTTCCGCCTGAAGCCTCTTATCTTGTGTCCTCGATAAACGACCAATGACTTTTAAAGTGCCTTGAAGCACCTCGGCATCAACATGTGCATTGGCATTGTACATTAATCGAGGGTTCAGAAAATAACCTGCATCTGTATATAGTTAATGTATGGTCAATAATATATGAATATAAATTATCACTCACCAGCTGCATGCAAGTCGTGGTGTAATGTGGTGTCCCATCTATGGTCAATAATCTTCCACCACTTTGCATGTTCTTTGGGAAGGGACTCCTGCAACTCCAATTTCGCACGGTCCATGGCCTCATACAGATATCCCATATCATTCTTGTCATCGTCATCCACCAATCTTAGGACCTTCACGAGGGGGGTGACTACTTTCATGTATCGTGTTACTCTACCCCAGAATTTGTTGTTGTCCACGATTTGACAGACATCCAAATAATCCATCTGAGCATCAACATTGCCCTTCTCGATGTATTCCCGCAGGGCATTGTGGTACATGAAAGCTTTCAACTCATTCTTATACCTGTGCAAAGAAATAAAATTTGAATCAAATACGGATCATAACTACAAGGATAAAGAAGTAATAATTGAGTTCAATAGTATACCTATGCAGAGACTCCAAAGAAATGAAATTTGAAGCAAATCTAGTTGGCCCTGTACGGATAATATCCCGCCCCCCACTTGCATGCTCCCTGAACATGTTCAATATCCTAGGATGGCCATAAATATATTGGATAATCTTTTGTGCCCTTTCAACCGTCTTCTTCACATGTTTGTCCTTCTCTATGTCTTCAAGTATGAGATCAAGACAATGTGCTGCGCATGGGATCCAATATAAATGACTGCGCTTATGCATCAATTTCCTCCCTGCAGCCTTATAACTGGCTTCATTATCAGTCACAACTTGTACAACATTTTCTTCACCAATTTCGTCTACCATGTTGTCCATCAAATGAAACAAATAATTGACATTTTTTTCAAAATTTGATGCATCTACAGATTTTACAAATACTGTACCTTCGATGTAATACACCAAAAAGTTAATCATGGACTTTTTCGTGGTACCAGTCCAACCATCACACATAATAGTGCATCTTCTCTCTATCCATATATACTTGAAGCTTTCAACCCACTGATGGAGCTCCTCAACCTCTCCCTCAAGGCCACGCCCGTATATGTCCCGACGTGACGGCGCCTTCAAGCCAGGGCCAGCATCTGCTATGGCATCCAACATAGGTTGAAAATATTCACTTTCAGCAGCATGTGCAGGGACACCTGCATGAAAAAACCATTTACAGATGCTTTTAAATGCATGCCCTGCAACTTCTGCAGATTTTTGACCCCTCTTAATGCACTTTTGATCTTAGGTTGTGTAGCCTGGGGCCTTCTGTGGAGATAATTGTCCATGGGGCCTGCTCTCTGCGTCTGCAGGGGCGGGGCAGCAACATCAGGACGTCGTGCAGCTGTACTGGTGTAGGTCCCTCCTGAACCCATGGGTGCCTTTCCTTTCCTTCGAGCGGCTTCTTCACGCTCCCTTGCTTCAGTCAGCTCCGGATCAGAATCTTCAGTGCCTTCCTCATCATCATCCCTCCTAACCCTTCTGCCAGAAATCTCCTCAGCAATTTCCTCCTCATCCTCAGCCCTTTGTTGCACCCTCTCCTTTTTCCCCAAAAGGCACTGGCGCATCTCCTCTCGCACCTCTCGTGGACAGTGGTCGCATTGTCTCACCTCTCCTCGTACCCCTGCCAAATGTTGCTTGCCTCTGGTAATTCCGCCATACATCTCCTTACCACAGTAATTACATTTAACCTTCCTTCTCTTAGCATCAACTAAGGACATGTGGGCCCACCCCGGATCCTCCTGCCCTTGCTGCTCATGTATTTGCTGACGTCTAGGCATGATGCTGCATTAAGAAGTTACACAGTCAAAGACAAACAATTGTAAGTACGAAACCCTTAATCACCCTTCATAAAAATATAATCCCAGCATGATCCTACCCCACATTCGTCAATGAAACTTAATTAACATTCAATTGTGGCTAAGAAACTCGAATTAGACAAAAGGCCCAATTTTTATGAACTAATTAAGTCTTAATTACTAATTAAGCTCTAATTACCCTTCATAAAAATATAATCCCAGCATGATCCCACCCCACATTCATCAATGAAACTTAATTAACCTTCAATTGTGGCTAAGAAACTCGAATTAGACAAAAGTCCCAATTTCTATGACCTAATTAGGACTTAATTAGCAATTAATTCTTAATCACCCTTGGGAAAAACTAATTACCCGCATGATCCAACCCCAAATTCCTCAATGAATCTTAATTTAACTTCAATTGAGCCTAAGCAAACCAATTTAGACAAAAGCCCCAATTTTTATGACCTAATTAGGGCTTAATTAGTAATTAACCCTTAATCACCCTTGGGAAAAATTAATTACCCGCATGATCCCACCCCAAAATCCTCGATGAACCTTAATTTAACTTCAATTGAGCCTAAGCAAATCAAAATAGACAAAAGCCCCAATTTTTATAAACTGATTAGGGTTTAATTAGCAATTAACCCTTAAGCCCTTAATCACCCTTGGAAGAAACTTAATAAGCAAGGCTTGCTTACCCCAAATTTTTAACCCAACCAAAAGAACACAACAAAACAATCAAACAAAACCCAATGAAATTAACCTCAAACAAAACAATCAAACCCTTGAAGTTGTGTTGGCTCCCTCTCGGCCTCTCCCTGTCGGACTCGGGCGGTCGGGCCTGTCCACCTCTGCCAACCTTGCTTTCACCCTTGGTCGGAGTCGCTGCCAGCAGGAGCAGCCGCAGGCAGCAGGAGCAGCCGCAGGCAGCACTCAGCAGCCGCAGCAGCTCGCCAGCAGCACAGTAGCGGCAGCAGCACAGCAGCGGCAGCAGCAGATAGCACCCGCGACACAGACAGCAGGGGGGGGGAGGGTTTCGGCCGAAACCTGTGGGTAGTGGGGTTTCGGGGGCCAACACAACCCATAAGTTCACGTGTTTCGGCCGAAACCAAACGGTTTCGGGCCGAAACCGACCGGTTTCGGGCGAAACTAGTATCGGTTTCGCCCGAAACCGATACCCCCCTTTAGTTTCGGATTGCCACAGTGTTTAAGGTGCTTTTCGGATCGGTTATGGCCGAAACCGATACGTTTCGGCCGAAACGTATCGGTTTCGGCCGAAACTGCCAACCATGGTTTCCGGAGACTGGATCAATGTTCGAGGATTGTCTCTACTTGCTAAGCTTAAACTACACAACCAGAATCATATCCTACCCACTAATGTGGTTGTAAGATTTGTTTTATTCTCTCCAGTCCAATGTTTTCTTAATCATGTACCTTGCACCACTCTTTAGAAGCTTGACATCATGCAGGGTAACCACCCAGGAAATTCAACTTCCTTTAAAGAGGATTGCATGGATACTCTTCTTAGGAACTTAATTGGAAAGAGTACTCTTTTAAGAAATGTGCTTATCAAAAGGTGCAAATGCGTTCTTTAAATATATGGTATATATACCTTTCTTAGGACTTAATTGGAAAATATACCCATCCAAGAAGTGTGATTACATATATGCCCTCATTTTTTTTTTTAGCAAAACGGGTCTTGAAGCCGATCTTAGGAGAGCGCACACCATCTTCAGGGAAGAGGTATGTTCCCGCTTGTTGAACCCTACAATGGTCATGCCATAAGTTTCTGATTAATTTCAGAACTAAGAAACTTAAATAAATTCAATCCTCATGGCGGCACAAAGTGGTGTCAACTACGGCCGTCACATGTGGATTAAGTTTAAATGCCTTTGGTATTCCATTGGGCGAAGTTCTATACAAGAATTTGTGTGTTTTTAACACACATGCATTTCATCAAACACCTAGTGGGCGGTGTTAAAATTCTGTACCCACACAAAAGAAAGTCAAAATTCGGGGATTCTCGGGGTTCAAGGAGCTTTCTCAAAGTGCCACGTGGCTATCCCTCTACTCCAGCGACGAGGATAACAGTACTGTGTCCGAGAAGTTGACAAAATCAAAAGAAAAAGTCGCCCGGTGTCCTGTTCTGCTGAGGAGCAGAAGTCTGTGAAAAGTGGGTGGAAAAGGACAGCAATGGGGTGGCTTTTATAGTTTTTTAAGTGGGAGACCAGGGGGATCCGCCCCTCTCCCTTTTTCTTCTCTCCTTGGGTGGCGCGCCAGCAACCTGGAGGACCTCCGGGTATGGCAGACCCGGAGGTGGCCTCCTCGGGTATTGCAGGCCGGTGGGGGCCCACCCCGGGTGCTGCAGACCCAGAGGTGGTCCCCTCGGGTCTTGCACACCCGGAGGTGGTACCTTCGGGTGTTGCAGGCCGGTGGGGCCCACCCTGGGTACTGCACACCCGGAGGTGGCTCCTCCGGGTTCTGCACACCCGGAGGTGGCACCTCTGGGTGTGCAGTCCCGGAGGTCCACCCTTCAGCCTGTGCAGTCCTATGGAGAGGGCCCACTGGCCTCTTCCCCTCTCTCTTTGTTGTGCGGCAGCCAGAACCAAAAAGAAGAAGAAGAAGAAGCAAGAAAAAGAAGAGGAAGACCAGGAGGAAGGCCCCCCGGGTCTGCAGACCTGGGGAAGCCTCCTCCGCCTCCTTGTCTCTCTCTCTCACAAATTTACATCAAAGAAAAAAAAGGAAGAAAAGGGAGATGAAGGGATAGAGATTACCTGGAGTTGAAGCCTCCGGGTTTGCTCCTCCCACTCTTATAAATAGGAGCCAAAGCCAAGAGAAAGGGGGACTTCTTCCGAAGAGAAAGCTTGGACCTCCGAAGGAGAAGACTTTGAGCAGTCCAATAGCAAGGAGCAGCGTGCAGGGAGTAGGTGGCGGCCTCTCTTGATTTGTTTCTCTTGTTTAAACCCTATCATGTGTATAAAACACTCACTTAAAAGGAGAGTTTTACCAAAATACCTCTATGTGAGTTTATGATGTATTTTGTGAAATCAAATGGGTTCAAGCTATGAAATAGATTAATTCTTATCATGCAAGCACCGAGATTATTTTATTCATGCCCAAGACCATGTGGGAGACCCCAACATGCGTAAAATTACGTTTTCACCCCCGCACTTTGGAAAATTGCGTAAATATCCTTATGGAGCTACTTAAATTACGGAATGCAATCATCCCTTCGAGATGGCATAAGTTTGCCCAAGTTGGCAAGATATAATGGCTGAATCATAAAAAATTCAAGAGTTTGCAATTATACCCTCGAAGTTCACGAAATTGCCTAACGTCCGAAAAATTTATGCAAAACTCCGAAATTTCAGAAAAGGGTCTGTTCCTCACATATAAGCCCTGGTTGAGGGTAAATTACACAAAAACCCTAACTTAAGGGTAAATTGCATAGAAACCCTAATTCTAGGGTAAATTGCATAAAAACCCTAATTTGAGGGAGAAATTGCAAATAACCCCTCCAGAGGATAAATTACAAATGAACTCCTTCAAAAGAAAAAATTGCAAATAAGCCCCTCCAAAGGAGAAAATTGCAAATAAGCCTTCACGTGGAGGGACAATTGCAATGATGCCCCTGCCTTGCGGCACGGGAATTTTTCCCTGGAGCTAAAATCTTCATCGTACCTGATATCGTAAAGGCGAAAGAGATCTTAGGCAGTTAATCAAAGGTGTTCGAACTTATTTCGATATAAATTAACACAAACTGCAATCAGTGGGGAAAGGTCCCGTACACGAATCCTAAATCGTCTGATAAATCACGCACGCGGAAATTATAATATGCAAGCTAAATAGCCTAAGTTTTTGTGCATATTCTCCCGAAGTTTATTTTATTTTCTCCGCATGTGTAAAAGACTGGCACGTCCGGTGGGACTTTTCCTGCCTTATCTTTCTGCCAAAAGATCTTTAAATGTCTTTGCGAAGGTTCTCATTTCCCAGATTTGCCCTTGCATGTAGGAGTAGAGAAGCTTCCTGCTTCGACAACAATTTTAAAGGAAAACAATCTCCTTCAATCCTCAATGGCCGCGGTGACGTATGGACCACTTGCTGTCGCCGTCCATGCCACACATGGGTACCTAGCAACCCCAATCGTATTTGGGGACTTCCCGACAGTCGTTGGATCCCCCTTCTTTTTGGGGGTCGTCTCCGCCATCCCAAAAGAATCAGCCGTTTCGGCTAAAAGCATTCTAACTGAGGGCGTTGAGACCTGCCTCCTACAAGGCCGAGTTTTCTCGATCAATACAATTTCTTACAACTCCGCCCCTGCTAAATGGGGGCGCCGCCGAGCTCGCCAAAATAAGAAGCCCGCAGTGGCAATTTCTTGCTCTGGCAAGACAGTCCTTGTCGGAAGCCTGCGTGTTCGGCTCGACGATGGCTAGCCGATACTCACGCGGGACAACCATGTCCTGACCGTCCCAATTTCCAACTGTTTCGCACCCTTTCACAAGATGCGCGAGGATAAGTCGGACTTTAAGAAGAAGTCCTAAGTCAACAACGGGGGCAACATAGCCAAGGACCGCCCTCAGAAGATGAAGTAGATGTGGGTCACCAAGCAGGAGGCCTGTGCTCTCAAACGAGCCCGGGCAGCTAAGCTCGACCAAACTCAGGAATGGCAACAAGACCCTTCTCCGTCATCCCGGGACGTCAAGCCTTTGTGCCCCCAGGGACAAGAAACGGGGTCTATCGTAAGCTCAATTTTACTTAAGCCTCGGAGTCAGTCCGAGCGAAACAAATTACACGTGCTGAGGCCTCGATGGCACACGTCTCAGTCTTTGATAGGTTGGGGGCACTAGCCCCCTCGAGGGTCCAACCACCAAGAAAGAAAAGGGTGTTGCGATTGTCTGAAGCCGGGGATGGCATGAAAGTTTATACTTGCTATGTCTCCGACCGGGAGCCGACGGATTCTGCCGGCATCCCAGCCAACCCCAATGAACCGACTGAAAATTCCGTGGTGGATGCGGTGTATCTCAATACCAGGAATGCCATTAGAAGAAACATCCAAGCACAATTTAGTGGCCATGTAGGAACTTCTAGCCAAGGCCAACATCAGGGACACGTCCAGGAACAAGTTTTGAACCAATATGAGAATTTACCCCAAGAAGGAATAGATCCTGATGAGGTTATAAGCATCCATCGAGAAGGTGGAGCTCAACCCATTGGTGGATACATCAATCCGGTGTTCGAGCCGCCTACGAAGGCCGCATTCCAAGCAATGTCCGACGCTGCCAAGTTTGAAACCATGCAACGTTGGCATATAGAGATGACTAATCTTATGCTCGAGATGAAGCAACAACAAATGAGTGCAAATGCTCAAAGGCCCGTAACATCAGTGCACAATCAAAATCTTAGGAGAGAGCAATGACCGGTCAATCCCGCCGCAGTCAATCGACTCAATCGACAAATGGCTCTTCCTCATAATGTGTTCGCCGAAGCAGGAGCCAAGCTACCTCGTGCTCCGCCCAATGTCCAGTCTTCCCAGACTCTGGTAGCCGAAGACGTCATCGCCCAACAACATATAATTGAAGAAATTGTTAAAGATAAGTTCGCCCAACGCGACGATGGTATCACTACTGTTGATTTATACAGTGTGCTCTACCCCATTCACCATTAGTTCAAGAAGCTTCCGCCGGAATGTCCGAAGGCACCAAAGCTCCAGAAGTTCAATGGACAAGGGTCCCCACATGAACACCTAACCTACTATATAACGGTCATGGACGAATTGGCACTCGAGGAGTCTTATATCCTCTGCTATTTCGCGACCTCTCTCACGAGCAGTGCCTTTCAATGGTATTCAAGGCTAAAGCCCAACTCTGTGGTCGACTGGGCCGATATGCAAAAGAAATTCATCGACCATTTTCAAGCAGCTGAAAGGAAAGTCTCCCTTGTAGAGCTGTGCTCACTTAAGCAAAAAAGAGGGGAGACTGCCCTGGACTTTATCAAGCACTGGAGGGACTTCAGCATGAGATGCGACAACCCTCTTTCCCAGGAAGATGCAATAACAATATGTCCAAGGGGTTTGTCGGCAGAGGTCAACGAGAAGCTCCTGGGGGCAAATATCAAAGGTTTTGACCAGTTAAATTCTGTTGTTGCGGAGATAGAAATGTTCTTCGCTGATAACCTAACATTCACCCCCTCGAAGGGTAAGGCTCCCAAGGAGCGTAACGCCACAGGGAAGGAGGTAAATGCCGTTGATTTCTCTCCCACAAATGGTTCTGGGGACGCAGCGACTCTAAGTAACTCCGACAAGAAGTCCGAAGGGAAGGCATCTGTAAGATTGTCAGAGCGTATGAAAACTCCTTATTCTTTAAAAGGAGCATACCAAGAGACTCTTCAATCTTTGCCTGAAGAACAAGCTAATCTCCCTGTCGGATCCTAAGAAGCCGGAGGACCTAAACAAATCAGATGACCCCAATTATTGCGTATATCACTGCATATTGGGTTATACCATTGAAAGTTGTTATGTTTTCAAGGACGAGATGGAGAAAATGATCCAGAACCACCACATCACAATGAAAATCTCTTTGGTGGATCCCTCACAGCCCCATGCTTGGGATCGACTGACTCGGTCGGCCAATGTAATCCACCATTCAACCAATAGGAACAATATGGCATCAGCCTTCACATTTCCCGAGCTGGAGACAGGAGAAGCCGACCCCAGCCGAACCAAACCCACTGTGTGGTATCTAGGCTAGAGGCCCTCCCATTAATGCTCTTTCCGAAGGAGAATACTAAGAAGATATTCGACCGCCTATTCAAGAAAGGCCGGATCATGGTACATGATGTACCAACGACCTACACGGAGGTCGAGAAAAAGCATCCTCGTTATTGCGAATATCACGCTTGAGTATCTCACCCGACAAGGAAATGCAAAGAAATTCAAGACTGCATCAAAATCCTCATTCAAAGAGGGGAGATCGATGTTTACGGGGGTAGCATAACAAGGAGAACCCTCCGAGAAGCTATCGAACAAATGTTAAATCAAAGTTGTCCGGCAGAAATGATGAAAAAAGAAGATCCGGTCTCTTGTGATCAGCACGGGATTGACTCCTCTATGCCCTAGAGAAAGGATCCGCTAATGTTCTCAGTCAACGTCGTGCATGCATCGACTTCTCACAAGTATGCCAGGTCAGAAACACAAGAAGTTGGTCCTAGCTCGGGTCAACCCGCGACGCGGTGCCCTGAATGGCGACCGTGGCAGGACTTAAAGTCCTTGCCTTTTCCAAAGTAAGAAACTCAGAAGTTACTTGAGATTCTTCTGGGCGAAAAAGAAATCTTGGTGCGTGATCCTCCACAACGTCGCCTTGAAGCAAACTCCATGAGCCAGGGGCATGGCTCATCTACCTCACATGTTAGCAAAGAGGACCAGGCAGCACGAAAAGAAGCCTAAGATTCTCCTCAACTACGAGGAAAGAGTTCTCGCCCAAGTCAAAAAGGCAAGTCTCAGCAGGAAGGTCTCAAGTTGAATGCTGAGCAAAGCCCAAATAGCAAGTCTCAACACGAGAACCTCAAGGCTAATACCCGACAAAGCCGAAAGGGTTAGACCTAGCCAGGGGATCTCAAGCTAAACCCTGGGCAAAGCCAAAAAGGTAAGATCCATGAAGAAAGTCTTAAGCTACATGCGGAGCAAAGCCAGAAGAGCAATCTTCAACCGAAGAACCCCAAGTTAATCTCCTACCCAAGTCAAAAGGACAATGTCAAGCTTGACCTCCCTAAGCAAAGTCTCACACCAAGACAAGTGCTGGCGAGCAAGAAGCCCCATGTGGCGTCAACATCTCAAAACTTTGGCCTTAACATGGTCGAATTTCAAGAATTGTCACCCGAAATAGTCAGTCAAGCAATTAATGTCACATTCCAGGTGCACGAAGAGGAGGCCGGCTAGGTCAGTGTGACCCTGAAGAAGCATGGTCACTTCAGGCTCCGAAAAGTAAAGCTAGGCTCAATGGGTCCAATGCTGGGGGCATGTCCCAGTCTATGGCAAAGACAAATGGTCCTTCTCCCCTTGAACTAGCGCGAGCTAAGAAGCAGGAGAAGAACAGAAAGAAGAATTTAAAGAGAAGTATGAAGCAACAAGCCGAACAGGCCGTTGCTGTGGAAGCCCATAAGGAGCTAACTCTTCTGCAAAAGCTGCAAAAGGTAATTGATGAGCTTGAGGAATATGTTCCTTCTACACCCACTAAAGTTGTTCCCCTCGATAAATATATCCCATGGGAAAAATTAGAGCGAAAGACCCCGCTTCAGAATTGACTCCGACAATTGTCCTAGCGGGCACAAGAGGGCGAGAAGCTTCCCATCTCGGAGGAGTTTTCCATCTTTTACAAAGATGAAGAACTCACCATACAGAAGAAGTTAGAAGAAATGTTGAAGAACTTTGTTGCACCCATAATTTATCGTGCTAAAGGTTCGGGATTTTAATCCCGCATGTGACAAGATTTCGGAAGCGGTGTATCACCCTCCGATAGGATATTCCTACACGGGGTACCTTGTTCGGCGTATCGCCGTCCCGTCGGATATTCCTAAGCTTACAGCTTTGTAGCCCACATGTCGTGGCGATATAAATCCCTCGGGGGATGGCCACCAACCAAGCACAAGCCACAAGCCACAATGATCGTCAGGATCACGTGGTTATATTAAAAATCCCTACGGGATTAAGTCCCTGCCTTCCAGACGTGTATCCCCAAGCGAGGAACACTTCTACAACAACGCAGGAGATGCTGAAGAAGGTCTACGTACCAAGCACAACGTCCCTCGCACGTGTATCACGAGGCACGGACAACAACTCGTCCTCCCGCAGCGGCCTACGGCCCGAGGAAGACGACAAACGAACAAGGCGGCGTTCCCTCTCGTTGTTCTCCACGAGAGACGGCGAAAACCTGGAGTTTCAGAGCCTCGGAGCCTCCTTTTATGGAATCCGCGCGAGAAGTAGACCCGTCCGGGGGTGGAGGGACCCGTCCGGGGTCGCCCTTACCCGGACGGGTCCGCCCGGGGCGAGAGGAGTCCCGCGCGGGACTCCTCCTAGGCAGGTGGACCCGCCCGGGGTCGGACGCACCCGGGCGGGACCCACCCGGGGTCCGCGACCCCGGGGAGTTCCCCCTCGGGGTGCGCGCGGCCCGGGTGGGGGCCACCCGGAGTCCGCGACCCCGGGGAGGTCCTCCCCGGGGCGCGCGACCCCGGGAGGGACCCACCCGGGGTCCGCGACCCCGGGCAGGCCCTGCCCGGGGGCTCGCGACCCCGGGGAGGTCCCCCGGGGGTCCGCGACCCCGGGCAGGCCCTGCCCGGGGGCCCGCGACCCCGGGGAGGTCCCCCCCCCCGGGGGCCCGCGACCCCGGGCGGTCCCCCCGGGGAGCCGCGACCCCGGGCAGGTCCCTCCCCGGGTGTCCGCGACCCCGGGACGGTCCTGGACCGTCCCGGGGACCTCCCACCCCGGGGAGGTTCTGTTCCGCGCGCGGACTTAAACCAATTTGAAAATGGGACCTCCCCGGGGTCATTTTCATCCCGTTGGACCCGTACGGGGTCGAACACTCCCGGGGAGGTTCCCCCACTTCTATAAATAGACCCCCAGAGGTCCAAAAGAAAAAAAAGGAGAGAGAGCACTACACAAGTGGCAACCTACGGAAGACACTTGAAGCATTTGTTCGTTTGTTTTGGCCCGTGTGGGGTAAGTCCCCGGGTCTTGTATTTATGCCCCTACGGGGTATATTTACGTTTATGCCCCTCAGTGGGCCATGTTTGTAATTATGCCCCTCAGCGGGCCACGTTTGTAAGTCTTTACGTCTCGGGACGACCAAGTCTTGTATTTCTGCCCCCTATAATGGCGAAATTACAAAAATATCCTTCCCGGGATTGTAAAAGACCGAAGTCCTGTAATTTGCAGTTATACCCTGCAATCTCTTGTAATTGGGACTACGTCCCTATCTCCCGCTCTAATGCGGACTTTTGTACAGTCGACAACTCGCCGACAACTCATGTACTCACTGGAATTATAAAAGCATTCAGCATGTTTTATATGTAACCTCGGGTGGGAAAATTATAAGAAAACCCCCCCGACTTTGGAAAATTGTGTATATACCCCTCTTTCGGCCAAATTGACAAATGTGTGCCTTCCCTGAAGCTCCTTGTCATTCCTTCAGCCCGGAAGTGTTGTCAGCTCAGTCCAGCACTCGGGTATCATCTCAAACCTAGGTTTAGGGTTTGGTAGAATTACCAAAATACCCCTATGACCTAAAAATGGCCTCAGAGCCCTTGAAACACTCCAGAAACGGCTTCCATGCCTTGGGGAGTCAGGAACCCGATCCTACTTCCGTTCCAGTCCAGAAATTTCATAAATGTCCCTGGCCTGGAAAACTACCAAAATACCCTTGGGTTGGTAAAATTACCAAAATACCCCCGGGGTCTAGAAAACTTCCCTTGCTTTAAAAATGCCTATGGCTTCCGCATATTTGCGCCTCTATGCCTAAATCTTAGGGTTTTGCTCAGACCTAGCCCTAATCTAGTTGTTTCTATGTGTTGGTGGTAAATGAGTGGTCATGGAGAGTCTCTCGAGTGAGCTTGCCCTCCACATCAGAACCTCTGTAGAAGTCTTTTGGGACCTCTTTGACAGTTAAACAAAGGTGTTCGGACGTTAGGCCGATATAAATCAACACTGACTCCGGTCAGTGGGGAAAGGTCCAGCACTCGAACCCAAATCGTCTGATACTATGCGCATCCACGGAACCCTCTCTACGCAGAGGAGTGTTTCTTTTCAAAAAGAACGAAAATCTACCTTTTATCTACGATAAGAGTATTTCTTAGATTTTTTCCGTGTCTCACAGACTGGCACGCCCGGTGGGACCTTTCCCGCCTTTCTTCTTTCTGTCAAAGAAAGTCTCTAAAACCTTCTTCAAGGTTCTGATTGCTCCTCTTCCTCTTACAGGACGGGAAGAGGAGGGCTCACATCTCTCTGTTCATTTGAGAGTTCTTTGTGCATCTGCACACCACTCCGTTCGTGCTACGCACCATCACCACCAACACTTCAACAGCGATGGCTGCCGTTACCTACGGCCCCGAGATCGTCGCCAATCACGCCAGGCTCGGATTCCTGGCAACCCCGCTGGTCTTCGGCGACTTCCCACCTGTCGTCGGCTCGCCCTTCTTCTTGGGCGTGGTACCGGTGGCTGAAGCCAGTTCAGCCACGCTTCAAACAACTGTCGGGGGCGTCAGGCCCTCGACCCCATCAACTGGCCGGGTCCTCCCGGTCAAGAAGACAGTTGCTGAGGGTGTCAGACCCTCTGCTTCATCAACTGGCCGGTTTCATTCGGCCAAGAAGACTTTTGAGGGCGTCAGGCCTTCTGCTTCAGCTGATCGGGTCCGCCCGATTAACAAGACAACTGTCGGAGGCGTCAGGCTTTCGGCTCCAGCAACTGGCCGGGTCAGTCCGGCCAACAAGACCATCACTGGGGGTGTCAGACCCTCAACCTCAATTGTTGGCCGGGTCAGTCCGGTCGACAAGACAACTATCGGGGGCGTCAGGCCCTCGGCCCCTTCAACTGGCCGGGTCCGCCCGGTCAAGAAGACAACTGTCGGAGGCGTCAGGCTTTCGACTCCAGCAACCAGCCGGGTTCGCCCGGTCGACAAGCCAGCCGTCGGGGGTGCCAGGCCCTCGGCTTCAACAATTGGTCGAGTCTGTTCGGCCAACAAGCTAGCTTCTGGGGGTGTCAGACCCTCTACTCCAGCAACTGGCCGGGTCTATCCGGTCAATTATCCAACTGTTAAGGGTGTCAAGCCCTTCATCCCAACAACCAGCCGAGTTTCCTTGGCTGCTCCGTCAATGGCCGAAGGTGTCAGGCCTTCTGCCCCAGCTGTTGGCCGAGTCTTCTCGGTCAATCAAATCACTGCCGGCGCCGCCCCTGCTCAACGGGGACAACGTCGCCGCCGCAATGGCGCCAAACCTGCTGTAGCTACCCTCAGAGGTGCTGTACCTGCTCAACGGGGGCAACGCCGCCGTCGTCAGGAGGACGCCATGCCTACCACGGGCGTCACCACTGCCTCCCCTACTCAATGGGGGCAACGGCGTAGCCGCAAGGGTGCAAGGCCCGAGGCGGCTGTCTCGCGCTCCGGTAAGACTGTAATTGTCGGAGACATTCGCATTCGGCTCGATGGAGGCGAGCCGATCCTGCCCCGGGATCGTCATGTCCCAACTATTTCTACCTCCAACCGCTTCGAGCCCCTCCGCCAAGTCAGGGAGGACGGAGCGAAGAAGAAGAAGGCTGCCGTATCGGCGGCAATCCAGGGCCCTCTGCAACGGCCCAAGCCACGAGCTCCCCGTCCAAAGGCAGGGGGCAACCCAATTGAGGAGCGCCAGCTCCACTTGAAGAAGATCTGGGTCACCAAGGAGGAGGCCCGAATCATAAGGCGCGCGAGGGCGGAGGAGCCCTTCCGCATGTCAGAGCTTCAGCGGATGCGGAGTCCGCCAAGCACTGAGGCCTCGACGTCTGCGAGATTTACATCTCAACCCCTACGGGGACAAAAACGCCGAGGAGCCGGCAAGAAAGTGCGACCGACCTCCCCGTGGGCTAGTTCTACACACACGGAGGAGGATCGCTCACCTCAAGCAGTCACATCCCGAATGTCTGTCTTCGACAGACTTGGGAGGCCGCCCAAGCCGGAGCGACAACCGCCCAAGAAAAAGCGGGTGGTCCAGGTGACCGATGACACTGTCAAAGTGTTCACCTGCTACGCCACCTCCGGCGACAAACAGCCTGAGAACACCTCAGGAGAGCTTGACCAACCCATCCAATATTTGAGGAGGTCAAGGCCGGTCTCTCGGATTCTAGCGCAGACGCAACAAGCGCCGGCCGCCGGTACATCTCAGCCTGAGCCGGCACGGCACGAAGAGCGCCAGGAAGATGTCCACAGCATTGATGGGGACAGTCACTCCCGGCATGTAGAAGAGCTGGGGGAGGAACTGCGGGCCCCCACATTGGACGAGCTTCGACGGGAAAACCAAGAGCTCAAGAACCTGCTACAGTCGCTTTTGCGCGAAAAGGAGGTTCCTTCCCCGCCTCAGGCGGCACCGGTTGGAGCAGATCAACAGCCTCCTCCCATTCCAGCAGCAGCTAATGCCTCTGTCACTGCTGCAAGACTTCCACTGGCGGTGGACTTCGAAGTCCCGCCGCATGAAGCCAATGCGCGGTCATCTGCTACTCCTGCCGCAGAAAGCCTATGGCGCAGAAGCAGATGATCGAGCGCATCGTGGAAGCGAAGTTCGCTCAACATGGCGAGGGTGTGGCTACCGTTGATTTGTACAGCGTGCCATATCCCCTCCATCATCAATTCAAGAAGCTTCCACCAGATTGCCCGAATGCCCCGAAGCTCCAGAAGTTCAACGGGCAGGGCTCTCCGCATGAACACCTGGCCTATTACATGACGGCCATGGGTGAATTAGCCTTGGAAGAGGCATACTTGCTGCGGTATTTCGCCACGTCTTTGACCGGCACCGCCTTCCAATGGTATTCAAGGTTAAAGCCCAACTCAGTATCTGATTGGGCTGATATGCAGAAGAAGTTTGTCGACCGTTTCCAAATGGTCGAGCGCAAAGTCTCCTTAGCAGAGCTTTGTTCCCTTCGACAGAAGAAGGGCGAAACAGCATTGGACTTCATCAAGCGATGGAGGGACGTCAGCATGCACTGCGATAATCCTCCGACGCCTGAAGATGCGATCACCATCTGCCGTAGGGGTCTCTCGGCAGAAGTCAGCGAAAAGCTTCTGGGCTCCAATATCAGAGGCTTCGACCAGCTCAACACGGTCGTGGCGGAGATTGAGATGTTCTTCGCTGATCACCCTGCACAAGCCTCTACAAAAGGCAAACCCTCCAAAGACCGTCTGGCTAGCGGTAAAGAGGTGAATGCCGTGGACTTTTCCCCGACGAATGGAGATAAAGGGGAAGGAAAGTCCAAAGGGAAAGGCAAGAAGTCTGGTGATAAGACAAATGTGTCTTTCTTAGCGGAGAACATGAAGACGCCTTATTCCTTCAGAAAGGAGCATACTAAGATGCTCTTTGATCTATGTATGAAGGAGCAGCTCGTCACTCTGCCGGATCCGCGGAAGCCCGCGGAGGTGGACAAGACCGATGATCCAACCTATTGTGTGTATCACCGGAGGTTGGGTCACGCCATCGGGGATTGCTATGTTTTCAAGAATATAGCAGAAGAGCTCATTCAGAAGGGCTTGGTAAATATGCAGGACCATGCAGTCGACCCACCCCAGCCTCATCCCTGGAGCCGATCGAACCGGTCGGCTAACGTGGTCCATATGGTGGCGATGGCTTCAAGCTCCAATGCCTCCCAAGCCGGGCCCTCAAGTCGACAGCCCAATGGTGGTCCCAGAGCCACTCCTCCTCCATTCCCAGAATGTTTAGCACTGCGGAGGACCATCCGGAAGATCCGAGGGGAAGTCCGACAGTTGCAACTGGAACAAAGGCGCTTGCTGCAGTTCCTAGAGAGCATTGATCAGCAGTTGTCCACCTTCCCTTTTGGCCCATTTGCCAGGGGGTTAGCTCCAGCCCACATACGGGAGGCGGGTGTATCACCCACGGGTCAGGCCCCGCTCAGGGGTTGGCTCTCTGAAGAGCCCTCGGATTCATCTGAAGACGAGGAGGACTCACCCGAAGACATGGAGGCTCCACTTCAAGTCGAGCTCCCAGAGAAGTTATACTCCTTCCCTTTGGAGAAAACTCCCAATATCTTCTTCGCATGTCAGCAGGCGGGGTTGATTACCCCGTCACCCGTGGAGCAGACGCCAGGTGCTGCTTTTCATCAGGGCTATTGCCCATATCATGAAGTTGTTGGCCATGTTATCCACAACTGTGAGCCATTCAAGGACCTCGCCGAAGACTTAATCAGGCGAGGGAAGGTGGATATGGGCGAATTTCTAGTCGACCCACCGCAGCCGCATGCACGAAGGAGTCTTCACTTCTCCGTCAACGTCATTCACGCTGCAGCAGCCTTCCAGTTCCCCGAGCCGCAGGAGGAGGGAGTTAGTTCCCAGGGAGCCGGTTCCCAATCGCCCAAGTCCACACTCTGGTATCCAGGGTGGCGACCCTCTCACCAGTGTTCTTTCCCCAAGGAGGACACTGAGAAGATTTTTGACAAGCTTCTGGAGGAGGGTTGGGTGTTGACACATGACCCGCCGTCTTATTACAATGAGACGGCCAAGAGTCACCCCCGTTATTGCAAGTATCATGCAAGGGTGTCTCACCCCACTCGGCAATGCCCAGAGGTTCAAGACTTCATTGAAGCCCTCATCCAGAGAGGGGTTGTCGATCATCAGGGGAATTCCATGACAAGGTTACGCCTTGCAGAAGCCGCCAGGGAGACACTCCAGCAGGCCCGGCGAGAAACTGAAGCTTTCTCCCGATTAGTCCGGCCAAGTGAGCCTACGGAAAATGATGAATTCCCATTACTCACTAAAGGCAAGGCCACGGCCACCTATAAAGGGCCTAAGGTCCAGAACCCAGGAAGCCAAGCTGTGGGAGAGAGTTCCAAGGCCCGTCCCAAGTCGAGTCAGCCTGGCATCGTCCTAAGAGAGAACTCTCGGCCAGACAACAAAGGCAAAGCCAAGGCGTCAGAGCCTTCAGCCAAAGCTCCTGCCAAGTCAGCAAGGCCATTAGTCGGGGAAAGGACTCAACCCCTTGAGCCCGCAAAGATCCCGGCTAAGGCCTCTGTCAGCTCAGCAAGGCCGCCAATTGTAGAAAGGCCTCAGCAGCTCAAGCAAGCCAACCCACCAGACCAAACAGAGTCGGTGGAACTACAAAGCTCCCAGAGGCCCTACTGTGGACTGGCAGAGTTCCAGGAGTTGCCTCCTGAAATAATTGCTCAAGCAATCAATGCCACCTTTCAAGCTCAGCCGGAGGAGGTCAATTGGACCAAGGTTGCCCCCAGAAAGAGCCGTGGCGCTAAAACTCCTAAGGAGTCAGCCCGGAGCAAGAAGCAAAATTCTGGGGGCAAGCAAGTCCCACTGCCGAAGCAAACTCCCCTTTCTTCTCAAGAGGCAGTACGCCAAAAGAAGCAGGAGAAGAATCGCACGAAGAATTTGAAGAGGAGGTTGAAGAAGCAAGCCGAGCAAGCCGCTGCTATGGAGGCTCCTAAGGAGCTAACTCCTCTACAAAGACTTCAAAAGCTCATAGATGAGCTGGAGGAGTACACTCCCCCTCATCCCACCAGGGTCGTCACTCTAGACGAATATATTCCCTGGGACAAGCTTGGGCGCAAAGCTCGTCTTCTACAATGGCTCCGAGAAATGGTTCACCGTCTTGAAGAAGGTGAAGACTTCCCAATCCCGGAGGAGCTCTCCTTATTCTACAAAGATGAGGAGCTCACTGTCGAGATGCTCGAGGAAATGCTGCAAGAGCTCTCCTGCAATATGGTGGCGATTCCGCCACCCGACAATATTTATTGTCCCGCGGCTGATAGCACTGGAGGCCAGGCACCTATGGCGACATATCAGCGCCGCTCGGCAAGAAATGGCCGGGGACGCGGCCGGGGTCGTGCCCGGGGACGTAGACGTGAAGGTCTCCCGACTCTTGACCGGGTCATAATATTCAGAGGGGAGAAGCCGGGTCCTGTCCCAGAAACTCAAGTTCGGGGAATCCCTTTCATCCTCAGCCCCTCAGAGGGTTCAGGCCCCACTTCAACGGCTAAGCCGGGTGGTGTCCCTTTCACAATCACTTCCTCCGATGAAGAAGAGGAGCCAGCCAAGTCGCCAAAGCGCGAGGAGGCGTCAGAGCAAGCCGGCCCCTCCAACAGGGTCGAGCCCGTAAGTCCAGCAGGTCCTTCTAATGAAGACCAGCCTGAAGAACCTTTGTCACCTCCAGAGGAATCCTTGGCACCGCTGTTCCAAGAAGATGCGGAGGGCCAGAATACGGAGGAGCGCCCTTCTAAGCGGGAGAAGCCTCGCCAGGCTCCGAAGACTCTGGCGGAGATCATCCCGCCATTTGACAAGACCCGTGCCCGGGCAGACCGCAAAATTATTCATCATATGAAGCGGTTCCCAACAAATGTCACTATTTGGGAAGCCATTGCCTGGAGCAAAGACCTCAGAGAGGCTCTTGTCAAGATACTTCAAGATCCAGAGGCGTATGAAGCCCATGTTGCAGAGTTGCAAGCCCAGGCATATGAAGCACTCACAGCCAACATCTCCTTCACGGACAAAGACATGTTGCTGTCTTCTCCGTGCCATAATCGTCCCTTATATATGAAGGGGACGATCAATGGGCATGACGTGAATCGCATCCTGGTGGACGCCGGAGCAGCCGTCAACATTATGCCTTTGAAGACTTTCAAGTCTCTATACTTGGCACCTTATTTGCAAAAGGTGACCGATGTCAAGATCTCGGGATTCAATCAGGGTTCCGAGGAGGCGCTTGGTCGGGTTGTGGTCAAGCTTGTCTTGGGTGATTTTGTCACCCAAGCGACATTTTATATCATCAACTCCGATACATCTTACAAGATGCTGCTTGGAAGACCTTGGCTTCATGAGAATTGGGTCGTTCCTTCAACTTTGCATCAGTGCATTAAATATGCCAAGGAAGGGGAGCAACATACGGTCTTCGCAGACCAGGCCCCGTTCCATCCCAATGAGTGCCATCTGGCCGATGCTTCACTATATTTTGGGAAGCCCACCTTAACAATCCCCGAGCCTTTAAAAGGTAAAGGGAAGCAAAAGGTGGACCCTGAAGTTGAAGAAGGGCAGCTCTTCACTGTCAACCAAGACATGGTAAAGCTGCACAGGCTGAGCCTCAGTGTCGCCTCCAAGCCGACCCAACCAGAAAGGCGGAGTATGGACTTTGAAGCCAACCTTATCAGCCGGGTCATTGATGGGAGTATCTCCTTACCACCCAAGTGCCTTCAACTCGTCGTCCCAACGGGACGAGTATGAGGTGGAGCAGTTGAAGACCTTTGCAGTCTCCTATCAACGGAGAAGGAGACGCAACAAGGGCAAGGAGGTCAAACCGATCATCTTTTACAAAGGTGATTTAGTCCCACCGTGTCCTCCTAAAGATGACTTCGGCTGGGATACTCCCGCCGATGTGGTGCCAGAGCCAGTCCAGGAGATGGACGATATGCCAGAGTATATGAAGGAGATGTGTAAAAAGCAACACATCCCGCAAACTCTGGACTCTGCTCGAGCGGCATACTTTCATCAACTATGGAATCCTCCACAAGTCCGCGGGCAGCCTCCCTTCTCCCGCAAAGATACAAGGGGCCTTGGCTATGACCAGGAAAGGACTTCGAGGTCCACTTTGCAGTCAACACCATAGGACTGCTACCTCTCCCTAATGGGCAAGCTGAAGCTGAGCCTAAGGTTGATGACTCTGTGAGGGAGTCCGCTGATGTGTCTACGACACCATCACCTTCATCAGGAGTCGACAATGACCACCCCTCAGAGGAAGGAGCAGCTCAGCCTGCTAACCATCAGCAAGATGAAGCAAGCCCTTCGGCTTCAAGCCACGAGCAAAAGTGCTTCGAAGAATTTAATGTCTATGAAGCCAACACTGATGACGAGGGAGACTTCGTCGACCTCCAACCAGCTCCACCGGAGCTTGAAGACGGTGGTCAAGCAACTGTGGACGAGTTGATCGAAATCAATCTTGGAAGCAAGAGTGACTATCGTCCCACCTTCATAAGTGCTCTCCTCAGTGAGGAAGAAAGGCAGTCGTATCGACAGCTTTTAGAAGAGTTCAGGGATTGTTTCGCCTGGACTTATAAAGAAATGCCCGGGCTCGACCCTTCTGTGGCTGAACATGAGCTGGCAATACTTTCAACAGTCAAGCCAGTCAAGCAAGCCCAAAGGCGTATGCGCCACGAGCTGGAGCTAAAGGTCAATGCTGAGGTTGACAAAATGCTCAATGTGGACTTCATAGAGCCTTGCATGTACCCTGCATGGCTCGCTAACATAGTCCCTGTCAAGAAGAAGAACGGCCAAGTCCGAGTCTGCATCGACTTCAGGGATTTGAATAAGGCATGCCCAAAGGATGACTTCCCTGTCCCAATCACTGAGACAATGGTTGATATGACCACTGGTCACGAAGCCTTGTCTTTCATGGACGGGTCGTCGGGCTATAATCAAATCCGCATGGCCGTCAAAGACAAAGACCATACGGCTTTCCGGTCTCCTAAGGGGATCTTCAACTACAAAAGAATGCCGTTCGGTCTGAGGAATGCCGGCGCAACCTATCAAAGGGCAATGACCAAGATCTTCGACGAGATGCTACATGACCTTGTCGAATGCTATGTTGATGATCTGGTCGTTAAGACAAAGAAGCGGGAGGATCACTTAGCTGACCTGCGTCGAGTCTTTGAAAGGCTCCGACAATTCCAGCTCAAGATGAACCCGATGAAGTGCGCCTTCGGCGTCTCCAGTGGCAAGTTCCTTGGCTTCATTGTCAGGTATCGAGGTATAGAAATCGACCCCGACAAAATCAAGGCCATAAGGGGACTACCTCCGCCCAAGAACTTGACAGAGCTCAAATCTCTTCAGGGAAGGCTCGCCTATATTAGGCGGTTTATTTCCAACCTCTCAGGAAGATGCCTACCTTTCGGCAAATTGATGAAGAAAGGAGCACCCTTCATATGGGACGAAGACTGTCAGAAGGCCTTCGAGCAAATCAAGGAGTATCTGTTGACTCCTCCAGTCTTAGGGGCACCCGTCAGAGGGAAACCCCTTATCTTATATATTGCTGCTATGGATGCCTCTTTGGGAGCTCTCCTAGCCCAGATCAATAAAGAGGGCAAGGAGCAGCCACTGTACTACCTCAGCCGAAAACTGATCGGGCCTGAGCATCGGTACGCTCCCATGGAAAAGATGTGCCTAGCTCTGGTGTTTGCTGTCAAGAAGCTAAGGCACTATCTCCTAGCCCACCGGGTGGAGCTCATCTCAAAATGCAACCCACTCAAGTTTCTGCTCTGCCAGCCTGTCCTCTCCGGTAGGCTTGGTAAATGGGCGCTTATCCTCATGGAGTTCGACATCACCTTCGTCCCACGCAAGGCGATCAAAGGACAAGGAATAGCGGAGTTCTTAGCAGCGCACCCCGTGCCAGAAGATTCGCCACTCAACTTTGAGCTACCCGACGAAGAGGTGTTAGTGCCTTCTCAAGAAATCGGGGAGTCTTTTGAAAAAGTCCCACTACAGATAGAGCCAGGCGTCCTCACCCTTGATCTCCCATATTGGGAGTTATATTTTGATGGTGCCTCTCGGACAATCAAAAGAGCTGGCGGCCTTACGGACTATGTCTCGGGTGCGGGGGTAGTCTTTGTGTCTCCACAAGGCGGTATCCTCCACAACTCTTGTGCTCTCATGAAGTCACTGACTAATAATGAGGCAGAGTATGAAGCGCTAATTATTGGGCTTCAACTGGCACTGGAGATGGACATCAAGTGCATCAAAGTGTACGGGGATTCTCAGCTCGTCATTCGACAAGTACTGGGCGTCTATGATGTCCGAAAGAAGGAGCTCATCCCCTATCACGCAGCCGTCATGAGGCTCAAAGAAAAATTTTACCTATTTGAAATAGGCCATGTCCCCAGAGGCAACAATTCTCAGGCTGATGCTCTTGCAAAGTTGGCGGCAGCCCTAAAACTCCCGCCTGAGGGAGAATTGAATATTACAGTCAGACACCAGAGGCTCATGCCAAGTGTGCTCGACGAAGAATCCGGCCTCACTGTGTATGAGGTCGACAACATTCAAGAGGAGATTGTTCCCGAAGAAGAAGATTGGCGTGAGCCGATCATAAAGATAAAGAACGGCTGGCTCCCTCCTGATCGGGCTCAGAGGGTGCAACTGCTACGCAGGGCGACATCCTACCAGCTGATTGACGATCTGCTTTTCAGGCTCGTCCATGAAAAGGACCGATCGGTCCTCCTCCGTTGTCTTTCATCCAAGGAGGCCAAGACTGTCATGCATGAGGTTCACTCCGGATTATGTGGAGCTCACCAGGCAGGAGCTAAGATGAAAAATAGCATCAAGCTCAAAGGGTTTTACTGGCCCACCATGTATGAAGATTGCAATCAATTCGCTCGTACATGTCACCAATGCCAAGCATTCGGCCCAGTCCCTCGACGGCCACCTAACCCGCTCCATCCAACAGCGCCTACTTGGCCGTTTGCAGAGTGGGGTATGGATATTGTGGGACCATTCCCACCATCGTCCCAGGGGCACAAGTTCATACTCGCTGCCACCGATTACTTCTCCAGATGGGCGGAAGCCGTTCCACTACGGGAAGTTACAGGGGAGATAGTTGCTCGTTTTGTGCGGCACTATATCATATACAGATTCGGCACCCCCAGTCGGATTATATCCGACAATGGCACGCCATTCAAGAACAAGACTGTTTATGCTCTGGCGGCCAAGTTTCATATTGATTGGAGAGCGTCGTCGATCTACAATCCCCAGGCCAATGGGTTAGCCGAGGCCTTCAACAAAACCCTTTGCAAGCTGCTATCCAAGATAGTAGGTGGCCGCAAACGGGATTGGGGCGAGAAGGTCCACGAAGCCCTATGGGCCTACCGGACTATTTACAAAACCCCCACGGGTTGCTCCCCATTCTCCCTGGTCTATGGAGCTGAAGCGGTGGTCCCTGTGGAGATCGAGCTAGCATCTTACCGCGTTGCTGTGCACGCCGGATTGCCAGGCCAAGACCAATCTGAAATTGAAAGAAGGCTTGAGGAATTGTCCAACCTTGAAGGTCAAAGACTTAAAGCCTACAAACACCTGCAAGTGTATCAAGCCCGCATGACACGTGCCTATGATAAGCTGGTCAAGCAACGGGCGTTCAAGAAAGGTGACCTTGTCATGGTCAAAGAAAAGGAGGTTCTCGCGGGAAGATCCAGCGGCAAACTCCAGCCCAATTGGCGTGGGCCTTACGTCATCCAGAAGGTCTACGAAGGAGGGGCCTATACGGTCCTTGACCACAAGGGAGACAATCCCTTCCCTCCTCTCAACGGCAAGCATATGAAGCTCTACCAGGCGCCACCGCAAGAGTTTCTGCAGCAATCCTCACAGGACAATACCTCTCCTCAGTGAAGGTTCAAAAAAAAAAACAAAAAAAAGAAAAGAGGTTAAAAATACTGATACCCCGGCGGACTCAGTCAGCCTTCAACGGTTGGCTGAGGGTAAAAAGGCCACAGACCCGGTCGAGGTGAAAACCCGAAAGGGCGCCTCGGGCAAAAATGGGCAACCCCTCGGTGTGAAAACCCGAAAGGGCGCACCGGAAAAAGCTAAAGGGGGCCAGCCTCGGCGAAAACCCGAAAGGGCGGTGAGGTTGGTAATGTGAAAAAAAATCCTCTCTCTGTCTATTCTATGGGTGGCTCTAAGTCAATGACTCCACCCCATCTCGAAAAAAAAAAATCATACTGATGTCAGGGCTACACTTTACATGTCATCCTATGACACCTAGTCCCACTGGCATTCTGACGGTGTCATACTTTGTCCCATCGGGCTCGGCCTCTGCATGCCTCTCCCGGGCTGCCGACCCATTCTGCCTATCGGCTGTCGGGTTCAACTCACGTGTCTCTTCTGAGCAGTTAAACCCGCTTACTCTCTTGTCCCACTGGGACTGGCCTCAGTATGCTCTCTCGGGCTGCCAACCCTTCATGCCTTTCGGCTCATCTAACCTCCTTGGGATTGGTCTCAGCACGCCCTCTCGGGCTGCCAACCCATCATGCCTTTCGGCTCATCTTCTCTTCTTGGGATCTGGTCTCAGTATGCTCTCTCGGGCTACCAATCCATCGTGTCTTCTGGCACATGTCCCATCGGGAATGGCCTCAGTATGCTCTCTCGGGCTGCCAACCTATCTCGCCTTTCGGCCTTCGGATTTGACTCTCACGTCCCACTAGGGCTGTCAAGTCCGCCCTGTTTCTTCTTCTGGGTCTGGCCTCTGCATGCCCCTTTCGGGCTGTCAACCCATCTCGCCTCTTGGCTTTAGACTTGACTCATATATCCCACCGGGATCGTCAAGTTTAGTCATTTGCCCCCACGGGCTTGGCCTCAGCATGCCCTCTCAGGCTGCCAACCCTATTTGCCTATCGGCTCACGGATTTGACTTATATGTCCCACCCGGGCTGTCAAATCCCTTCCTTTCATCGTTTCGGGTCTGGCCTATGTATGCTCTTTCGGGCTGCCAACCCATCCCGTCTATCGGCCTCCAGGTTTAACCCTCATGTCCCTTTTGGACTGTTAAATCAACTTCTTTGTTGTTCCAACCGGGCTTGGCATATGCACACCCTTTTCGGGTTGCTAACCCGGTCAACCTTCGATTTTGGATTTGGCTAATTACGTCCCATTAGGACAGTCGAATCCACCCATCTTGTCACACCGGGCTTGGCCTCAGTATGCTCTTTCGGGCTGCCAACCCATCACGCCGTTTGGCTCGTTTCTATCTTCTTGGGTTCGGTCTCAGTACGCCCTCTCAGGCTACCAACCCGTTTCGCCTTTCGGCTCACAGATTTGATTCATTCGTCTCACCCGGACAATCAAATCTACCCACTTGTCCCACATCCGCGGCACACACGTCCCTACGGGAGTGCCACCTTTTCCTCGCCTTTTGGCATTATAGGACCCAAAAAAAAAAAGAAAGAAAAAATTGGGGTTAAAAAAAAAATATTGATGCCCCAGCGGACTTGGTTGTTTCTGTTAGAAGAGCAATCAAGGGTAAAAAGGCTTTAACCCGGCTAAGGTGAAAACCGAAAGGGCGCCTTAGGCAAAAATGGGTACCCCTCAGTGTGAAAACCCGAAAGGGCGCGCTGGAAAAAGCTAAAGGGGGGCCAGTCCTGGCGAAAACCCGAAAGGGCGGTAGGGCTGGTAAAGTGATAAAAAAAAAAGGAAAAAAAGAGAGACATACATGCAAGAGGATGGAAGCAAAAAAACAGCTATGCTAAGCTCTATCCTTTATTCATTAATGTCATCAAGGGAGCCCGAGACAAGCCCTCGGGGATAACTCAAATAAACAATGGAGCGTAAGGGCCCTATGTACAAGAAAGTGCCAGAGCTCGTCAACCACGGTGTGCGTCCCTCTGCAACTCCGCAAGGCGGGTCTCCTCCTGGATAATCTCCTCCCGAAGCTCCTCAGATCGGCGACGGCAGGCCTCCACCCTCGCCTGGACAACACGGTGCTCCTCAGCCGCTTCCTGGAGCTCTCTCTGCAGCTCCTCTACTCGGAGAGAGGTCCTCTGGCTATCCCCCTCGAAGCTCGCAAGGTGGAGGTCGGTCTCAGCTCTGGCGGCTTGAAGCTCACGCAGCCGCTCCTCCTGCTCCTGGACCCGTAGCTGGGCTCTCCGTCTCTGCTCCTGGGCCAGATGGAGGCGAGTAAACTCGCTCCATAAGCTCTCTAATCTCGCGGCCCATGCATCCCGGGGAAAACCCAGTCCGTGGTAGCTTCTGGTGAATACCACCAGATCGGCCCTCAAGGCCTCCACGGAGGGCAGTGGGTCTGCCCGGATCAACTGATCAAGACCCTGCAGGAGCTGGTCAGCGATGGCAACATGTAGCGCCGTCCCGAGTGCAGGAGCGTCAGGCCACTCAACTCCAAGGGCAGGGAAATCCAGGGGCGTCACGCCTGCTCCTTCTAGGGGCCCTGTTTGTAAAAAAAAAAGGAGGGAGAGATTGTGAGTGTACCACCACAATAATGTCATAAGAGTAAGATTCCAAGAGTACAAATGTCAAGGACTCTTACCTGAAATAGTCTCACTCGCTGGGCTAGGCCCACGAGGAGATCCCTCCATAGGGACCAGTGGACAACCACCAGCAAGTGCCGGTCCCCGCTCTGTGGATGGTATAGGCGTCGCCGACCTCTCTGCAAAGAAGGCAAGGAACGGAAAGTCTTAGCACTCCGGTCATACCAAAAAGCAGAATGGGCAATTCATATTTAATGAAGACATACCAGCATGCACAGGTTCCTCCTCTTCAATCACAGTGGGGTCAACCCCTGTAGTTGCCTCCATGGGAGAAGAGACAGCTGAAAGAAGACATCCACTTGTTATCACAAATTAAAGGAGTCTTGTTCGGTGAATGACAAAGTTCCTTAAGTTGACAACCATATACCTTTCGCTGTCGAATCAATGAAGATCGCGGCCTCGTCAGCGGTGCCTTGCTCTTCAGATGGCATGTGAAAGGAGCCTGGTGTATGGTCTATCTCTGTGGGCCGAGGGAGGCTGCCCTCCTCCTGATGATCACCAGCTGTTTCAAAACAAAAACATCTCAGAATGTCAACATGCAGCAGTATGTGTGGCTGGAATGGTGTACAGAATATCTTTGTGCATACCTAAAGCCTGCACCCGGCCAGACTCTGCAATACCGGTAGTACCTGCCGGTAGTCCCATGACCAGGGACGATGCCTCCTTGCCAGGGATTGCAACCTCTGTAGTTGGAATTCCAACCCTTTCATCAAAAGCTGGCAGGTCAGCAGAAGAGCCGACCTCTATGAGCCTAGAAAGCTCGTCCAAATAGGGGGTTGTCTGAGCAGCTGTACGACAATGAGCAAGACAAGTTAGACAAGCTCATTATTTCATGCTCAGAAAGAAAAACAGGGATCTTAAGTCACCTGGGCTCATCCTGAGTTCGCCTTCTTCAGAAGAACTTAAAGAAGAAGAAGAAGAACTCCCGCTGGAGGAGGTGCTGGAAGTCTCTGTCCTTGATAAGGTGCTAGGGCCTCTCTCCCCTGAAGAACCGGACGGCGGAGAAGTCTCCTCGCCGCCAGAAGATCCCTTTCCCCCTTCAACGGCAGGGAGAGGGGTCTGAGCTCGTGGGGTCCCTGCAACGTGCAATGCTATATTAGTTAAAGCACATACTTCATCTGTTTGAAAGGAGGAATAAGGGAAGGTTAAATATGCAAGATGCCAACCTGCCTCCGGAGCAACAGAGCTCCCGCCTGTATCAAGTGCGGGGGAATTGCCTGTTACAGGCACATAGTCATTGGCGAGGAAGTCCAATCCGTCAATGTCCACACTGATGTCAGGAATGGACTCGTCCACCTCCAACCCCGCCTCTGTGAACACATTTCCGGGGCAAGGAGAGAAGCTCGCAGTAGGCATAGCCTCAGGAGGAGCTGCAGCAACAAGAGGAAATAACAGTCAGATCACAACATCTTCAAAACAGGTTGCAATACTGATTGAAAACAAACATTCCCCATTCTTACTCGAGATCTCAGCTGGAGTAGGAGACTCCTCCTCAGGGCGCAGGCGAATAGTAGGCCGCGGATCACCCTCTGGGATATCGGTCCGTGGCCTCTTCCCGCACCCCCGAGCCTCTGAGCTAGAAACATGGCCTGCAAGTAAAAAGAAAGGGTTGCATAAAATCAACGCCTTGAATTGCAGAGTACAAGGAGACAGGGTCAAATAATTCAGCATATACCTGGATCCCCAATATGCCTCTCAGGCCTCAAAACGATCTGCTCAGTCTTCAAGCCAAGGGCCTTAGCAACCTTGCTCACAATGGTCCATATGGCATTGGGGGTGGTAGCCACCTCCAAATCTGAGATATACTCCAGGGGACCCGCACAGCCTACGGCATTCATGATGTGGATCCTCCAAGCTGTGAAGGCACTGCCTCCTAATGCCCCCTCTGGAACAGTTTCTGATAGTTGGGACTGGGTCTTCAAACCACAAGAGGTCTTCAGATCCTCCCACCAGGAGTAGAGGGCCAGAGGATCAGGGTCTACCCTCCGACGGGCAGACCTAGAAGAAGAAACTGCAGCTGGGACACTCCGCAAGGGCTTCAAAGCCCCGGTGTACTGACTCCTGTCAACAGGGATCGAGAGTCCATCCGCCCTCCAACGGGTCTCAATCTCATGAATGGCCTTGGCGGCCCCAGAAAAATGAGATCTGATGAACGCCGCATCTAGAAACAGTGGAGGCAGATCCTCCTTCTTCAAGCGCCGTTCCTCTGCAGCTCGAATAGTATCAGCTCGCTGCCTGAAAACAAGGCTGAGCTTAAACTACCAGCGCGCATAGTGTATATCAAAGAAACCTCTGCGTGTCTGTGCTGGAATGGGATACTCCTCCTTCACCTCCCGGAAAGGAAGTCATGCCATGAAGCCGCCACTAGGTGCACATCCCTCTGTCTGTACTGCCGAACGGCAAAGGGAAAATCTGCATGCTGAGGTATCGACTGGTCGTACCCAAAATTCCTGGCAAATCTGTGCGGGTAATATGGCTCAAGCACCGCCATACTGGAACGGCGGTAAACCAGAACGCTGGGTCGAACACAAATAACCCAATCGACCAATGCATGGTCGGAGGGTAAAGCCCAGGAAGATAGCCTGCAGACAACATTGTCACCCTGTCGCTCCGTGTATGGGCGGAATGAGCGAGAGCTGTGATCGAACTCCAGACTCTCATCCCTCCTAGTATGGAGGAAAGACAAGGTACGACGAGCACTGGCAAGCTGCAAAACTGAGTCCTGCTCCGGATGACCAGCAAAAGCAAAAAGAAGTGGCGCTGCTGGGTTATCCACCGGGGTCCTCTGTGATAATTCTGGCAAGAACAAGCCGACCCATGCACTCAGATAGTGGGTGGGCATCAAGATATGCTTATCTCTAGGAGATGAGTGTGAAGTCAATGCCCCAAGACTATGAAAGATGTTCGCCAATGCGGCTGGAGCAATGGCGAGCCTGCGCCCACAAGCCAACAAACAAGCCGGGTAGATCACCTCTGCCCGCAGAATCCCCTCCTCTCCATGAGGGATCACAAAGCTGGCCAGCCAGTAGGCCAGGTAGGCTGCCAGATAAGTCAGTGGCGGCAGCTCCCTCGAATTCCACCCCCGTGTCGGAGCGGGTAAGTGGCGAGGGTGTGAAGCAAAGCGGAGCTCGACCTCGCGGCACTGCTCCCAAGACATCCCCGAGGTAGCAAACTCCTCGTAGAAACAGTACGGACCGCTGTAGAAATGTGTGACCCATGCATTCAGAGTCACCCTCGGCGTCCGTACAGCTTTCTCCTTGCCCACGAGGGCCAGGTCCCTCCAAGTCTTCATCAGATATCTGAAGCAATATGGCATGTAATAATGGCCTGCGCCGTCCGAAGCACTCAGATGCAAATCGTCCAGGCATATCTCCTCGTATGGCTGTCCGCAGACTGGGAGGCCAGAAATCCTGTGGAAGGCCCACAGGTCTAGTGAAGTCTCCCCCTCAGCAGTCATGAAAGTATTCCAGCACCTGTTAAATCTCTCAGCTAGAGCCTGGACCAGTCCGGTGTGGCAGGGATAAGAGTACAAAGCTGCCGTCACGGCATGACGTATGCCTGCCCGGTCAAGTGCTGTCCTGTAAACTAGCAGCACACCCCACAGCCACTCTGTGGCGCCACGTCGATAACAATGGGAAGGGACAACGGCCCATCCCCCGTACCAGCTCGGGGTCCTCTGTGCCAAGATCCTCTCTAGCATGCAATCAGCCTCATAATCATCATGTGAGCAGGCTGCGCCGGTGGGAGTCAGAAACATCCCGTCAATAGCAATATCCACGGCCCTGTGGTGCCCGGCCAGATGCCAGGTGGCTGGCGAAGATAGCGCCGTCCTCACGGTAAAACTGTCAAACTCCTTGAAGGAGCCAAGACTCCTCTGGTCAGGGAACTGTCGCTAACGGGCAAAGCCCTCTGGGAAGCTCGGATAAGAAAAGCTGCAGGTGCTATGCATACTGTCCCGCCCGAGCAAAATGGCCCGCTCCAGGCGGCGCCTCTCCTCAGGAAGCCGAGGATCGTCAGTCTCTACTCCAGGCGGTATGAAACTCTGGATGAAAGGGAGAAGGTGACAGTCCAGCGGAAAGTGGGGCGGGAAGCCGCCCGACCGGTCATAAGTATACCGTCCGAGCCCCCGTGTAATCCGGGAGACGTCAACAACGCCACCGGTCGTGGTAGTCTCTCCAATTGGGCCCTCAGCGACCCAAGCAAATCCGCGGTCCACTGCGTCAAAGTCCTCTGGAGTGATGCTGCGAGGAGGGAATGGTGGCATAGGCCTGTCCGTCCTCCGTACATAATGATCATCTCCACCGCTGGTCCTGGACCTCTGGGAAGTCCCTCCGCTCCGTCTGGAACGAGCCATGTCTGCAAAAGCTGCAAAGCCAAAAGCAGAGAAAGCATTGTCAGTTAAACCAGCATACGGACAACATCAAGACTACAGAAAGTCACACAAAACTCCAGCATGCCTATGAGCCCGGAGACTGACATAGAAGCAACGGAATGCACGGGCCGTCCGCCCCCACCTTCGGTTTGGACGCATGTCCCGTGGGGGGCATTTGTTGCACCCATAATTTATCGTGCTAAAGGTTCGGGATTTTAATCCCGCATGTGACAAGATTTCGGAAGCGGTGTATCACCCTCCGATAGGATATTCCTACACGGGGTACCTTGTTCGGCGTATCGCCGTCCCGTCGGATATTCCTAAGCTTACAGCTTTGTAGCCCACATGTCGTGGCGATATAAATCCCTCGGGGGATGGCCACCAACCAAGCACAAGCCACAATGATCGTCAGGATCACGTGGTTATATTAAAAATCCCTACGGGATTAAGTCCCTGCCTTCCGGACGTGTATCCCCAAGCGAGGAACACTTCTACAACAACGCAGGAGATGCTGAAGAAGGTCTACGTATCAAGCACAACGTCCCTCGCACGTGTATCACGAGGCACGGACAACAACTCGTCCTCCTGCAGCGGCCTACGGCCCGAGGAAGACGACAAACGAACAAGGCGGCGTTCCCTCTCGTTGTTCTCCACGAGAGACGGCGAAAACCCGGAGTTTCAGAGCCTCGGAGCCTCCTTTTATGGAATCCGCGCGAGAAGTAGACCCGTCCGGGGGTGGAGGGACCCGTCCGGGGTCGCCCTTACCCGGACGGGTCCGCCCGGGGCGGGAGGAGTCCCGCGCGGGACTCCTCCTAGGCAGCTGGACCCGCCCGGGGTCGGACGCACCCGGGCGGGACCCACCCGGGGTCCGCGACCCCGGGGAGTTCCCCCTCGGGGTGCGCGCGGCCCGGGTGGGGGCCACCCGGAGTCCGCGACCCCGGGGAGGTCATCCCCGGGGCGCGCGACCCCGGGCGGGACCCACCCGGGGTCCGCGACCCCGGGGAGGTCCCCCGGCGGTCCGCGACCCCGGGCAGGCCCTGCCCGGGGGCTCGCGACCCCGGGGAGGTCCCCCGGGGGTCCGCGACCCCGGGCAGGTCCTGCCCGGGGGCCCGCGACCCCGGGGAGGTCCCCCTCCGGGGGCCCGCGACCCCGGGCCGGTTCCCCCCGGGGAGCCGCGACCCCGGGCAGGTCCCTCCCCGGGTGTCCGCGACCCCGGGACGGTCCAGGACCTGGACCGTCCCGGGGACCTCCCACCCCGGGGAGGTTCCATTCCCGCGCGCGGACTTAAACCAATTTGAAAATGGGACCTCCCCGGGGTCATTTTCATCCCGTTGGACCCGTACGGGGTCGAACACTCCCGGGGAGGTTCCCCCACTTCTATAAATAGACCCCCAGAGGTCCAAAAGAAGACAGAGAGCACTACACAAGTGGCAACCTACGGAAGACACTTGAAGCATTTGTTCGTTTGTTTTGGCCCGTGTGGGGTAAGTCCCCGGGTCTTGTATTTATGCCCCTACGGGGTATATTTACGTTTATGCCCCTCAGTGGGTCATGTTTGTAATTATGCCCCTCAGCGGGCCACGTTTGTAAGTCTTTACGTCTCGGGACGACCAAGTCTTGTATTTCTGCCCCCTATAATGGCGAAATTACAAAAATATCCTTCCCGGGATTGTAAAAGACCGAAGTCCTGTAATTTGCAGTTATACCCTGCAATCTCTTGTAATTGGGACTACGTCCCTATCTCCCGCTCTAATGCGGACTTTTGTACAGTCGACAACTCGCCGACAACTCATGTACTCACTGGAATTATAAAAGCATTCAGCATGTTTTATATGTAACCTCGGGTGGGAAAATTATAAGAAAACCCCCCCGACTTTGGAAAATTGTGTATATACCCCTCCTTCGGCCAAATTGACAAATGTGTGCCTTCCCTGAAGCTCCTTGTCATTCCTTCAGTCCGGAAGTGTTGTCAGCTCAGTCCAGCACTCGGGTATCATCTCAAACCTAGGTTTAGGGTCTGGTAGAATTACCAAAATACCCTTATGACCTAAAAATGGCCTCAGAGCCCTTGAAACACTCCAGAAACGGCTTCCATGCCTTGGGGAGTCAGGAACCCGATCCTACTTCCGTTCCAGTCCAGAAATTTCATAAATGTCCCTGGCCTGGAAAACTACCAAAATACCCTTGGGTTGGTAAAATTACCAAAATACCCCCGGGGTCTAGAAAACTTCCCTTGCTTTAAAAATGCCTATGGCTTCCGCATATTTGCGCCTCTATGCCTAAATCTTAGGGTTTTGCTCAGACCTAGCCCTAATCTAGTTGTTTCTATGTGTTGGTGGTAAATGAGTGGTCATGGAGAGTCTCTCGAGTGAGCTTGCCCTCCACATCAGAACCTCTGTAGAAGTCTTTTGGGACCTCTTTGACAGTTAAACAAAGGTGTTCGGACGTTAGGCCGATATAAATCAACACTGACTCCGGTCAGTGGGGAAAGGTCCAGCACTCGAACCCAAATCGTCTGATACTATGCGCATCCACGGAACCCTCTCTACGCAGAGGAGTGTTTCTTTTCAAAAAGAACGAAAATCTACCTTTTATCTACGATAAGAGTATTTCTTAGATTTTTTCCGTGTCTCACAAACTTCTCATGCAATATGGTATCAATACCTCTCCCAGAATTACAAACACCAAGCGGAGACAGTGCCACTGCCCCTACAACCGGGGATAGGATCACTATGGCGACATACCACTGCTGTAACGCAGAACTCCGAAATCACGGTCGCGACAGAGGTCCTTGTCGTGGGCGAGGAAGGCACCTGACATCCTCCAATGGGGAGAGTCCTAATCCAACATACCCACGCACGGTGATTGTCTTCCAAGAAGAGCTGGGTCTCAACCTTGAAATTCAAGTTCGGGCTGACACCTTCTGCTTTGATCCGTCAGACGAGGAGGAGGATCCAGTGAAGCCACTCCCGCATAAAAAAACTTGCTGATCCAACTCAGACTCAAGTTGGGGCTACTACCTTCTTTTTCGATCTGTCAGATAAAGAAGATGCGCTAGTAAAGTCGGTCCTACAATAAAAGCCAACGAATCCAGCTCAAGCAGGTCCCTAAGGCAAGGACAATGTTGAGCCGCCACCTCTTGAGAAAGATTTTCTGGCTCCATTATTCCAAGAAGAACCAAATGATCAAGGGAGAGCTGAGCCAAGTAAGAAGCCCGACCATCAACCTAAGCCTTTCTCAGAGATGATCCCTCCGCTGGATCAAGCTCGTGCGCAGATCGATTGTAAGATCATCCAACATATGAAGTGGTTCCCAACCAATGTCACCATATGGGAAGCCATTGCTTAGAGTAAATAGTCGAGGGAAACTCTCATGAATTTACTCCAAGAGCCAAAAGTTTATGAGGCTCATGTGGCTGAGCTCCAGGCTCAAGTATATGAAGCTTTCGCGGTAACTGATACTTGTACGGATAAAGACATGCTGTTGTCTTCCCTTTGCCATAATCGTCCTTTATACATGTAAGGGAAGATAAATGGCCATGAACTGAACCAGATTTTGGTAGACCCTTGGGCATCCGTCAATATAATGTCTCTTAAGACTTTCAAGTCTTTATTTCTCGTGCCCCATTTGCAAAGGGTTAACGATGTCAGAATCTCAGGATTCAACTAGAATTCAGAAGATGTATTGGGTAAAGTAGAAGTGGAAGTGGCTATGGACAGTTTTGTCATTAAAGCCATATTCTACATTATCGACGCTAACACGTCGTACAAGGCCCTGCTCGGGAGACCCTAGTTGAATGAAAATTAGGTCATCCCTTCAACTCTTCACAAGTGCATTAAGTACGCAAAAGGTAGAGATCAACACACAGTCTTTGCTGACCGAGCTCCATTCCGGCCAAATGAATGCAATTTGACAGACACTCAATTATATTGCGGGGAACCCACCATCAAGTCTCCCGTCGAAATCAAGGACAAAGGGAAGCAAAAGGTGGTTGCAGAAGAAGAAGATGAAGAAGAGCTCTTCGTAATAGATGGGGATCTCGCTAAGCTACACCGACTGAATATACAAGTTAGCACTGCCAATCCTAAGCCAGCTCGGTTAGAAAGGCGCAAAATTAATTTTGAAGCCAACCTCATCAGTCGGGCAATTGACAAGAGCATCTCCTTACCTTCTACGTGTATGCGGCTCCTATTCCAAAGGGAAGAGCACAAAGTTGAGCAGCTAAAGACGTTCATCGTCACATATAAAAAAAAGAAACAAGGAAAGCAGGAAGGCTGTTGTTGGACCCCAAAATGGTTCACCGTTAATTTCTGGTATTTTCAAAAAGTTTCAAAAAGAAAGGAGAAAATTCAATAGATCATGAACGGCCTCGAAATAGCGGAGTCGTCATTATCGTGCAACATTATACGTGCTTTATGCACGGAGAAGTTTATCAAAAATATCTCATAGGGTAGCAATCTTGCTCACCTGTGTGGTAGGTCAACTGTAAATAATTATTCGGATCTTCTCGATCCGTATGGCAGTCAACGGGATTATTCTCCCAACAAAGTAAGCCCAAAAGCAACCAAAGGAAGTTACACATGCTACAACTCGATTCTACCAGCAGTAAAAAATGATTTTTCAGAAGTACGACAGACCTTTTATAGGCTTTTGAAGCCAATGAATCGGCCAACCCCCCCTTCGCCCCTTTTCTCTCTCTCGCGGACGCAGGACAGACCGAAGGGGGATCCCCCTCCGGCTGGCTAGACCGGAGGGCCCCCCCTCCTATGGACCAGATTGGAGGGACCCCCCTCCGGTAGCTCTAAACAGGAGGGGGGACCCCTCCGGTTCCCTGCAGGCCGAAGCAGGCGGGGGCTTCGGTCTGCACAGAACTAGAGGGACCCCCTCCGGTGTGCCGTAGATCGGAGGGAGGTCCCCTCCAGTCCGTTTTGACCGGAGGGACCCCCTCCGGTGTCTACTGACTTGAGGGGGGGTCCTCTGGTCAAAGGAGGACCGGAGGGACCCCCTTCTGTCATCGCGTGACCGGAGGGGGGGTCCTCCGGTCAAAGGAGGACCAGAGGGACCCCCTTCGGTCATCGCGCGACCGGAGGGAACCCCCCTCCGGTCCGTTTTTTGTGGGCCTGTGCAGTAAAAAAATAGAAAAAACAAAAAAAGAGAGAAGGGGGGAGGGGGTTACACCTCTTACCTCTTGGGCTTCCACAGGAGAGGGATGCATCCACCGGAGCTCCACCATCTCCACTCCACCTTGCAACCCTTATAAAAGGGTATGAGTGGCCAAGGAGGGAAAGAAGAAGCAAGAACAAACAAAGAAAGAAGAAGAGCAAGAGAAGAGAAGAAGGTAAGAAGAAAGAAGAAGGCTTGGAAGAAGAAGGGTGCACCCCCTTTTTTCTTCCCAGCCTTGTTGGGTTTAACTCCTTGCAGTTTACAAAAATATCCTTCTAGGTTATATTTTGACAAAAATACCCCTTGAGTATACAAAAAGGCATTGTATTGGCATGTTATTGGAAAACATTGTACAAAATCATGAAAGTCAAAGAATGATGGGAATGTACCAACTTATTTTCTGCAAAATTACGCGATGGCCTCGCATGGTCCTGAAATTGCATTTTTACCTTGTATTTATCCGAAATCTTAGTGGATGCTAGTAAAAGAGCTCGGGGAAGGCCTAAAATGAGATGGTGCGATGTTATTAGGAAGGACATTAGCTTCTTGGGTTTAAATATGAATATAGCACTTGATAGAAATCTTTGGCGGAACAAGATTCATGTAGTCGACCCCAAGTAATTGGGATAAGGCTCTGATGATGATGATGATTTATCCGAAATTGTGTAAAAGTACATCTACTTGAACGAAAATTCAGAAAAAGTGTGGAAATTCAAGAGAGGTGCTTTTGCTCATGGAAAAACATTCTCCACTTGTGAAAATGTCTCCCTCAAAGCTAAGTCCCAGAAATTGTATTTCTACTCCGGATCTTTTTAAATTGCGTATATACTCGCAATAAAATCATGTAAAATGTAAAGAATTCAGAAAAAATAGAAAAGATCATATGTGGCCCCTAGTGGCACAAGAGGTTGCAAGTAAACCCTTACCAAAGAGAAAATTGTGATTGAACTCTCATAAGAAGGGAAAGTTGTAAGGGAACCCCCACTCGAGGGAAAATTATAGATATTCCCTCTTGCCTAAGGGCATGGGTTGTAAGGGTAAGAAGGGATCTTTAGCAGTTAATCAAAGGTGTTCGGAGTCCGATGTAAATTAACACCGACTCCGTTCGGTGGGGAAAAGTCCAGTACACGAACCCTAATTGTCTGATAAATAAAAGCACAGAATTAACAAATATGCAAAGAGAAAGAATAAATACGCATACTCGTCTGACGAATTGGACGACGAGAAATTCCGCGCGTAAACAGCTGTTAAGTCCATCATCTTTTACAAGGGAGACTTAGTACCTCAAGGTCCTCTCGACGATGGCTTCGGCTAGAGCGAGGTGCCCAAGAATGCCTCCGAACTTGTACAGGAAATGGACGACATGCCCGAATATATTCAAAAAATTTGCCGGAAGCAAAATATCCTGCAAATACAAGAAAATTTCTGGCGCGACTACTTTCGGCAATTGTGGTACCTTTCGCAAGTCAGAGGGCAACCTCGACAAAAGAGGCCTGGGCTACGATCCAGAGGCAGACCTCAAAGTCTACTATGCTGTCAACACCATAGGGCTATCACCCTCCGTTAGCAGCCCACGCCTCGACTAGAAGGCCGGCGCCTGCATAAGTAAATACCAAGGGGAATCAACACCTAAAAGCTACAATGGTCAAGCTCAATCATCTGCTGTTGGCAAATTGGGCGTCCACGTTGCCAGTTCCGATGACAAAGAAGATTTTATCATATCACAGTCTGCCCTGCGAGAACTTGAAGATGTTTGGCAAGTGGCTTTAGGCCAATTGGCGGGACTCGACGTTGGGGAGCTGGAGGACCCCACGCCAATAATTACAAATGCCCCTATAAATAAACAACAGGAAGACCCAGCCACCACTTTGGAGGGTTTAAAGCGGGAAAACCAAGCACTAAAGTCTCTTGCCTAAGAATTATTGTGAGAACGTGATGTCTTGCTTAGACATCTCGCATCTTCATCAAATTACCAAATCAACTTGGGATCTGCAGCAAAAGTCAATCCTCCAATAGTTCTGGATGAAGTGTTGGCCGGTGAGGCCAGATCCATTAAGGTCCATCATGCAATCAAGAAAAGGGCAAGTGCCATGGACTTCTCTCCCACATATATTTATTCCCGAGGAAGAATTGGCTCGAGTAGGGCCTATGAAGATGCCAAAGGAAAGTCTCCTATTATAACACTGGCACAACGGATGGAGACACCATATTCCTTCATCAAGGCACATATCGAGCCATTATTCGAATTTTGCATGGTGCGGGAGCTTATAACACTGCCAGAGTCTCGGAAGCCGGCCAAGGAAAGTAAAGTTCAAGCAACCAGTTTCTATCGGTATCACTGAATGGCGGGCCATGCCACAGAAGATTGTTATGTCTTTAAAGACAAAGTTGAAAGCTTAATACAATCGGGAGTCATCCAAATTAAGAACCATCGGGTGTCTCCCCCGCAACCTCATCAGTGGGATCGACCAAAGTCCTCGGCTAAACAAATCTTTGCTTTAACCGCACCTGCACTGCCTAAGTTTGTCACAAAGGAAGCGCTCCCGAGACAACTTCCTGTCTCCAAAAGAGATGCGACAGGGCTTGCCTTTGGACGGGAGGCAAATTTTGAAGTCTACTATTTTGTCAACACCATAGGGTTGTCACCTCCCTCTAGTAAGTCAGACTTTGACGAGGAGCCCAGTGACTCCACAAATGAACATCAAAAAGAAGTGGCACTTGAAGACCAGGACGAGCAGCCTCGGTCGTCCATTATCAACAATTTGGAATATTATGATGCCCACGTTTGACGACAATGAGAGTTTCATCGATCTGCAACCATCTCTGAGAGAACTTGAAGATAGCGGACAAGGAATAGTAGACGAATTAGTTGAGCTCAACCTTAGGGATGCTGATGAGCCCCGACCAATTTTCATCAATGTCCTCCTCAATAAGGAAGAAAGGCAGACATACAAATAGCTCCTGGAGTGTAAAGATTGCTTTGTCTGGACTTATAAAAAAATGCCCGCGCTGGAAACCTTCGTGGCAGAGCATGAATTGGAAATAGTCCCCATAGCCAAATTTAGGGGTGTTCATGGTTCGGTTTGGTTCGATTTGGGGGCTTTTTTTTCCAAATTAAACCAAACTAAACTAAACCTCAAACCAAACCGAACCAAACCAAACAAATTCGGTTTGGTTCGGTTCAAACCAAATTTTTTATATCTTATTACAATATATATAAATTTAATAAATTATATATATATAATAAAAAATAAAAAAAATAAAAAGCTTATATTTTGTATGTTTATACGTCTATGTAATCATGTTTTTTAAATATTTTAATATATTTATGATATATAATATTAATAAATATAAATATAAATAATAAATTTGGTTTATGCGGTTTGGTTCGGTTTCACACATTATGAGACCAAACCGAACTGAATTTAGGTTCAAACCGAACCGAAGTTCGGTTCGGTTCGGTTTGGTTCGGTTTCAACCGAACTATGAACACCCCTAGCCAAATCCATCAAGCAAGCTCAAAGACGTATGCGCCATGAACTTGAGCTCAAAGTAAATGCTAAAATTGACAAGCTCCTGGAGGTGGACTTCATAGAGCCCTGCATTTATCCAATTTGGCTCGCTAATATAGTCCCTGTCAAAAAGAAAGATAGCCAAGTCCGTGTCTGCATTGACTACATGGGTTTAAATAAGGCCCGCGCAAAGTATGATTTTCCTGTCTCGATCATTGAAACCATGGTCGACATGACCACGGGACATGAAGCTTTATCTTTCATGGACAGATCGTCAGGTTACAACCAGATCCGTATGGCCATCAAAGACAAGGAGTACACGGCCTTCCGATCCCCCAAAGGGATTTTCAATTACAAAAGGATGCCCTTCGACTTGAAGAACGACGATGCCACATATGAAAGGACAATGACCAAAATCTTTGATGAAATGCTCCACGACTTGGTCGAGTGCTATGTTGATGACCTTGTCGCCAAAACCCAAAGGCGGGAAAATCACTTGACCGACTTGTGTCGAGTTTTTGAAAGGCTCCGTCAATTTCAACTCAAAATGAACCCGATGAAGTGCGCTTTTGGCGTTTCAAGCAGCAAGTTTCTCAGTTTCATCATCAGATATTGGGGAATAGAGATAGACCCTGATAAGATCAAGGCAATTTGGGAGCTATCGCCTCTCAGAAACATAACTGAATTAAGGTCCCTCCAAGGAAGGCTAGCCTACATTAGACGCTTTATATCCAACCTCTCAGGAAGATGCACACCTTTTGGGAAATTGATGAAGAAGGGCGCATCATTTATATGGGACCAGGAGTGCCAAAATGCATTCGAACAAATTAAAGAGTACCTTCTTACTCCCCCGGTGTTGGGAGCACCGGTCAAAGGAAAACCCCTAATACTTTACATTACTGTCATGGACGTTTTTTTGGGAGCCTTGCTGGCACAGACAAATGAAGAGGGCAAAGAGCAGGCCACTATACTACCTCAGTAGGAAGCTGGTTGACCCCGAGCACCGCTATTCCTCATTGGAGAAAGTATGCTTGGCATTGGTATTCGCCGTAAAGAAGCTGAGGCATTATCTTCTATCCCATCGGGTGGAGTTAATCTCAAAATATGACCCACTCAAGTTTCTCCTCAAACAACCCGTATTGTCAGGAAGATTGGGAAAATGGGCCCTACTGCTCATGGAGTTCAACATAACCTTTGTCCCACAAAAGCAATCAAAGGACAAGGAATGTAGGAGTTTCTGGCGGCACAACTAGTCCCCGCAAACTCTCCACTCAATATTGGACTTCCCGATGAAGAAACTCTCTTGCCTCAGGCAGGAGCAGAAGATTAAATTCATGAAGCCCCACCACAAAAAGAAGAGGACGTCCTCGCAATTGACATGCCATGCTGGGAGCTCTATTTTGATGGCGCCTCCCGAACAGTCAAGAAGCATGACGGCACTATAAGCCTCACATCAGGGGTAGGTATTGTCTTTGTGACTCCCCAAGGAGGAATCCTACACAATTCTTGTGCACTTATGAAGCCCCTAACAAACAATGAAGCGGAATAAGAAGCATTAATTGTCGGGCTCCAATTAGCTCTCGAAATGGATATCAAATGCATCAAAGTCTACGGAGACTCACAACTTGTTATATGGCAAGTCATAGGCAACTATGATGTCCGTAAGTAGGAGTTAATTCCTCACCATGCCACTGTGATGATACGTAAGGAGAAATTCTACCTATTTGAAATAGGTCATGTCCCTAGAAGCAGAAACTCTCAGACAGATACCTTGGCCAAGTTGGCTTCCGCCATTAAGCTCTCACCCGAAGGAGAATTAGACATAACCATCAGACACAGAAAGCTTATGCCAAGTGTCTTAGACGAAGAAGTCGACCCTACAACTTCTGAGGTTAATGCAATTGAAGAAGGTGATCCGATCGAGGAAGAAGAACAAGATTGGCGCCAGCCGATTATCAAAATACAGAATGGTTGCCTCCCTCCAGATCGGGCTCAAAGGATTCAGTTGTTGGCTTGCTGCACAGGGCAACGTCATATCAGTTGATAAGAGGTCAGTTGTATAGGCTTGTCCATGAAAAAGACAAATCTGTTCTCCTGCGTTGTCTCTCACTAAAAGAAGCCAAAGTAATTATGCCTGAGAAGCAAGGGACATAATGAAAACTAATATAAAGCTGAAAGGCTTCTATTGGCCCACCATGTATGCGGAATGTAGCTGTTACGCTCGCACATGCCATCAATGCCAAGCCTTTGACCCAATGCCAAGAAGACCCCCCTAACTCACCACACCCCCACGACGCCTACCTGTCCCTTTGCAGAATGGGGGATGGACATCGTGGGACCCTTCCCACTATCCACAAATGGCTACAAATTCATCCTAGCCGCAACAGACTACTTCTCCAGATGGGTCGAAGCCATCCCTTTGCGGGAGGTCACAAGAGAAGCAGTTGCTCAATTTGTCAAACACTATATTATATATAGATTCGGCACCTCTGACCGGATTATGTATGATAATGGCACTCCGTTCAAGAATAGAACCATCTACCAGTTGGTGGCAAAATTTCACATCGACTGGAGAACTTCAACGGTATACAATCCCCAAGCCAATGGATTGGCCGAAGCTTTCAACAAAACTCTGTGCAAGCTCCTAGCTAAAATAGTAGGCAGCCGCAAAAGAGACTGGGGCGAGAAGATACACGAAGCTCTCTGGGCATACCAGACAGTCTACAAGACCCCCACCGGCTGCTCTCCCTTCTCTTTGTTATACAGGGCAGAAGCTGTGGTGCCAGTCGAAATTGAACTATTATCCTACTGGGTAGCCGTGCATATTGGCTTACAAACCCAAGAACAAGATGAGATAGAAAGGAGGTTGGAAGAACTATCCAACCTAGAAGGCAAAAGGTTGGAAGCCTACAAGCATCTTCGAGCATATCAAGCCTAAATGACACGAGCTTATGATAAGCTTGTGAAACAAAGGGCGTTTAAAAGAGGCGACCTTGTTATGGTCAAAGAAAGAGGAAAGTCATGGCCGACAAGTCTAGTGGCAAATTATAACCCAATTGGTGCGGACCCTACGTTGTCACGAGGGTCTACGAAGGAGGCGCATATATGGTCGTGGACCACAAAGGAGAGAACCCTTTCCCTCCATTAAATGGAAAGCATATGAAGTTATATCATGCCCCTGAGCATGAGTTCTTGTAGCCATCGTTGCTAGATATCTCCCTTCTCGGTGAGGGCTAAAAGAAAAGAGGGGACCAGCCCAAGTGAACACCCGAAAGGGTACTGAGGTTGGTGATGCAAAAAAAATGCAAAGAAAAAAAAGAGAGAAAAAAAAGGAAAAGAAAAAAAGAGGGGAAAGAAGAAGAAGAAGAAGAGAAAAAAAAAAGAGGAAAGAAAAAAAACTTGGTGTGGTCACTTCTAACATTCTTTGTTCTTGTTCCACTGCCCCAAATCCTAAATCCCAAGTTCCAAATTCCGGCTTCTAAACTCCTTGTTGGTCAGCCCCAAATCTTAAATTCCAAGTCTCAAATTTTGGCTCCTAAACCACTTGCTGGTCAAGCCCAAATGTTAAATCTAAGTCCTAAATCCCAGCTCCTAATCCACTTGTTAGTCAGCCTCAAATCTTAAATCCAAGTCCTAAATTTCGGCTCCTACCACTTGTTGGTCAGCCCCAGATCCTAAATCCTAAATTCCAAATTCGGCTTCAGACCGTCAGCGATAAGCCCCCAAATCCTAAATTCTAAGTCTCAAATCTCGGCTTTAGACCGCCAGCGGTCAGCCCCAAATCCTAAATCCTAAGTCCCAAATTCCGGCTTCAAACTGCCAATGGTCAGCCCCAAATCCTAAATCCAAAATCTCAAATTCTGGCTCCTAGACCACTCAGTTGGTTAACCCCAGATCTTAGATCCATGTTCCAAAAATCTCGGCTTCAAACCGCGAGTGGTCAACCCCAAATCCCAAATTCCGACTTACTAAACCACCAGTGGTTAGCCCCAAATCCCAAATCCAAAATCCAAGTTTGGCTTCAGACCCCTTGTTGGTCAGTCCCAAATCTCAAATTCAAAAATCCTAAATCCCTACCCCTGGCTCTCAAACCACCAAAGGTTAGTCAAGGGGATGAGCCCAAAATCACTCATCACAAGATGCAACCCCTAGTTTCAAGCTTATGAAAGGTCCACTTCCGACATTCAATCAAAAAAAATGGGGCTTAAAATAGAGGTGCTCTGACTGACTTGGGCAGTTGGTTTACCAGTTGTTTAAGGGCAAAAAGGTCATAACGTGGCTGAGACGAAAATCCAAAAGGGCACTTCAGGCAAAAATAGGCAACCCTTCAGCAGGAAAATCCGAAAGGGCGCGCTGGAAAAAGCTAAAGGGGGATAGTTTTGGTGAAAACCTAAAAGGGCGCTAAGACTAGTAAAGTGAACAAAAAGGAAAAAAAAGAAAGAAAAGACAATTGAAGTATTGTAACAAAGAGCAATGCTCAATTCATGAACAGCTTTCATTATTCATCCACAAAATTGGAACCTGAGACAAGTCCTCGGGGTAACCACAAACTGATGAATGTTGAAGTATAAGAAAAGAGGAAGATAATGTACAAAAAAAAGCTCATAAATGGCAAGGCTTCTTCTTCATTAAGTCTTCGTTTCAGCCTTGCTTAGTGGCAATGGCATCCTGAGCCCCCAAGCGCCGCTCTATGAGAGATCCCTCCTCAGCTTGTGCCTGTTGCTCCTCTTTGGCATTTAGCTCCTTTAGCTCTGCGGCGGCCAACTACTCCGCAATTATGTTTAGCAAGGGTTGCACTGTCCCCAGAAGTGCGGTTGCCTTATTTCTCTTTTCAGCTTTTTCCGCTGTAGAGGAGCCCCGGCGGCCCCAGACTTCTTCAATCTGAGAGCCTAACTCCTTAACCTCGCTAGACAGGGCAGAAATCTCTTCCTTGAGCTATTGGATTTCTAAGCAATAGCCCTCCCATGTTGAGGACTCATGAAGGTGGCGTACTTCACCCCAAATCTCATCAACTGCAGTCGTCCAAGGCTCCCATGGTAGCCCCATCAAGTGATAGGCTAGAGTGTTCCTTGCAAGAGGCATCCGCATGGCCTCAATGGAGGGAGGAGTCTTCTGCTGTAGCGTAGTCCGAACAGCACCAACAAGGGCCTCGAACACTATATCTCCTCCTGCGAGTGGTGCGCCCTGAGGGCCGTCCGGCCACTTAATCCCATGCCCTGGGAAATCATCAGTATGGCCTGAAGCAGTCTCAACCTCTACTTTCTCTGATGGGATAATCTCTGGTAAAGCTGCAAAATGAGGGAGAAAACAAGGAAATTATAAGTCATGAGCTTAGTTTTCACAATGCAAAAAAAGAAGAAGAATGAAATGAAACTCTTCAGGAGGAAGAGGGCATGTCTTTTATATACCTGAAGAAGTAGCCCCCGCCTCTAAATTGTTACCTCTAGACTCAGGGTTGGTTGGCATTGAAGAACCAAGAGCCTCAGTCAAGCTAGCTGAACCTAGAAAAGGGTGTTATAAGTTAGTCATATGCGGAATTCATTCAGCAGGAAAGGGGTTACCTGAGCCTATAAGTGCCCCTTTATCACAAGGAGACGAGGCAGCCGACTACACATCGCTGGATGGGCTCCGCACCACTTTGGCTTGCGAACCAGTCACTCCCGGTGAGGCTCCCTCGGTCTCTCCTAAAAGGAAAAAGGAAGCAAATGCCATGAAGCGACTATCTCACTTTCACAAGTTACTTTATAAGTTAAGAAATTAAGAAGGGAGGGTTACCTTCTGAGTTGCTGCACTCCTTTTGAGGGGAGTCCGAAGACGCTGACTGCATGACTGGAGAAGAAGTCTCCACATCTTTCAGCCCGACAGCTATCAAAGCTTGAGAAACCTGTCCGCATGCCCCCTCCAGGGGTGAGTTTGTCTAGCCACAAACTTGCATAACCTAATGTTCAACCATCCTCGGGGAGGGCTCGCAAATGCCTCCCTCAGTGGGTGGGGTCGGTTCAGTGGCTCCTGTAGGAGGATAACTTGAAAATGGCGAGAAAAGTACCCTCTGATAAGGATGCTAGCACAAGGAAAAATTGCTCAAGTCTTGCACAAGTAATGAAGAAAGAAGGATCACCTCTTGAGTCGGGACCAGTATGTGAAAGGTGAGGACCTCCCTCTATATCACCTGAGGCAGGGGTGGCTGCATCTGCCTCTGTTATCTTCCCGACCTCCATGTCTACCTCTCTAATAGAAGGCACTTCCTCGAATTCCTTCGAGACATCAGGAAATTCTACTGCTGGAGGATCGAGACCTATAAAGGGTAAGATAATATCGAGCAAATCAAGAAAAGTAATGAGAATGAATTACAACTGAAAGTGCGAGTAGCAGGAATACCCACCAATAGTTGGAGTAACCTGGGCCCCCACTAGGCTACTTGAAAGGGGTAACTGGCTAGCCCCGAAGATTAGGTCACCTGCTAAGGTTACTCCCTCAAGTGGCTGCAGCCCTCCTCCGGCGTGAATGTCAGCTAAGAAGGATTCGACACAATTGGCCACTGTCCCTCTCTGGGAACGGTCCAAATACTCTGGCAGATTGGCATCCATCTGAAGGTTAAGAAGAGCTCTAAACTCTGCCATAGAGTCAGTCGAGTTCGCACCATCAACGCCTGAAAGTAGGGGTGTTCATAGTTCGGTTCAAACCGAACCAAACCGAACTTCGGTTCGGTTTGAACCTAAATTCAGTTCGGTTTGGTTTCATAACGTGTGAAACCGAACCAAACCGAATAAACCGAATTTATTATTTATATTTATATTTATTAATATTATATATCATAAATATATTAAAATATTAAAAAAACGTGATTACATAGACATATAAACATACAAAATATAAGTTTTTTTATTTTTTTATTTTTATTATATATATAATTTATTAAATTCATATATATTGTAATAAGATATAAAAAATTTGGTTTGAACTGAATCAAACCGAACCAAACTGAATTTGTTTGGTTTGGTTTGGTTTGAGGTTTAGTTTAGTTTGGAAAAAAGTCCCCAAACCGAATCAAACCGAACCATGAACACCCCTACCTGAAAGGAAGGGCATGATATTAAATACTCCAACAAATAGAAGAAAATGAATATGCATGCAAGCCTGGGAAGGCACTTACCCAGGGGGTCTGGATCACCATCCATGCCTGTTGCTGGTTGAGACTCAGGAGGAACACTGCCCCTCCATCTTCTGGATTAAATCTTGGGGGTGGCACAGGTGAGAAGTTAAAGTCCCTAATAAAGGGAAATATCAGTAAAGTGAGGAATATTGGATAAACTACCTGCTGGACCCCTTCACATGAAAAGGTAGTTGAATCCCCTGATAAAGGATTATAATCATCATTTAATGCATCCAAATCCCGGGGATCACCGGTGTCACCGATTTCCCCAATTTTTGGTGGGTCATCCCCTTGCGAGGGTCCGACATATGGAGAACTTGAGCCTGGAGGATTTGAAAGAGAGGAAAGAAAGGGAGAATGAGTTATATACATCAAAGCCGAAGCCGCATCCAGTAAATTTACAACTAAGTAGCAAAGGCTACCGTGTCGCCTAGAGGCCTTAGTGGCATGAGCCTCATTCCTTGGGGCCCTCTGCCTCTTTGAAAGAGTAGGAGTCTTCCTTTCCTAGAAGCCTTTGAAATGACATTGCCAGTCACGAAGCTTACTGTAGGAAATAAAGGAAGAAGGATGTAAGCAAAAGAATTACATAGATACTCATAACAAATTATGAATCTTTAGAAAGAAGGAAGTTAGTGGTTACATACCATCGGGAACTGAGGAAAAAGGTGGCAATACTAGTTACTCAAATTTAATGCCAATGGCCTTGCTCGCCCTCTCTGCAACATCCCAAATACCTTGTAGAGTGGAGCCATTTTCAATTAAGGAGAGACATTCTATGGGGCCAGCACAACCAATAGCATTAATTATGTGCTTTTCCCATTGTTCACAGAGGTCATTGGTGAAACTCTCAAGGTATAGCGGAGTGGTCTGTGGAGCACCCTGGGGATAGCCACAATCAAATAAGAAGTGCTCCTACCATGAATAAGTCTTTGGGGCATCTTTCTTTGACGCTGTAGTTTTCTTTAATGGGGCAGAAGCTAGAGGTCTCAAGGGTTTCATTACCCCCTTATACTGAGCTCTGTCTACAGCAAGCGGGCCATTTTTAGCCTCCCATGAGGCGCGAAAATCTCTAATTGCATTTACCAAGTGAGAGAAGTGGCTACGAAGAAAAGAGTTGTCCACTGCAACAGGAGGCAAATCCCTCCTCTTTAATCGAGCTTCCTCAGCCTGTTTCACCTTCTGCAAGGGCTGTCTAAAGACATTGCTGTGGTTGAACCACTAGCATACATAATACATGTCAATCTGACCTATGCTAGTCTGGTCAGGAAGAAGACACTCTGGCTCTGGCTCTCCTATGAAGAAATAATCCCACCAGCTAGCAGCAACATGGTGGGCATCATGCCTGTGATATAAGCGAGCCTCCAAAGGGAAATCAACATTAGGCGGAACCGATTGATCATAGCCAAAGTTCCGCGCAAATCTGAAGGGGTAATATAGCTCTAAGAACATTGATTGCCCCCTGCAGAAGACAAGCATGCTGGGCCTGATGCAGCAGAGCCAGTCCTCATAAAATGACTGGCTAGGGCTGGCATGATGAGGAAAATGATAAGTCACTCCTCCTGGACCATCGACACTGTACGGCTTGAAATCGTAAGAACTATGAGCAAAGTGCAAGCCAACGCGCCCCTCTGTGGGCAGAAAAGAAAGTGTCTTTCGAGCACCAATCAACTGATCCAAAGGAATTTGATTAGGGCAGTTTCTGAATAAAATGATCATAGGAGCTGCGACATTCCCATAATCCACGTACTGACATAATCTAGGAAAAAGTAAACCGGCCCATGCACTGAGATAAGGTGTGGTCATCACAACGTCCCTATCCCGCGGAGAACTGTGGGCAGTCAGATTTTCTAAGCCATGATATATACTCGCTAATGTAGCTGGCGCAATAGCAAGTCTGTGACCATCAGCAAGAAGACATGTTGGATATATCAACTCTGGCTGTATGAGCTCCTCCTCTCCATGAGGCATAATAAAAGTACCCAACCGGTATACAAGATATGTTGCGAGATGGTGCGGTTTGGCAGCTCGCGGGGGTTCCACCCCTTGTTTTCTAGTGCATCCAAGTATCGCTTGCGCCGTTGCAATTTCAAAATCAGTTGGTGATATTGATCAAAAGTCCTATCATCTTCTGCAAATGTCTCATGGCAACAAAATGTCCCGTTATAGAAGTAACGGACCCAAGCATTGACACTCACTCTCACGGTGCTAGATGAGCCGAAGGAGTGTCATCTTTTCCAGCCCGGCTAGATCCCCCCAAACCTTCATCAAATATCTGAAGTTAAATGAGAAAGTATACTGTCCTGTGCCGGTGCTCTGGCTCCTGTGAAGATCATCAAGTGTTACTTCTTCATAAGGGCGCCCAGAGATGGGCAACCCAAAAATTCTGTGGAAACTCCACAAATCAATAGCTATTTCCTCTTCAGTCGTGGCAAAAGTGTTCCACCAGTTGTTGAATCTTTCGGCCAAAGTTTAAAGTAGCCTTGTGTGACAAGGGTAATCATACAAAGCAGCAGTGATCGCATGCCGAATCCCGATGAGGTTCAGGGCCTCGCTGTGGTGATGTAAAATGCCAAAAAGCCACTCAGTGATTCCCAAGTGAAATTGATGAGAAGAAATAACTGACCACTTCCCATACCAACTGGGAGAAGATCCACTTATAATCCGGTCCAATAAGCATGACTTTTCATACCCCTCTCCTGCATACTGTGAGCTCGAAGGGGTCAGAAATAATCCAGCAACACTAGTGGGGCCAGGCCTGTGCTGGCCGAATAAAATGGCAGTTAGACTATGCGATCGCGTATGACAACTGACATCAGAATTGAAAAACCCAAGCTGATCGGCCGCCAGAAATTGGATCTGGCTTGTGAAGCGAACATGGAAGCTAGGAAATGAGACGGTACAAGTGCCAAGCATACTGTCTCGGCGCTCCAGAATGGCCCTCTCTAAGTGGCGACGGTCAGTCGGTAAGCAGGGTCGTCCTCGTCCATATGCTCTGTGACATAGTTCGGGATGAATCCAAACAGGTATCTGTCCAATGGAAAGTGTCGAGGATAGTCACCAACTCGCTGATACTGATAAATTCCCTTGTATCTCACAATCAAAGAAATATCAATGTCTCCCCCTTCAGAAGCATCTTCAGGGAGGGGCCCTTTAGCAATCATCTCTAAGCCCCGATAGAGGGAGAAGATATTATGCTTTGTCATGCGGGGAGGACCCAGTGGCGCCATTAAAACCTTCGATAAGGAAGGGGCTGAATCCCTGTCTCTCCCAGCGCATCCCCGTGCACGGCTCTCCCGGATGCGAGACATGGTGAAAACCTACAAAATGAAAACAAGGGCAATCAGTTATGACATATGCAAAAACAAACAATCAGCTTATCAAGGATGAAAATATAAATTTCTCGACGTCGAGAAAGTTAACAAGGCGCATGGGCCACCGCCGTCACCTTCGGCTCCGACGGGCGGCCCGTGGGGGGCATTTGTTGAACCCTACAATGGTCATGGCATAAGTTTCTGATTAATTTCAGAACTAAGAAACTTAAATAAATTCAATCCTCATGGCAGCGCAAAGTGGTGTCAACCACAGCCGTCACATGTGGATTAAGTTTAAATGCCCTTGGTATTCCATTGGTCGAAGTTCTATATAAGAATTAGTGTGTTTTTAACATACAGACACATGGTTGGCAGTATCGGCCGAAACCGATACGTTTCGGCCGAAACGTATCGGTTTCGGCCGGTACCGATCCGAAATCGGACCCCAACACTGTAGCAGGTCCGATACTTAAAAAAATACTTTTTTAATAGTTTCGGACGAAACCATTAAGGGTTTTGGCCGAAACTGACCTGTTTCGGTCCGAAACCGGACGGTTTCGGCCGAAACCAGAGAGGATCACTAATTTTTTTAGTTTTTTGAATGGTTTCAACCGGTTTCGGCCGAAACCGAAATCGATACCGAAACCGGTACGTATCGATTTCGGTACCGACCGAAACCGGTACCAAAACTGATACTGCCATCCTTGTACAGACATCTCATCAAATATCTAGTGGGTGGTGTTAAAATTCTGTACCCACACAAAAGAAAGTCAAAATTCGGGGATTCTCGGAGTTCAAGGAGCTTTCTCAAAGTGCCACATGGCTATTCCTCTACTCCAGCGACGAGGACAGCAGTGCGGTGTCCGAGAAGTCGACAAAATCAAAAGAAAAAGTCGCCCGGTGTCCTGTTCTGCTGAGAGGAGCAGAAGGCTGCGAAAAGTGGGTGGGAAAGGACAGCAATGGGGTGGCTTTTATAGTTTTTTAAGTGGGAGACCAAGGGGACCACCCCTCTCCTTTTTTCTTCTCTCCTTGGGTGGCGTGCTAGCAACACAGAGGTGGCACCTCCGGGTATGGCAGACCCGGAGGTGGCCCCCCTGGGTATTGCAGGCCGGAGGGGGCCCACCCCGGGTGTTGTAGACCCGGAGGTGGCCCCCCCGGGTCCTGCACACCCAGAGGTGGTACTTCCGGGTGTTGCAGGTCGGTGGGGCCCACCCCGGGTATTGCACACCCGGATGTGGCTCCTCCTGGTTCTGAACACCCGGAGGTGTCACCTCCGGGTCTGCAGACCCGGAGGTCCACCCTTCGGCCTGTGCAGTCCCATGGGAGAGGGCTCACTGGCCTCTTCCCCTCTCTCTCTGCTGTGCGGCGGCTAGAACCAAAAAAAGAAAAGAAAAGAAGAAGAAATAGGAAAAAGAAGAGGAAGACCAGGAGGAAGGCCCCCCAGGTCTGCAGACGCGGGGGAGCCTCCTCTGTCTCCTTGTCTCCCTCTCTCACAAATTCGCAGCAAAGAAAAAAAAAGAAGAAAAGGGAGATGAAGCCTCTGAGTTTGCTCCTCCCACTCCTATAAATAGGAGCCAAAGCCAAGAGAAAGGAGGACTTCTTCCGAAGAGAAAGCTTGGACCTCTGAAGGAGAAGACTTGGAGCAGTCCAGCAGCAAGGAGCAGTGCGCAGGGAGCAGGTGGCGGCCTCTCTTGATTTGTTTTCTTATTTAAACCCTATCATGTGTATAAAACACTCACTTAAAGGGAAATTTTACCAAAATACCCCTATGTGAGTTTATGATGTATTTTGTGAAATCAAATGGGTTCAAGCTAGAAAAGAGATTAATTCTGATCATGCAAGTGCCAAAATTATTTTGTTCATGCCCAAGACCATGTGGAAGACCCCAACATGCGTAAAATTACATTTTTCCCCCGCACTTTGGGAAATTACGTAAATATCCTTAGGGAGTCAAAAATTAAGGAATACAATCATCCCTTGGAGATGGCATAAGTTTTTCTAAATATCGCCCAAGTTGGCAAGATATCATGGCCGAATCATTAAAAATCCAAGAGTTTGTAATTATACCCTTGAAGTTCACGAAATTGCCTAAACATTTGGAAAATTTATGCAAAACTCCGAAATTTTAGAAAAGGGCCTGTTCGTCACATATAAGCCCTGGTTGAGAGTAAATTGCATAAAAACTCTAATTTAAGGGTAAATTACATAAAAACCTTAATTCAAGGGTAAATTGCATAAAAACCCTAATTTGAGGGAGAAATTGCAAATGAACCCCTTCAAAAGGGAAAATTGCAATAAAGTCCCTCAAAAGGGAAAAATTGCTAATAAGCCCTCATGTGGAGGGACAATTGCAATGATGCCCCTGCCTTACGGCAAGGAAATTCTTCCCCAGAGCTAAAATCTTCATCGTAGCTGATACTGTAATGGTGAAAGAGATCTTAGGCAGTTAATCAAAGGTGTTCGAACTTGTTCCGATGTAAATTAACACCAACTTCAGTCTGTGGCGAAAGGTCCCATACACGAACCCTAAATCATCTGATAAATCACGCGTACGGAAATTATAATATGCAAGCTAAATAGCTTAAGTTTATGTGCATATTCTCCCGAAGTTTATTTTATATTTTCCGCGTGTGTAAACACCGCTCCACCAAGATTGACCTAGGCCATAAATTTGTGCCCTTGTTATCAAAAGGTGCAAATGCTTTCTTTAAGCACTGTCCCACTTTGTTAGAATCTTCCGAGGACATTTGATTCTAATGATGGTATTATGTGTGGAAAGGAAATTAGCAGACCAGGCAACAATTGTATTAACCAAGTGAACTACATTATTCTTTTCTAGTGGTTGAATGACTTCCCTCCTGCAAAGAACTCCCCTCTTTGTTATTAGAGGAAGTGCAACCCATGCCAAGGGTAGCTTTTCCCATTTAAACCATGATCAAGCCTTAAACCAATTGTGGATACATTAAAGTGGTATGCGGTTATATTGAGGAAAAACATGCTCATTTTGGTATATGCCAAGGGTCTGCATGCAATTGCATCTCTCAGGGTTGTATTCTCTAGTTGAACCTCTAAGAAGGTCATTAATCTGGCTAACACTTAATCTATCCAGCTTCAGATCATTGGGATGAGGCTTACAAAGTGCATGCGATGGTAATGGCTCATGTATATATAACATGTTTCTCTTGCATATTTTTTGTTTTTCTTCATGTCACAGGGTTGTCAATGAGTCTAGTTTGCTTTCTGCTATGGAGGGAAACCATATGTCATTTTTTCTTGGGCACATACTGACCAAATGCTTCTTATTTTTATTGTTACATCCATGGAAGGGTTGGATCGGATTGGCCCGATCGGTTTCAGCCCCAACCGACCTGAGTCCGATCCACCCGGCCCCGAGTTTAGACTGGGATTGGCCGGATCGGACTGGGATCGACCTTCGATTGGGCTGGATCGGCCAATCTGGTGCAACCCCAGGCCAGTCCCACTGGATAAGAAGAAGAAGAAGAAGAAAACCAAGGAAAAAGAAATTACTTACCTGCTGCTGTCACTGCCACCATTGCTGTCACCACCTGCTGCCAATGTCGCTGTCACTACCGGCTGCTGGTGTCATTGCCATCACCACCTCCAGCCACCGCCTCTTCCTCCTCCTCCGTCAATTTCTGCTCATGGTGGAGCCTCAACCTGCAAGGGCAGGGGGTAAAAATGGAAAGAACCCTTGAGAGTTACCTGAAAAATAGGTTAAACATTTGTAAAAAAAACCTGTAAAGCCATGTACATACATAATAACCTCTAAAATATAAAAGAAGAATTGCCCTGGATTCTCTGCGGATTGGGCTCGGATCACCCATGGTTCTTCCTTCCTTGGTTACATTTTTAACAGGAGGAAAAGAAGATTTAAGACATTTCATTTTTTCTATGGAGCAATTCCCTTTATTTCTTTATCCTGAAAAGCAAGAGTTGATTGCCTTGGGATTTGTGGTAATAATCTTTTCTCTAGGTTGCTGAGGCTTTACCAATAAAAGACAACTCAATGGATGCAGTAGTTGGAACACTTGTTTTGTGTTCTGTCCAAGATGTTCATGCAACATTAAGAGGTATGCCTTTTTCTCTTTTGCTCTCCAAATATATTCCATAGTTGACAATAGATGTTCTTGCGCCAATTTACCCTTTTCTGATGACACACTGTTTCCTGGTGCATTTTCTTTGGTGCTGTTTTTTTCTTAAGCAGAAGGGAAAGAGAGAAACATTTCTTTGAGACTATTTCCTGGAAGCCGTGATGATACTATGGTTTAGAATGTTCTTGATGGTTAGCAGGAAACATTTACTATTACTTGGAAGGTTAATATAGTTCTTTGTTTCCATCAACCAGATCCCATGAGTCACCTTTCGAAGGGCACAAGCCAATGGGTCATTACTAAAAGCCACAAAGTCTGTCAGGTCACAGTATAGGTCATCTTAGACAGATAAACTCTTTATGGGAATTTAGTCTAGAATTTATTCTCCATCTAACTGTGGCTACTCCTTTTTTTTTTTGAAAAGTGGATGGTACCACAAGTATATATTAGAGAAAAAGGGATGTACAAGTAAGAGCAATGAGCTTTCAAAAAACCCCTAAACAAAAGAACCACCCATACAAGAGGAGGCCCAACTAACTCCCCAACAACAAAAAGAGGGAGGAGTTAGAATTCCCCACATTACAAGACTCTTTAGCCCCAAAAGCCACTATCTCATAGACAAAAGAAAAAAGGCTTTCAACAGGCCTCGCTTCCCTCTTGAAAATTCTATTGTTCTTCTCGGTCCACAATGCCCAAAGTGTGGCGTGGAGGATAAGCCACCAAACAATCTTATCACCCTTTAGCTTCCACCTCCTCCTGCAAAAAGGCCAAGAGGCTGTTGGAGTCTCTGACCGATCCTCGCCCATATCCCCCTTAGAGCAGGTGCAACTGGTGAACATGTGGTTTAGATCCTCCTCCTCATTCCCGCACAAGCAACAAATAGAGGGAATATTCTGGAGAAAAGGTGCCACCTTGTCGCAAGTGGAAAGGCGACCATGAGAGATCCTCCAAACCTGCAACTTCACTTTCAGTGGGCTCTTGGGAACTGAAATAAGAGGTGCACAAAAGTGCTGCACTCCCCCCTCATAAATGAGAGAATATGTAGACTTGATTGAGAAGCCTCCCTCCCTCTCCCATCTCCACTGTCAAGAATCTGCCCTGCCAACGACCAAAGTATAGTCAAGGAGGAAAGACGGTAGGTGCCCTAGCTAGTCCATCTCCTGAGGGTGGAGATTCCTCCTGAAAGTGGGAGCCCAAATACCCCCAGCTAGGTCTACATCGAAAGACTGAGCCACAGTAGCCGAGGGTGCACCTACTATAGCGAACAACGACGGGAAAGCCTCTGCTAAGATAAAGTCTCTACACCACCTATCCATCTAGAACAAGCCTCTCTCCCCATTGCCAAGTCTGACTTGGACACTAGCTCTGATAAAGTCTACACACTACAGAATGCCTCTCCATATCGAGGAAACATTATATGTTCTTGATGGAGTCATGTCCCAAATTCTGGAAGAGGAATAATATCTTTGTCTAATTAGCTGCACCCAAAGGCCTCCATCCTCTGTCCCAAGCCTCCATATCCACTTACACAGTAGTGTCAAATTGAAATCTCCGATAGTCTTGATTCCCAAACCGCCTGCTTCCTTGCTCTTGCATACTCTGCCCCAAGCAATATCATGCCATCCTCTGTCTCTATTCCCACTTGTTAGAGTGTGGAGCCCGAACTCGCCATCGTGCGCCCTCGCATGCGGATCGACCTGCGCGGTCAGGTCGCGCGGATCTCCTTGTATAAAAGGGCATTGTGTCCTTGGAAGAAAATTTATGTTTATAACAGGGGCATTGTTGTCTTTGGTACCCTGACCCATGGCGCCTTAATCTCCTTGTATAAAAGGGTGCGAACTCTCTCTTTGTATTGCATCTGGGTGTGTTTTATTCTAGCGGAAAATCCTACTACGGCTGTGGATGTAGGAAGACACATCGCCTCCGAACCACGTAAATCTCCGTGTTCTTGTGGCTTGATCTCTTCTTCCCCCTTTCTTCTTCCTCCTCTGTTGTTTGTCCATCTCTACAGGTACTCCGACCTCTAACAACTGGTATCAGAGCCTTGTTCTGGTTCGGGGGAGTAGTGGGAGCGATGGCTGCAGAAGAGGGAAAGGTCAGGATCAAGAGGTTCGATGGCAAAGATTTTGGTTTCTGGAAGATGCAGATGGAGGACTACCTGTATCAGAAGAAACTTCATCAACCTCTTGCTGTTACGATGCCGGAAGGGATGAAGAAGGAAGATTGGGATCTGATGGACAAACAAGCTCTGGGGGTCATCCGGTTGACGTTGGCCAGAAACGTTGCGTTCAACATCGTGAACGAGAAGACCACATCAGGGTTGATGAAGGCGCTATCAAATATGTACGAAAAACCATCCGCCTCTAATAAGGTATATTTGATGCGTCGTTTATTTAATTTGAAGATGGTCGAAGGTGCTTCTGTTACAAATCATATCAACGAGTTCAATATGATCACGGGTCAGTTGAGTTCGGTGGACATCAACTTTGAGGACGAGGTTAGGGCATTGATTATGCTCTCCTCTCTACCAGAAAGTTGGGGTGCGACTGTGACCGATGTGAGTAGTTCTTCAGGCTCAAATAAGTTGAAGCTGGATGAGGTTCGAGACTTGATTCTAAGCGAAGACATTCGCAGGAAAGAATCAGGTGAATCCTCAAGTTCTGTCTTGAATGTCGAAGGCAGGGGACGAGCAAATCAGCGTGATCAAGATCGAGGTAGGTCTAAGTCAAAAGGAAGAAGTCAGTCGAGATTTCGTGGTGATGGTTGTTGGAACTATGGTAAGAAAGGGCACTTGAAAAGAGATTGCAGAGCACCGAAGAGGAAGTATCAAAATCGAAACCACAATCAAAATCAAAAGGAAGAGTGTGTGAATGCAACAACAGAAGAAATATAGGATGCCTTAGTCCTGAGTGTTGACAGCCCTATAGAATCGTGGATCTTGGATTTTGGAGCATCTTTCCACTCTACCTCACAAAAGGATTGCCTTGAAAATTATGTTGCTGGTAATTTTGGTAGGGTCTATCTTGCTGATGATGAACCCTTGGATATTGTGGGGAAGGGAGATGTGGAAATTATGACAACAAATGGGATTGTATGGAAGTTGCATAATGTCAGACATGTACCTGGGCTGAAGAGAAACCTGATTTCTGTGGGGCAGCTTGATAGTGAAGGTTATATCACTACCTTTGTAGGTGGCTTCTGGAAGATCACCAAAGGTGCTGTGATTATAGCACGAGACAGTAAGATGGGTACCCTGTACATGACAACAAATACAAGAGACACAGTTGCAGTGGTTGATTCTCGTGGTGATTCAGAAACTTGGCATTGCAGACTTTGGCATATGAGTGAAAAGGGAATGAAGGTACTATAGGCGAAGGGAAATTTGTCTGGTTTGAAGACTGTGGATGTTGGGTTCTGTGAAGATTGTGTATTTGGGAAGCAGAAAAGGGTTAGCTTCTCCAAAGTAAGCAGGACATCCAAGTCTGAAAAGCTGGAGCTTGTGCACACGGATGTGTGGGGGCCTTCATCGGTATCATCTCTTGGAGGCTCACAATATTATGTCACCTTCATCGACAACTCCACCAGGAAGGTATGGGTTTATTTTCTGAAGAATAAATCTGACGTGTTTGCTACTTTTAAAAGGTGGAAGTCTCTGGTTGAAAACGAAACTGGCTTGAAAATCAAGTGTCTGAGGTCAGATAATAGTGGAGAGTATGACAGCAAGGAGTTCAAAGACTTTTGCGCACTAAATGCAATTCGAATGCAGAAGACCATTCCAGGAACACCTCAGCAAAATGGTGTTGCAGAACGGATGAATAGAACACTGAATGAGCGTGCCAGAAGCATGAGAATTCATGCTGGTTTGCCCAAGACATTTTGGGCAGATGCAGTGAGTACATCAACATACCTGATTGATAGAGGACCGTGTGTTCCCTTGGATGGCAAGCTACCGGAGGAGGTATGGACAGGAAAGGAGGTAACTCTTTCACATCTAAAAGTCTTTGGTTGTGCTTCCTATGTGCTTATTAATTCTGAAAATAGAGACAAGTTAGACTCTAAGTCTAAGAAATGTTTTTTTATTAGATATGGTTCTAATGATTTTGGATACCGCTTCTGGGATGATCAAAATAGAAAATTCATACGAGAGAGGAATGTGATATTCAATGAAAAGGTCTTGTACAAAGACAGATCTGTTGTAGAATCTGATGATGCAGGGAAGCAAACCAAAGATCAGGTGGAGCTGGAGGAAATCTTAAGAGGAAGATGTTCCAAAGAGAACTCAAGCTAGTCCTGAGAATGTTATGGCACAACCAGAACCCTATACACCGGCACCACCACCAAGGAGATCTAATAGAGTACCCAAACTCACTGAAAGGTATTCTCCTTTGCATTACTTGTTATTTACTGATAATGGTGAGCTAGAATGTTTCAGTGAAGCAATACAAATGAAAGATTCTGTCAAGTGGGAGCATGCAATGCAAGAGGAGATGAACTCTTTGCAGAAGAATGAGACTTGGGTACTGACTCCCTTACCAGAGGGTAAAAAGGCACTCCATAATAAATGGGTGTACATGATAAAAGAAGAATGTGATGGCAACAAAAGGTACAAGACAAGACTAGTTGTGAAAGGCTTCCAGCAGAAGGCATGTATTGATTACACTAAGATTTTTTCTCATGTTGTCAAACTAACCACACTCATGCTAGTGTTGAGTATTGTGGCAGTTGAAGACTTACATCTATAACAGTTGGATGTGAAGACAACTTTTCTTCATGGTGATCTAGATGAGGATATTTATATGCTACAACCGGAAGATTTTCAGGTCCGTGAAAAAGAAAACGTTGTGTGCAAGTTGAAGAAAAGTCTATATGGTTTGAAACAGGCCCCCAGACAGTGGTATAAGAAATTTGATGGTTTCATGTGTAGCAGTGGTTTTAGTAGATGTCAAGTTGATTATTATTGCTATCTCAAGAAACTTGATGACTGCTATATTATTTTGCTCTTGTATGTGGATGATATGCTCATTGCAGGATCAAACATACAAGAGATGAAGGAACAATTGTCAAGGGTGTTTGACATGAAGGACTTAGGACCCGCAAAAAGGATACTCGGGATGGAGATTATTCGAGATAGAGAGGCTAAAACCTTGAAGTTAAAGGGTGCTGAACAGATTTCATATGTAAGATGCAAAGGCAGTAAGCACACCTTTGGCGAATCACTTCAATCTCTCAAAGGAGCAATCACTCAAGGTAAATGAGGAGCATGAATACATGAACAAAGTTCCTTATGCTTCAGTTGTAGGTAGCCTAATGTATGCTATGGTTTGTACTAGACCAGATATTGCACGTGCAGTGGGAGCAGTGAGTCGGTACATGGCAAATCCAGGCAAGAAACATTGGGAGGCTGTCAAATGGATCCTACGGTATTTGAGAGGAATCACAGGTATGGGTTTGTGTTTCACACTGAGTGGTCTCAATTTACAGGGCTTTGTGGATGCAGATTTGGCTGGAGATGTGGATAGCAGAAGGAGCACAACATGATACATTTACACCTTGGGTGGAATCGCAATGAGCTGGGTTTCTCAGTTATAGAAGATTGTGGCTCTCTCTACAACTGAGGTTGAATACATTGCAGTTACAGAAGTTAGCAAGGAAATGGTTTGGCTAAAGAATTTTCTTGAAGAGTTGGGCAGAAAACAAGGTAGTAACGTTCTTTTCTGTGATAGTCAGAGTGCAATCCATCTTGTAAAGAATTCAGTGTTTCATGCAAGGACAAAGCATATACAGGTGAAATATCATTTCATTAGAGAGCTACTAGATGATGGGACTTTGTCACTTGAAAAGATACGTGGGGTAGAGAATCCAGCAGATATGTTGACCAAGATGGTGACTACAGAGAAACTGAGGTTGTGCAAAGCCTCAGTTGGCCTCCATGGATGATTGATGGAGGGATGCCGCAGCAAGTATTTCCTTTGCTACATTAAGGAGGATCAACACATTGAGATGTTTGCTGTTTTTTGGAGTTCAGACTCCAAGTGGGAGATTGTTAGAGTGTGGAGCCCGAACCCGCTATTATGCGCCCTCGCACGCGGATCGACCTGCGCGGTCAGGTCGCGCGGATCTCCTTGTATAAAAGGGCATTGGGTCTCCGGAAGAAAATTTATGTTTATAACAGGGGCGTTATTGTCTTTGGCACCCTGACCCATGGCGCCCTAATCTCCTTGTATAAAAGGGTGCGAACTCTCTCTTTGTATTGCATCTGGGTGTGTTTTATTCTAGCGGAAAACCCTGTTGCGGTCGTGGATGTAAGAAGGCACATCGCCTCCGAACCACGTAAATCTCCGTGTTCTTGTGGCTTGATCTCTTCTTCCCCCTTTCTTCTTCCTCCTCTGTTGTTTGTCCATCTTTACAGGTACTCCGACCTCTAACACCACTCTCATGCCAAAAGAATCTAGCTTTGATGGATTCCAACTTCTTTGCCACTGTCTTGGGGATCCTAAAGATAGATAGGAAATAGATAGGCAAACTGTTAAGCACTGATCTGCATAAAACTAGGCATCCTCCATATGAAAAAAGTTTAGTCTTCCAACCTGCAAGCCTAGACTCATATTTCTACACCATCACCTGTCAATCCCTACAGTGAAGAGCTCTTGGGACAAAGACCAACCCAAATAAGAGAAAAGAAACTCTCCAATCCGGCACCCAAAGATGCATGCCGCCTGGCTGAGTGTTGACGCCTCCATGTTGATCCCTACAATATGACTTTTGGAGTAATTGGCCTTCAGACCATTAATATCCTAAACCATTTGAAGCATCAACCTGGTATCATACATTTGCTGCTCCTCGTTAGGAAGGAAGAGGATAGTATTGTCTACATATTGAAGATGGGTGATACTAGTATTAGACTGGCCTGCTTGGAAACCTCTGATGACTCCTGCCGCCTCGGCTCTCAGCCATAACTTACTCAAAATGTGAGCTACCAGCACAAAGAGGAGAGGAGACAGGCGGTCTCCCTGTCGAAGCCCTCTCCCACTAGGAAAGTAAGAGGAGGGCTGCCCATTAATAAGCATAGAAAAGGAAGCAGAACAGATGCACTCCCATATCCACCTGATCCAAATCTGGTGAAACCCCATCTTCTGTCAGACCTTAAGAAGACAATTCCAATTAACCCTGTCGTAAGCCTTCTCAAAGTCCAACTTGAGGACCACACCCCTCTTCTTTTGTTGCTTTATACCATACAAACACTCATGAGCAAGAATAAAATTCTTTTGGATATGTCTTCCCTTGATGAAAGCCCCCTGAAAATCACTAATCAATCCTCCAATGGCTCCATGTAGCCTCCTGGCTAGCACATTAGAAAAAATTTTGTAAGTGCTATTCAACAGGTGAATGGATTTAAAATCTGAAAAATCATGAGCACCCATTCTTTTTAGGAGTCGAAACTAAGAGGATTTTGTTAATGCCCCTCAAATGTGTCTTGCCTTCTTGAAACTCGTGCACTGCATCAAAGAGGTGCTACTTGATAATGTCTCAACAATGTTGAAAGAATACCATGGGGACACTGTCTGGCCCAGGCGCCTTGTCCCCTACAAGGGAAAAGACCGCCTGTCTTATCTCCTCTTCTAGGAAGGGGCTCGCCAGAGCCTCACTCTTTGCAGAAGAGAGAAGTGGTAGCAAATCATCTGCAAAATCCGGCATGCTCCTCTATTCCTCAGTGAAGAGCCTGGTGTAGAAGTCTATGGCATGACGTCTAATGTCTTCCTCCCTCTGGAAATGTTGGTCCCCAACCTGAACAGAAGCATTGTGGTTCGTCCTCCTCCTTCTCGAGGCAATCCTATGATAATAAGTTGTATTATTGTCAACTTCTTAAGGCCACTTCTCTCTGGATCTCTACTTCCAATAAATCTCTTCCCTGGCAAGAATCTCATCAAACTCTGCACGAAGAGACTCCCTCCTTTCCTTGTCAGCAACATCTAGCAAACTTACCTCCTCCAACTGGTCTAGGGTCTCGAGCTAGAAAAGAATCTTGTCCTTTTCCTGCTTGTCGGGAAGTCTCTTGCAAGCCCCCCATTTTTTGAGCACAAGGGCTAAGTGATTCCTTTTCCTAATCAGAGTGGCCATAGAAGATCCATGTGGCCTAAACCCCTACCACGCCCTCCTGACTATGTCTAAGAAATCTGCCTCTCTAAGTCAAAACTTCTCAAATCTGAAAGCCTGTCTCCTCTCATGACCTCGACTGGTCGTCAAGAGGATTGACTTATGATCAGAGATCGGCCTAGCCAAGTAGGATACCTGCACGAGTGGGAAGTGGTCCTCCCAGTCCGAGGACACTGGGAATCTGTCAAGTCTGGAATAGGAAGGAGACTCCCTCAAATTGGACCAGGTGAACTGAGCATTCACCAATCCAATGTCAATGAGGGCCGCCTGCTGGATGAAGTCACATAAGTCCTCAGTCTCCCCCGAGTGAGAATGAGCTCCAGTCCTCTCCAACGTTGACAAGACTGCATTGAAGTCTCCACCCATACACCAAGGCCAACTAGAAGAAAGGTGATAAGCAAGAAGCTCATGCCAGAGAAGACTCTTCCCTTCCCTGGTTTGGGGGCCGTTCCGTGGAGTTAAACAATGCAATTATCTAATTTGGTTAATCTACTGTTTCAGAAAAAGCATGGGGAAAATGTAAACCATCATGGCTGCTTTATGAGAAAATTGCTGTCAGTTAACACCAGTGACTTCTTATGAAAAGTTCAACCAGGAACTTAGGTTTGTTAAGTCTGCCATTCTTGAATGTGCTTACAAAGAAAATTCAAGAAATGACTGTTTCTGCACAGAACAGTCAGTTCTGTTGGCCTAGTAAAGTATCTATGCCTTATGCTTTCATTGTACATTCATCAATTGGCACTGTAGAAGAGCCATGCTTTGGTCCAGGGTCACAAGTGTCATTTCATTCTGGTCTGCGCTTGTTGAGACCTAACATCTGAATCCAAATACATCTGCAAAAGTGGAGAGAACAAGAAATTGAAGTTTCGCAAACTCTGTCATGCCTGATTCATAAGCAAGAAATCAACAGATGACCTAGTTGTCTGGAAAAATTGAGATTTCCTATCCTTGTACTGCATGCATTATTTACTTTGATCACATATTCCCTTTCTGCACTTTATGAATTTGGCTCAGGCCGCAAGTCTTTTAACTCTGCTCCATAGTTGCTGATGGGCACTTCCTGAATAGTATGATGAGGGGTTAACATATGGTCGAAAAATCCATTTGCAGAGGTGAAGAGAGTTCTGAAACCTGGTGGTCTCTACATATTCATCGAGCATGTGGCTGGACAAGGTGTTTTTTTTGGCCTTTTCTAATTTTTCCATACTTTGGGATTCCCATCTTCCTATTGAAATGTCTGGATCCTCCTTTCTTTTTGCACAGACGGGTCTCTTCTGAGGCTCCTGCAGGGTGTCCTTGATCCCCTGCAGCAGTTTCTTGCTGATGGGTGCCACCTCAGGAGGGAGACAGGTAAGGATATCTCCCTGGCCGGCTTCTCCGATGTTCACATCAACACAGCCTCCATTCCCTCTGCTTTCCTCTTCCCTCACATTTATGGAATTGCCTGTAAATGATAGATGAATCACCTGTAAAAAAAATGCCACAATTGTCAAATGATATATGACTATACTTGGTTGGTGGTAATCCACTGTATTATGCAAGGAGAAATTATGAAATTACCAGTGTTATCATTCCGTGCATTGAATAAAAGTGAATGAAATTATGTAATATAAGAAGCCACAAAGGGAGAACCATATCATTGTAATCACACATCTTCTTGCAGCTTCAGGCACTGTGATCACTGGAACCTGCCAACGAGTTTCCTCCTGACTGGACAACTATGATCCACTGAAATGTAATGCATAATTTCCTCGGACTCATCACGAGCCATCCACACAAATATCTTCTCATTAAGGTCCACCATTTGCATAGCTCAACTACAAAACCACAAATTTTCTCTTGTTTTATGCCTATCCATGATGTTTTTCATTGTGTTTAGTATATCTAGACGAATTTTGCCTCCTGACTCCGGCAACAAATGATATGCTTATGGTCGAAAGGAATGTGGATATGAAGAAATAGAGGAGGATAAACAAAAAAAACATAAATGATGTATATATGAGATCGACATGGGTGTGCAAATTAGCTTGAATTCGCTACAATTTGTTTCAGCCAACGCGTTGAAATAGCTGGAAAATACTCCCTTAGGGTTCCTTTGGTATGATGTAAAATATTGTGAAATGCTGTGAAACGGTGGTGTTATATTTGGAGTGCCGTAAATCATTTTATGACATTTTATTTATATTTTGGAGTGCTATAAATTGCTGGATTCAAAATCGCATTGACCCATATGGCACCGTTTTTTTATCCGGTTTAGATTGGAAATCAAAATCGTTGATTTTGAAATCAGATATTTTATTTTGACTGATTTTAAAATCGATAATTTTAGAACTGACATTTTACAGTGTTTTCAGTCAAAGCAAACGACCCTTGAACCCTCCAAGATTGTCTTATGAGAGCTCCCCAATCAATTGTCAGTAGATTTAAAACAATGAAAAATGTTTAGTGCACACTCTGACGTCAATTACTCATCTAGCATAATGTGCATCAAGTAAATTATTTTTTAATTTTTTGTGTGACGTGAGACTGACGTTCCTCTAAATTATTGTACAAATCACATCTCTATTTGATATATGAAAATAATTTAAAAAATTAAAATTATATTCAAAGAATCATTTTTGGACTTCAATTTTCTAGAATATATCTTTTTTTGTATTCATATTTTCAGATCATCGAATAAAAGTGTGATTTATATGACAAATTAAGAAGATGCGACTCTCGCGTCATAAATTTTTTTTTTTAAAAAAAATTACTTAATGTAATGCACACGCTGGATGTGTAATCGACCCGGCTGTGCATTAAGCCCAACTCTAATAGGGTGTTTGAGAACTCTTTTTTTTTTCAAAAATCTCCTACCTAAAAAATTATGCCGTGTCAATTTTTGACTTACATTTTAAAATCAATAAAAGCTGATAACTATCTGTTTGGCAAAAGTGTCACGATTTTTAAAATTTATATAGACCTGTTTGAACGACACTTTTCATTCTTTTGTTTTTTTCATTAAATGATGTAACCCATATTTACATGTGAACAAACCATAGTTATAGCCTCCCCACTAGTGCAGCAGCTAATATTCAAGATGAGTTGTGTTCTAGCTATTCCAGATAATCAGACTATGAGGTGAATGATGGTACCAAATTGATTCTACAAGGACAGTTAGTTTGTAGGGCTTTGATACATTCAGATCATGATGGTTATCTGCGGGAGGCCTATGCGTCCACCTAAGGATGCTTGGTAACAGTGTGGACTCAAATGGCAGATGGGGCTAAGGGGCTTACAAGGTATGTAGTCAAATTGTCTCACCGCAATTGCATGCTTCATGAATGCCCGAGTAGTTGCTTGCTTGTTTAATACTGTGGGGACTTGTTGTGACTTTCGTTATCTGATAAAAGTACACAGACTTTATAAAAGAAAAAATTGCCCTCATTAACCAACATTTGCATCACAAAATTCACAAAGTGAAAATGCTACGGGACCATATTGACACTTACATGTTAACCTAAACATTGGCATCCACGGACCAAAAACTTTAACAGATATGAAAATAGTTGTCTTTTATGAACTGCAGAACTGGGTGAAGCTCAGAGATGGCTCCCCTAATTAAGTACCCTTCCCTCCGATGATATAGATCATATTTACCTATATTATTGTATAGATGGCTTGATCTGAGTACAGTTGGATGCTGCAAGGAGAAGGGGACTCGCGAATAATGGAGGAGAGCCTCGCAAACTACAGACGAGGGCTGATGCGGCCTCTCACGAGTTTTGCAGGGAGACGTCGAGACGAAGACGTGCAAGGGAGACGTGCGAGCTTCCCTTGGAAAAATAATTGCTCTTGGGTTATTTTTATTTCCAAAGAAGTTAAAAATTGAGGTCAGCTGTGCGAAACGTATTTTAAAAGACTCTATTGTCTAAATTTTTATTTTGAGAGAGAGAGGAGAAAAAATTGTTCCCAAACACCCTTTAAATCAATTATCGGTTATGTCTCCTGTAAGCCGGTAGCTATCATACGATATGTTAGACACGAATTTTGGGTAGAGCTCAGGTCCAACTCAAATGTGCAGGCAGATGTGGGTTGAGCCCGTGAATGCGGATGTATTTGTCACGTAGTTTGTATATGTGCTTAAATTTAACTGCTGAGTACATACTTAGCTGCACACCTGCTGTGACCTATGTTTTGTTTTGGCAGCCATTCGGGTCACGTCGGTTGACAACCAACCCTGTGAGAGTTGGGTGTGCATCATAGGCTGCACATCCAATGTGTGTGCAGCAAGTATTACTTAATTGAAATCTAGGTTAGAAGACTCTGCCCTTCATCATACAACAACAATAGCCATATATTTTTTTTTTGCCTCTAGTTGTGAAATATTCACTCTAGTTTCTGAAGCATATTTACTGTATTCACTGAGTTGATACAAAGGAAAAAGCACAAACAGCATTCATCTCTACAAGGGCATGACCTTCTACATCTATGTGGTCAACAGCATGTGGTGGCATCTTTTCCACACATTGTGGCTCCTATGCTGTCTCCTGAGCCTCTGGATGACCAATTGGAGTATCAGCCTGCAAATTCAACACAACCAAGCAGTGGTGGATATAACAATGCCACTGAGTCATATCAATATCAATCAAATGCCATCAACAACTTCAAAGTGCAGCCGGGGCACTTACAACAACGTTAGAAAACTGATCTCTGATACTGTACATGGACCTCAGCATTGCTTCCAGAGTATCCTTGGTCAGTTGGAACTTCACCTCTGTGTCTCTTGATAAAGAGTGTGACTCACCCTGAAGCTGCATGGAGAATGCTGGCAATACATGAGCATCATCTGTAAGCCTAATTTCCTCCACTCAAATGCTAGAATCCTCTCAAAACAAAACAGAAGACTGCGATCTTCTTTTTCTTCTTCCAGTACTTCATTTGATGCATTTTTACATGAAGTTGTTTAACCGGGTCTCAGAAAAGGCATGGTATAGCAATAGGGCTATCAAAGGCATGGCAAATTTGTGACTAATGATGCATCCTATGTGCTGCTAAGGTATTGTTTTCAATCGACACAAAACACTGAATTCTCCTGCAGAAGTTCCATTTTTGCAGGATTTCCACATTGTTTGGACTTGATGTAGAAAAGGAAAATCAGGGACAACAATGCTACTGAGACATGGTGATTTATGTTTTCAGTAAAATTTAGGGTAAAAACAAAAAAAACAGAAGCTTTGGGTTTCATTCAGTGATCTTAGAATCCTAGGATTCCTCTGTTCCACATAAATCCAAACAGCTAAACTCTACCTGGAAGACTCAAGAATATGCTGCCATGCTTTCAAGGAGAATACATTGCAGAGATGCCATTTTGTCTTGAAATGCCAGGACATAATAGACACAAACAAAAGGGAACACACGCATCAGAGCGCAATCTGCTACCACACTAAACAACAGGAAGAGAGAACCCAAAACGGAATTTTCACAAGGCATCTTGGTGCACGAATCCTCAGCTTGATGGGGCTTTCTAGCTTGGCAAGGCCTGGTCTAAAACCACACACAGTCTTCTCTGTTTTCTGTCTCAACAAGATGGATAAATAAGCAGAATAGAAGACAGCAGAGAACAGAAAAGAGTTCACCCAGTAAGCTGGATTGGGCACCTTCAAGTTGAGCACCGCAACGTGGTCGCCGGCGTCCGTGGCGTTCTGATCCGCCATGTTCCATGTCATTGCCTTGAGACGGGGAACAGAAACCTGGGCAGATCGAAACGAAACCGAGATAAGGAATAGAAGGAGGAAGGAAGAGCCGGAAAGAATGGGGGGCAAGGGCCCGCAAGACTCCGACGGGGACCTGGTCTCTGTGAACGTCCTCCCGCCACTCCCTCTGGAACTTGAGCAGCAGGAGGGTGAGCAACCTCTGGAGCTCCGGCGAGACCTCCTTGGGGAACAGCTTCTGGATCTCGTCCCTGCCGATGTTGCCGTGGACGCACCTGCGTATCAGCATCCGGAGGCAAACCAGCAGCTGCCGGAAGAAGGGGGTTGGGGGGGGGGGGAGGAAGGACATGAAACCAGAGTAAAGGAGACAACTTTACTTCCAAATGGGGTGAGAGGCCACATGTGGTGACGAGTGGGGGGGGGGGGGTGGGTGGAGGGGAGGAAGGGGGATTGGAGGCGTACAGGGTCGAGGTCGGCGTCGGAGTGGAGGTGGAGCATGTCGCGGAGGATGGCGCGGTCGGCGGCGTCGAGGCCGGTCTTGCGGGTGCGCCACAGGGCCTGGAGGATGTACTCCACCGAGTCCTTCGAGTTGGCCTGCACCAGCAACGGCAGGTGTCCCCACATGGCGTGCGACCCCTCGGCGCCGCCGCCACCGCCGCCGCTTCTCGTGTTGTCGCCGCCTCGGTTCTGCTGCTGCTGCAGCGGCGGCCTCTCCATCTCTCAATGCCGGCTTGGGGTGTTGGCGTCCGCCTGAAACGACGTGGAGCTCAGCTCGTCGGTCTCCTCTGCGGTATTAGGGTTGGTGAAGGAAGTGCTCTCTCTCTCTCTCTCCTTCTATGTTTGTGACAATGCCGACCTTTTAGAGACAGATATATTAAATGCTCAAGTGTCTCAATTTCAAAATTTAAATATTAAATGACATATTAAATGACATATTTTCTTTATCTATCAAAAATTTATTTTATTTTTTAAATATATATATATATTAATAATTAAATAAAATTTACATATTTTCACAATTATGATATCAAAATTTCTAATTTTTCAATGATTTTTCCAAAGACGGCCTTAGTTTATAGTTGAGAATGACCCATGGTAACATTGTTTCCATAAGAAAAGATTAATAATTATGTGGACCTATTTTTATCTACCTTCCTCCATAACCCTTTTCCTCTTCTCCTCTCCTTTGACAACATACACTACCTCACTCCATCTTGTCCTCCCTTTGGGAGGAGATTTTCTTTCTTTCTAATAACCCTCTCCCCTCTTTTCTAAGGCCACATTTGACATTTCGGGGGGAGGGGGAACTTCTCGAACCAGTTTTCAATGATTAAAAGATTTGTTGCGAGATACAAGAGTATTAATACTCAAAAAAGTTATCTCCTAATTTTAAAGTTATTTCTCAATTTTAGAGAGAGATAAGTATAATAAGACGCATTATCTCCTCAATTCAAAAGTTTCTCTTGATGGACTTTTAGAAAAAAGAAATGACTTCTAATCATTTAGTTGAGATCAGCATATTTCATAATCTCCCACGTCAAAAGTCACCCTTTCTTTAAAGATGTTCTCAAACACACCCTTAGAGGAAATCTCTCCCCTTTGAAACATTAAATCTCCCTTTGAAACATTATGTCAATTGTCAGGTAATACTTTCAAGCTATGGCCTAAATATGTCTTCTCATTTTGTTAGATTTCTTTGACTTTCTAATGTTTGTTTCAATTTAGGCCCAATTTGGTAAGGATTATCCTCCGGGCATATTATCAAAAAGTTTTTCCCCGTACACTGTGCCATAGATGTCAGAGTTATCAGGGAAATAAAAAATTCGAATTCTAAGAGCTCATCTCGAGTTACTTCTAAGAATTGTGGGACGTCAATTTATTTGTCTCTATCTCTCTCCTCTGTAGAAAGCATGTGATGCATGAAAGTCATGTCGGAGCTTTTCAATGATTGAAAGTCTCAAAACTTTTCCCACGAGGCTTACCAAACGTGACCCTAATCTATCTAATCATCTTCACCTATGGTTGCAAATAGAATCCCAAAATTCAAATTTTTAACTCCATTTTGATTATTTTTATAGTATCTAGATACATAAAATATCAACGTGAACTATCTGAATCGGATATTTTGACAAGATATTAGAGTCGAAGTCAGAAGCTGCAGTTTTCATATCCTATTTTCAATTCATAATTTTATTAGTCTCTTTATTATCAAATTATGTTTAAAAAGTGTACATGTTTTTAGTTTGAAATTAGTCCTCAATATCTTGACAAGTTAATTTAGAAGGTGTCCATTAGATAATTTTATTTTATTTTTTAATTTTTTTGAAGAGAATTTAGAGTTAGAAGAATGTATATATAAAGTATAGTTTTAAAACATCAAATTTCAAAGAGAGCTAACATTCCGATGCTTATCATAAACACTTTTGCTTTTGGTAATCGAAATCGGAATGGATATAATTGAAAACACTACATTCTGATTTTATTGGAATCAAAATCTTAGTTTTCTTATTGAAATATGCTAGTTCTGCATTTGATTTTGACTCGTTTGCAACCCTAACTTCACCTCTTCTTGTAATTGTAGACTCTATAGTTTCTTCCCCTATCATCCTTCCCCTCCATTGCTCTAATTCTATTTGACTCGGCCAACCTCCTTTCTGTTTATCTCTGTTTGTTTGTTTGTTTGCCCTGATCACCTGCCTCCACATCTAAGTCACACAATTTGTGTGTTCAACTGGGGACTCCACATGGCCTTTCCTTGTACACTTACAACATGTTTGTTTGGGGAATAAGACGTTGATAACCAAGATATGAGCACCTTAACTATCTTATTTCGTTTGTTTTCACGGATCCGTTATTCTGATCTGTACCTAGGTTAAGAGTCATTATTCGAGTCAAACCTATTCTAGTAAAAATACGGAATAAGTTAACCCTCTCTCTGTCAAAGCAATATTATTTATTTTTTATTATAAATTAACTCTAATTATGATATCCCCTTAACTTATTCTGCAAACAAAGAGAGACTTTAGAGAATCATTGTAAGTTTGGGTGTTTTTATCGTTATAGGGCAACTTTCTAGGTGTTTTATGTTTTCAACTTGGAAAGTTTGAGATTTCAATGTTTCACTCTTGTGCTTCCCATCCATATAGCATGCTTTCTAATCTCTTTCCATTTTAGTTCAAGCTGTCTGAAGTTGTGCTGTAACCTTACTTTCCTTGAGGAAGAAGCCACCAAACATATCTGCTTGCCATCATTTTTTCCTCAAATTTATTTGCATGAGTCTTGTATTATGATTGATGAAAATCTAAGATCTCTACACTATTAGCTTTTCTTGTTGAGAGGAAACAGTTTGGATTAGGTTAGGATAAGTTAAGAGAGTGGATATAGTTCTATGACAGTACTTGTTGCACTACTTCCGATGCAATGTACAGGTGTTGGGTGCGTTGTGCCCTCCAATCTTGTGGCCGTGCAAACAACCGCATGTGGGCTTTTACTCACATTTAGGGCGCGTTTGAAAATATAAGTGAGGTTTTAATTTTTCTTAAAATGTCGTTAGAGAGAGAAAATTAAGATAGAAGAATTTTTGGAGCTTTTGAAGTGAATTAATTTATTCTCACATCTCTCTAAAACGTAAAAAACTACTTTTAAAAAATTGATGTGATTTAAATGCATTTGATTTAATTTTTGGGAGGTGAAGAGTTTGTACGTGGTCTTAAGCAAGGTTTGTCGGCTCGGTCGTACTAGTTGTCTAGATTTTCTATCGGGACGGGGCGGTATGATATTATCCTGCTCCGTACTATAAGGTGTAAAAAATCTTTATATATATAATATATGTAAAATAATACAAGAAAACTCTTAGCTTAGTCAGTTAGGCGGTCCGTGCATTTCGTCCAAGACCTCTCAAGATCAAATCCTGCGAACGTCTTTGAGTTTTTAAGTTTTTTGATTAAAAATCTTTAAAAAGAAAAGATACATGCAACCGATGTGTTTTGAACTCGAACCGTCCCTGAACCAACAAAGGCGCGCACTTACCAACTTACTTATAAAATATTTTATATTTAATTAAATAATGAATATATAAAATGTCCCGATTACATCTCACAGACCGGTCATTTTAGATAATCGATCTGTGACTGAGACGATCCGAAACAGATAATTCAAGTCATCTCGTCTTGATTGGACAAATCCTGATCTTAAGAGCACATATCTACTTAGATGATGTTACATGCTTTGGAGATCCTCCCTAGCATGTACGTGCTTTGCAGAGCATGTACAAGCTCTATAAAACATATAAAAAAATTGGCAAGTTTTTTTTTTAAATTACACATGTCGAGGTGTGTGACGTCACGAGTGCATTTAAGGTGGGTACAATCTCCTACCGTGGGTGTTCACATGGTGGCACTAGAGTTGAGGACACATTAATCCGCATGATGTCTATTGCATTGTAAGTAGCACAGTAAGTCTTTCTCTAGTTCAGAACTAAGAGATGGATTCTCTGTAATCAACTACTTGTACTCTTCAAAGTGATGGATGAAATGGCCTTCTCATTGTCACAGAGAATATATAATTATATAATATGAAAATGATGAAATCTAAGAATTATACTAGAGAATCGATCATGTTATACAAAATGACATATTCAAGATTATGGAAAATTATCTGTATACCTCTAAAATTTTATGAAATTATTCTAATATACCCCTTCTTTTATCGTATTAATCGTAATATGCTTAAAATCCTTAAAAATTTTCATTGTGGCCCTATCCATCTCTATCTTTTAAAACAAAAAATTACTCACGTACTCCTGCGAATTGTTACAATGGCTATTTTCTTAGGCCATGTTTATTTCTAAGTTAGACGTTCGACCCTTTTGGGTCGAACAAAGTTTGTCGGGTGGAATAAAGGGCGTTAGATGTGAGGGAGGGGTGTGGGTCCCACACCGATTCTCTCTCATCATATAGATAACCCAACCGACAGTTCTAATAACAAACTGGGCCTTAAAGATTTCAAAGATATTACGGTAAAAATGATAAAGGTAAGGATATAATGATAATTTTGAATAATTTCACGGATACAAAGATAATTTTCTCTAAAGATTATCATTTTATATATTATTATATAGTATTTATTAATACTCTTTATCTATTATTTTATAATATTTGATGATCCAAATTAGTGTCAAACATGACGAAGGTGAAGCCAACACGATGTTTCTTTACCATAAACTCTTCAATCTCACAAAAATGCGAGAAAAGGAATGCTAATATTCTTTTTTTTTGGGGTAGTATAGAGTGCCACACACTAATTCACAAAAATTACGAAACTTATTCTTGTGCAAAAGAGAAAGGGTTCAAATATTAATAACATTCTTTAATATCCTTGAACACACTTTCTTAGAATTTGTCGTGAACATTTTATAATCTCATAAATAAATAAAAATAGAGGACGGCGATATCTTTTCTTTTAATTATTTTTTGGTAAAAAGTTATCATATGTATTACTTATTACTTCATTTTTATTCATATTACATCATCAAAAGCCACTTATACTCTCATGTGATTGGATCCAAGTGGGTGAGGTGTGCTTAAAGTATCTTATTTGATGTTTTTACACTTTTCTTTTCTTTTTTTTTTTCACTTCATCTTTTTCCAACACGAAATAAGATTGTTATAGGTGAGAAAAATTCATATTCTTTGACTCCCAAGCGACTAGAGGGTCATGTCCTTTGTTGTATATTATATCCTTTATTTTTTTTCTCACTCAATAACTCTTGAGAACACTTAGGCCATATTATATAAATATTGAGACAATACCATGTCAGTTAATTTAATAGAAATATAAAAAGCAGGGGGTGTAATTTGTTAGTTGATATGCTTGAATATTTGGCATAATTTATTAGTTAAAGTCTCCATCGACCACTTGAAATGTTATTTGATATGGTTAGTTGATGGACAACGATTCGATCCGGATATTTTGTACACCACTATTCGTTATGGATATTTGATAAACAATTTTCATGTAGATATTTGATAGACAGTTTGGTGCAAATAATATTTGATAGATAATTATTTAATGCAGATAGTTGGAGTGTCATTTGATTACTTGAAAAGTTATTCCATATAGATAGTCAATAGATAAATAGTTGATGAAGAACAAGTGGTTAAAAGACTTTCCCCACTAAAGTGAAAAATGTTATATTAATATATCAATTCCCAAGTTTGTTGTCGTTAAAGTTGAGAAGATAGTTGTTATCAAGATTTGATAAATCGGTAGGATATGACCGGTATCAGATGTACCGGATCGTACTAGCCGGTATATCAATTCTCAAGTTTGTTGTTGATGAGGGTGAGAAGGTAGTTGTTATATATCAAGATTTGACAAACCGGTATGGTACGGCCCATATCACATGTATCGGATCGTACTAGTCGATGACTGGTACGACTGGTACGTGATATGCAACCGGTACATTACATATGTTATTTTAAATATTAAATATTTTTTATAATAAATTTTTCAAATTAATTGATTGAGGACCTTGTGTTCAAAATGCATCTTCGACATGGTTTTATTCTATTTTTAGAAATTTACTTTAAATTTAAACTAAAAAATTATTGAAAAGTATAACACAAGTGAGATTCGAACTGTTCAACTTAACTCACATATCAACTAATCAACTGAGATAGAAGATCGTTTGAGTGACTTTGTTTCTATAATATATGTATATATATATATATATAATGCACTTTTTTTGTCTCAATACGTAATGGTATTGACCCGTACCGTATCGTACTAATAAAAGATCGATACGGTCGGTGCAACAAAATCTGACATTTTGAAAATAGTTAGAAAGTTGATTTTCCTTAATCACGTGACAGAGGAGACAAAGATTAGTGCTGTACATAATATTCTTAGAGTTGAGTAGCATAAGTCCTATATCCATGAGATTAATTTAATGTGCTCTTTTAGCATGACACATGGTATGGACAGGCGGCAATGCAAGGGGCCAACATATATAGATGGCATTGGAGGCGTTGGAGAACTAGAAACTTGGGTTTGATTGCATTAAGGGTTAAAGGCGTTTAAATTTGGAGTTTTCAAATTTCAAAATTTTTCACAGTGTTTAGTCACTTGAGACATTATAGAGGGCTTCCTATGAAGTTTGATACAAAAAAAAAACTTTATGCACTACATTTTGTCCTTGAATGACTTCTTTTGTTTTTCATCTACATCCATGCATCCTCTTTTGGTACATATTAGAAGTTGAGAAAAAGATAATTGACTTTACACAGAGAGCCCTCTCATTCTCTTGGTTTACTTTAGGGGATTTACATGCATGTAGAGGCATGCAAAGTTGAAAATTTTACATTTCTTAGATGGAACCCACTCTGTTGCATGTTGTTAAATGGGCGTGCCCATTGGGCCGTCAGCCCAATCGCGCCACAGGCGCATACGCACGTGTGCACACGTGCGCGCGCGCGCGGGTGCTACACGGCGCCTCCTCTTTGTTCTCACCCGTCCCGTTCTTACCTCCCTCGGGCAGATATTTTATGATGCTTTCACATGTTATAAAAGGGCAGCCACGGGGAAGCATCGAGCCCCCGTCAGTTGCGGTGAAAAGAAATGACAGTGAGTTAGGAGAAAACAACCGTGGACTGTAAGAAAAAAAGGGGGGGAAATCGGAAAAGCAACACGGCAGTGGCCGTGTGTGACGGGAGGAAAGAACAGGGGTACGGCTTCCCATGGTCGGCAGGTATAACACAACAAGCTCCGGAGGTAGTCACCTTTGGCCTTTAGATTTGAATTGTGGACACGTGAAGGTGACTCTAGTAATCGTATTTTGACTTGCGAGTAGAGACTTAATAAATATATATATTTCCGTTGTGCCAAAAAGGTACGTCCTTTTGCTTAAAGTCATGTTTATTCTGTTCATTATATTCTGGGCTCAACCCGACAATGGTATCAGAGTCAGGTTGTTCTTTTCTATTTTTTATTTCTTATCGGGTTAGTCTCGAATCATTTATTTCATGCCGAAATGTTGTCCGTTCATTTTTTTAATTATTCTGGGTTTGTCCCAGAGGTATCAGATTAGTTCCGTTTAATTTATTTTATGCCGAAATGCTGCCCGTTAATTTTTATAATTATTCTGGGTGTGCTGGATATGTCGGATTAATTCCGACTAATTTTATTTCATGTCGAGATGCTGCCCGTTAATTTTTGTAATTATTCTGGGTGTGTCGGATATGTCGGATTAATTCCGACTAATTTTATTTCATGTCGAGATGTTGCCCGTTAATTTTTGTAATTATTCTGGGTGTGCCGGATATGTCGGATTAATTCCGACTAATTTTATTTCATGCCGAGACGCTGCCCGTTAATTTTTGTAATTATTTTGGGTGTGCCAGATATGTCGGATTAATTCCGACTAATTTTATTTCATGCCGAGATGTTGCCCGTTATTTTTTTTGTAATTATTCTATGTGTCCCGGATATGTCGGATTAGTTCCGATTAATTTTATTCTTAGTCGCATGCTGGCCGCTTAATTTTTAATTATTCTAGATTTATTCTAGATATGCTGGATTAGTTCCGCATAATTTTATCTTAAGCCACATCATGCCCGTTTAATTTTTAATTATTCTAGATTTGTTCTAGACATGTCGGATTAGTTCTGGTTAATTTTATTCTTAGCAACATACTGGCCGCTTAATTTTTAATTGTTCTGAATTTATTCTAAACATGTTGGATTAGTTCCGCACAATTTTATTTCAATCCAGATGCAGTCTATTTAATTTCTTTATTTATTCTAGGTGGATCCTAGATATGTCGGCATTATTTTATTTGCAGTTCATTACACTCACTTGGCTATTTATTTGTTGTAAAATGATTGTATGTGATGGCGGCTCCGTCATTTCCTACCCCCTATGATGATGTTCTTACCGATTACTCCGAGGAGTCATCCCCGGAGCGTGGCTCTCTCCCTTCTTTCCCTCCTGCGAGGGCTTTGGCACCACGACCGGCATCATTGGGCATACCCCCAGGCCCTTTGGTGTAGCCCGCGCAGATGAAAAGATCGAGAGATGGAGCCATCATCGTCATCGTTCGGAGAGAATGATGTTGAGCCGGGTCCCTCTGTGAGCGCTCTTGTGCAGGAGCTGCCCCATCAACGGCGTCTCCTTATCGCCCGTGAGTACCGACAGAGCTTTTACAGTGCTCTTCGGGGATCGTCCCTAGAGACTGCAGCGAGTGCGACCGCTGCACCACCTGTACGAGTACGACGAGGGTAGAGGCGTTGCGAGTGTGGACATGCAGATGGCGCGAGAGTGGTCGCGCAGCACCGGGCGAGCTCTCTCCCTTTACTGGTGAGAGAACGAGCGCCTAGACCACCTACAGCCGCGACTTCTGCCAGAGCAGGGAGAGTTGTAGTAGACAGCTGGTAGGCCGCTGTCCAGTTACCAGCTAGACAGGTTCCCTCGCGTCCACAGACGCCACAGCAGCTTCCGGAGCCGGCTCAGGCCGAGTGGGAGCCTTGGCCTCCTAGTCGGCGTGGGTCGCCACCGGTTGAGCCTCCGGAAGTACACCTCTACCACAATTTATTCATACTATTCCTTTTATGACCCCGGATGGGGAGCTGGTAATACTTCTTGGATATGTACAGTTGCTGTGAGTTCTTTTTATATATACCTCATGTACAGTTCCTTTAGCAGTATCCTTTTGTTCCGCATTTTGCGCGTGTCACGCTTGCAGCGGATTATGTGCATTTTATACTAACATGTTTATAAAATAGTATTTTTAGTCTATGTTTGGAACATGTTAGCTGCACCCTTATTATGGAAATTTATTTTGCATGTGAATGCAAATTTATTTTACATTTATAGTACTATTTTTAGATTATGTAAATTTATTTTGCATATGTGGTACTATTTTTATTGTGCAAATTTCCTTTGCATTAATATGTGTAAATTTGTTTTGCATATGAAAAGTGCGGATTTATTTTGCATACAATATATGTGAATTTGTTTTGCATATCTGATATAAATTATGAATTTACTCGAAGTCATTCTAAGGTTATTAAATGATCTTGTGTGAGTGGGAGATGATTGTAGTAGTCTGACTCTGCTTTTGATTTCACCATATAAGAAAGTTTAATATAATTAGTTTGGACTTCTGTTAGCAAATTAAGACGCTGTGTAAATTGATGTCGTTTACTTTCTCTATTTATGTAGTGGTTGATAGCTATGGCCGCCAATCACGTAATTACGGATCTCATTAGGGGTGAAAAATTAAACGGCACAAACTATGATATGTGGCACCGTAAGATCTAATATCTGTTAGATAAGCAAAAGTTACTCGACCATCTTACTATTACCATGTTTCCGCCCGAAGAGGGCAACACCGCCCAACATCGCCAAGACCAAGAAACCTATAAGACTTGGTTTAAGAGAGATCGCAGTGCGCGCTTCACTATGCTTAGCACGATAGAGGACGATCTCATTGACGAGTTTGCGGGTTTTGGCACTGTCATAGAAATGTGGGACCAGTTGAGATTTACTTTTAGGGGGACGTCTGTGACCCAGTTGAGAGCTCTTGTTTTGAAATTTGAGGCTTATCGGAAGGATTCGCGCCACACGATGACTGAGCACTTGAGGGTGATGGCTCATATGATTCGTGATTTGAAGGCTGCGGGTCATGATCTCACAGACGAGCAGCAGGTGCAGGCTGTGATAAGATCCCTGCCTGACTCGTGGTTCCAGATGAAACAAATTCTGACACATAACGAGAATATCAAGGATTTTTCAGATATTTCTCGTCATGTGGAGTTAGAAGCTGAGCGAAAGATTCTGCATCGCGTCACTACTAATGTCGGGCAGAGTAGTCGCCGATATAGCAGGAAAGGACCACAGAGAAAATTGCAAGGACGAGATGTCGCACCTGGCCCTAAAGCAACTCAGTCCTTTAAGCACCGTCGTGGAAGACGTGGCGGGAAGAAAAAGAAAGACAAAAGCCGTGTAAGATGCTTCAACTACAGGAAGAGAGGCCACTTCGCTCATGAGTGTCATGAGCCGAAGAAGGTAATTAACGTACCTAGCTCTCCATATATTTATGTTTGTTCACATGTTTTAACTGCTCATCCTAATCCTGTGTGGATCGTGGATTCAAGAGCGACCAAACATATAACTATGGATAGAGCTGGCTTCGTGGAATACCATAGGATCCCTATAGGCAAGCATAGAGTTTTTATGGGTAATAGAACCAACGAGGAAGTCCTCGGAGTCGGTTCATACCAACTCCATTTTCCGAATGGACGTACGCTGATTCTATATGATGTACTCTATGCGCATGGGATCCATTATAATCTCCTGTCAGTTTCTAGCTTGTTATCTCTAGGCTTTTGCTTGACCTTTTCTGACAGTAGTGTAAATATTGTTTTGAATAATATTGTGTATGGACATGGTAAGATGGATGATGGTTTCTTTATATTGGATCTTGCTATAGATAATGTCTCTTATTCTTCTTCTCTTTCAACAAGTGTGTTGAATAATAAAGACTTAGATTCTGTGACATGGCATGCTCGTTTAGGCCACATAGGACAAGATAGAATTGCTAGATTAGTTCGAGAAGGCCTTTTGGGGCCACTCACTAAGGTCAACTTGCCGGTATGTGAGCCGTGTCTTGCTGGGAAAACATGCCCGAAGCCTTTTGGAAAGGCTGTAAGGGCATCAGCACTTTTGGAGTTAGTCCACTCCGACATCTATGGACCAATGAGTGTAAGGGCACGACACGGTTATACCTATTTCCTCACATGTATATATGACTATTCGCGATATGGATATGTCTATTTGATCGCTCACCGCTATGAAGCGCTAGAGTGTTTTAAGCACTTCCTAACCGAGATTGAGAATAAAAAAGAAAATAGTATTAAAGCTCTTCGGACAGATCGTGAATGCGAATACTTGTCGGATCAGTTCCGAACATTGTGTGAGGAAAAAGGTATTCGGTGGTAACTCACTATTCCTTACACGCCACAACAAAATGGTGTTGTTGAGCGAAGGAATAGAATGTTGCTAGACATGGTTCGATTTATGATGGCGCATGCGAACCTTCCTATCTCCTTTTGGGGAGATACTTTGTTAATTGCTGCCTATATCTTGAGCTGTGTGCCTTCACAGTCAGTTCCTTCTACCCCATATGAGTTGTAGCATGGCCACAAGTCCAATTTAGATAATTTGCGGCCATGGGGATTAGCTGGATATGTCTATAACATATCAAGTAAGTTTGGGAAACTTGACCCTAGAGCTCAAAAGCTTATCTTCATTAGATATCCGGAGAGCTCTGTGGGTTATGTCATGTATGGACAACGTCTAGAAGGAGGACTGACAGAGCGAGATGTCCGAGATGTTGTTTTCCTTGAAAAAGAATTTCCTAGTATTGGCGATAATGAAAAGATTCTTGATCTCCATGAGTTGGAAGAACCCTCTGATCTCTCACCATCTCCTAACGCATGAAGGGAATGCGTTCCCAAGCCTGTGTCTACTAAAGATAGTAGGGATGATCAGCCTAGTGAGAGTGCGTCTAGTGGGAGTGCACCGATAGAACTACTAGAATATCAAGACTCATTACGTCGCAGTAAGCGTGGGCTAGTGCCCCATCGATTCTTTGGAATTGAAGACCAGACAACTATTTGTGAGCCTATGGATGATGAAGAGCCCAGATCTATTCAGGAAGCTCTTGCATCCTTATCTAGGAAAGAGTGGAAAGTTACCATGCAAGATGAAATTAAGTCTATGGCGCAGAATGAAGTCTGGGAGTTGGTGGAACTCTCGCCTGGGCGCAAAGCTATTGGAAATAAGTGGATTTTCAAGCTTAAGCGCAAGGCTGATGGGACTATAGATAATATAAAGCACGATTGCTGGCGAAGGGTTATACCCAAAAGGAGGGTATATATTATGATGAAACATTCTCATCAGTCGTGAGATTTTCATCCATTCGCCTTATTCTGGCTATTGTCGCGCATCTTGATTTGGAATTATTCCAAATGGATGTAAAGACTGTATTTCTCAATGGAGAATTAGATGAGGAGATTTATATACTTCAACCAGAAGGCTTTGAGGTTAAAGGTGAAGAGCAAAAAGTTTGCCATCTCAAACACTCTATATATGGCTTGAAACAGTCGTCTAGACAGTGGTATTTAAAATTTCATAAGGTAATCCTCTCATATGATTTTGAGATGATTGAAGAGTACCACTGTGTGTATGTTAAGCGAGTGGGAGAGAGGTTCCTCCTTTTGTCGTTATATGTTGATGGCATTTTAATAGTCAGAAATAATATGGAGTTAATCAATGCTATCAAAGGATGGCTATCTTCTGTCTTTGAGATGAAAGATATGGGTGAAGCGAGCTATGTGCTCGGCATGAAAATTATCCGAAATAGCTCGGAAAGATTATTGAGTTTGTCTCAAGAAACCTACATTAATAAAATCCTGAAGTATTTTCGAATGAACAATTCAAAATCCATTGATACTCTACTTGAAAAAGGACGTGTCTTGAGTGCTAGCCAATGTCCCAAAAATGAAGAAGAAAGGAGATAAATGTCTAGAGTGCCTTATGCCGCTGCGATAGGAAGTCTAATGTATGTCATGTTGTGTACTCGGTCGGACATTAGCTTCGCAGTGGATTTGGTTAGCCGTTATCAAAGTAACCCCGGTCTCGCGCACTGGAAGGCAGTTAAACAAATTTTTCGTTACTTGCGAGGGACATCAGACTATGTCTTACGTTACCGTGGAGGTAACCTGAAGCTCATGGGATATAGTGATGCGGATTGGGCTGGTGACCATGATGAGCGCAAGTCCACTTCAGGCTTTGTGTTCCGGTTAGCTGGTGGAGCTATCTCGTGGTATAGCAAGAAGCAGTCTTGCATTGCCCTATCTACTATGGAGGAGGAATATGTGGCTTGTTCTGCAGCAAGTCAAGAAGCAATATGGTTGCGAAATTTGATGCAGCGCTTGACGCTTACACCTCATGGAGATGAGGGTGTACTGTTATATATAGATAGCACTTCCGCACTTACTTTTGCCAAGGATCCTAAATATCACGGCAGAACGAAGCACATTGATATACGTTATCACTACATAAGAGATTTGCTTGTAAAAGGGTTAGTGGTGCTGCGACAAATTAGTTCTGGTCATATGGTAGCTGATCCACTAACGAAGCAAATAGCTAGAGAAAGTTTTGTTGGCCATTGTAAGTCTATGGGCCTTTGTAAATTGTAATTGTTACAATTTTTTGACATCATTAAAGTTTGCTCATTATGTTATGTACATTATGAGAATGCTTTACACATCGTCAAAGTGTCACCAGGCTAAGAATCACCCACTCACATAGGTGATTCACCTTTGGCGCTTATCGAAAGCGACAAAGATGAGGCATCTGATATTCCTGGCACCCTGAAGGTCGGGGAGTAAGGGGAATATCTCGAACAAATAATATATGGCACCTTAGCTGAGGACTAAGATGAGATCTGATGTAGATCAACCATGAGGATTTTGCAGTAATCCCATGGAGCCTGTAAATTCCGGATACGTGAGTCGCAAGAAGGCGCTGAGTGGGAGCGACTGATTTGCGTGACTCGAGTTGGCTGCGTAAGTCGCAACTAGACTGCTATCCGTGCGGTGTTTAATAATCATATTAATGACACGCCCATAAAAATGGAAGAACACCGTGGCATGCGTATCATACCACATGTGTAATATGCGACCGTGTATGAGAATCATGAATGGATCCCTCTTCATCATTGTGTGAGCTCATGGATCACAATTGTGTGATTCCTAGTGTATCCCTAGTGACCTGCAGCGCTATGTTATGAAAATGATGCTTGATGTCGCTACTTTAGCATGTTACTTAGGGCTATGATTAATACCGTCCAGCGGAACATGTCTAGGAAAGCGGTCGAGACGAATTGGATTGACATAAGCAGCATAGGGAAGATAATTTAAATTTCACCATGCTTAGTTGCTCATATCCCAGGAGACTTTATTATCTGTGTGGTGATAAAGTCATGGACACTTAGCATTTGGGGGTTTGACATTGCCTATTTTTGAGAGATCCGGAGTGTCAAATCAGGTGAATATTAAAATGTCTAAGATACACACCGAGATATTCTGTGTGCTCCGTTGGTTAGGTGACAACTTAACGGAATACCCTTCTGCTGTTCGAAGAATCTCGCGGAGATCGCACACTTCATTTCCTGTATGACCGTTGAGCTTGAATGTATTCAGTATGTCTGAATTTGCACTGTCGGCCCTAATGGGCAAGTGGGAGCTGTTAATTAGGCGTGCCCATTGGGCCGTCAGCCCAATCGCGCCGCAGGCGCAGACGCGCGTGTGCACGCGCGCGCGTGCGCACGCGGGTGCCACATGGCGCCTCCTCTTTGTTCTCACCCGTCCCGTTCTTACCTCCCTCGGGCAGATATTTTATGATGCTTTCACCTGTTATAAAAGGGCAGCCACAGGGAAGCATCAAGCCCCCGTCAGTTGCGGTGAAAAGAAAAGGCAGTGAGTTAGGAGAAAACAACCATGAGCTGTAAGAAAAAAAAGGGGGGAAAATCAGAAAAGCAACACGGCAGTGGCCATGTGCGACGGGAGGAAAGAACGGCGGTGCGGCTTCCCACGGTCGGCAGGTATAACGCAACAAGCTCCGGAGGTAGTCACCTTTGGCCTTTGGATTTGAAGTGTGGACACGTGAAGGTGACTCTAGTAGCCATCTTTTGACTCTGCGAGTAGAGACTTAATAAATATATATATTTCCACTGTGCCAAAAAGGTATGTCCTTTTGCTCAAAGTCATGTTTATTCTATTCATTATATTCCTGGCTCAACTCGACACATGTGAAATGGATGGCCATGATTGTTCTTGTGAGATAATGACCATCCAAGGGATGCTATGTAAGCCCATATATTTTCATAATCCTCTCTTATCTCACATATTACAAAAACTCTTTTTCAAATTTTTAAAGTTTATGAAGACCAAAAAATTATTCTAATTTAAAAACTCTTAGGCCAAGTTTGATAACCGGTTAAAATAAGAGCACCGCAATGAGGTCAGGCATGCCATTCTAGTAGAATCCCTCTTTTTGAATTTTTTACTTGACAAATCACTCGAGTACTACCATTCTTGGCTCTTCACTCGATCGGCTTACACTCGAATAAGCCACCTTTCCCCTGTTCGGGGTCGGGCACGGTAACAACCTTCCAAAGTTGGTTTTTGACGTGAAGGCCGGACAAGTCACCATAATCGGGGCCTTATTCGGTTATCAAATCGGACCTTAGTTATATTTTGAGAAGAGAGTGGTAGGCTTGAGAAGTCATTTTGCAATTTTGAATCTATCTTTGACTTCTAACCAAAAGTTTTGAATTGTAACATCCTAAAGAATGATAAAAATGGAGTTGTCAAGGAAGGTTCAACTTTCATAATGATCCAGATTCGAGATCTTCATGATATGTATGATTGGTATCTTGCATGCTATTATATCCTTGCAATCTCTAAATGCATCATGCACCCATCATCCTGGGGGAGTCCTTTGTGTATAGGTATCTCCTTGTTCTATTCTCTGTCTTTATTATTTTTGGAGATTCTTTGATGTCCCTTTTTGGAGTTCAAGTAGTTCCTACTTGTTTTCAGTTATACCACTGTTAAGTTATATTTTTCATGTTGAAAGTGAAAGTCAAAAGTGAGTTTTAGTGAAAAGTTCCACCAAATGCACTATGAACTAATCTAAATGGTATAACTGTATAATATGAAAATAAAATAGGATATTTGTATTATTAATTTTAAGACATCTTCTTACAAAGAATGAAATATTTAAAGCTATCATTTTCATCCATTTTAAATCTTTAGATAAAGTTGGAGTCAACATGATATTATTCGTCGTTGACTCTCAATGTTTAGAATATGTAAAGAAAGAATAATGTGCAACTTCTTTTGGGCATAATGTACCACACTAAATCATACAAATCATGAAACTTGTTCTTATTCAAAACTAATGGGTAAAAAAATATAAGTTATGGGTCAAAGGAAGTCCTAAATAGGTAATAGGGAACTGCCTAACCTGATAGCGTAAAATAGAAGCAGCTCTCCTTATAGCTCTTTATTCCATATCCACACCAATTGCCTAATCTTTGTCAAGATTCACCTTCGGCCCACTGACCTTCTGAAGTAATTCTTGCATCATTATGATGTTATACAACTGACCCTCCCCTTCTATCACATATAGTATAGCGTCATCATCATATTGTAAGTGGGAGATGCACTAGTCTTGTGGTGCCACTTTGAACCCTTTGATCAAGCCACGAGTCTCATCCCTCATCCACATTCTACTCTTGATATGTGACACTAGAATAAATAGAAGAGGGGACATGGGGTCTCTTGCTTGAGCCCCCTCAGCTCCCATTGTGAAGGTAGGGTGATGGTTCTTCATTAACAAGGATAACAAATCTGGTTGACTGAATACATGCTCAAATTCACCCAATCCATCCGTCATCAAAACCTATCCCCCTGAGAACATCCAGTAGATGTTGCTAACTAACACAGTCATAGGTCTTCTCAAAGTCAAGACTGAACACCAATCCTCTTTTCCTTTGTGTTTTGATAGCATTGATGTATTCGTGGGCCACCAATAAATTCTCTAAATGTTGCATCCTTTGATGAAAGCTCTCCAGTCCCCACTGACAATCATGCCCATTACACCATCTAGTCTCATGGCCAACATCTTAGTGATTATTTTATAGGTCCCATTTAGTAAGTTGATGGGCCTATAATCTCTCAAGCTCTCATCACCTTGCTTCTTAGGGATGAGGACGAGCAAAGTCTTGTTGATACTTCTCAGATGAACCCTCTCTTCCTAGAATTTCCTCACAGTTTGTAGCAAATATACTTTAATAATGGCCCAAAGTGGTGGAAAAAGGCCATTGAGAAAACATCCAGCCCAAGATCTTTGTCACTTGCAAGTGAAATGCCAACCTTTTTTACATCCTCCTCCTCAAAAGGGCGGGAAAGCACACTATTTTCCTCCATATGTACGCATGGAAGGAGACCCACTATGATGGATGGTGTGACTGGCTCCTCCTTAGTGAAAAGTCACGAGCAGAACTGGCTGTCATGCCTCTTGATGTCTTCTAATATGGAGAGAAATTGATTGCCCTCCTTGAAACATTTGATGCAGTTTAGATGCCTTCACCTTGAAGCAATCATTTGGAAATAAGAGGTATTTCTATCTCCCTCCCTGATCCATGTTTCACCAACTCTTTGCTTCTAATAGATCTCTTTAATGAGGATATCTTCAAATCTGCCTTGAGCTTGTCCCTCTAATTCCTGTCAGATACATCCAATAAGCCTACCTCCTACAATGCTTCTAGTCTCTTCAGTTGAAGAAGAATCCTATCCTTCATAGCTATGTCGAGGAGGGTCTTGCTGGCACCCCACTTGGACAACTCCTGAGCTAGGTGCTTTAATTTATTTACCAACCTTGCCATAACTGACATCTCCTACCTTTGAATCCTCTAAATTCTATTGACAACGTCTATGGAGTCTTCCTTTTCGAGCCAATAGTTCTCCCGTTTGAGTTGTCTTTTCCTTGCTTTCCTACTACTGGTCATGAGCAAACTAGACTTGTGGTTAGAGACTGATCTAGCGAGGACTATAGCCTCCATGTGAGAGAAGTGGTCCTCCCAATCAATTGACAATAAGAATCTATCAAGTCTAGATAGTGCTAGATCGGCTCTCAAGTTAGGCCATGTGAATTGTGCATTGGCAGTTTGAACATCAATCAAGGCTACTGTAGCAATGAAGTTCTAGAAATCTTTCTTCTCCCCTACGGGGACCGAGGCACCTAACTTCTCCCGCATAGAGGGGATGGCATTAAAGTCCCTCCTCCCCGAGATAACATAGACTGTCAGAACTGACATGGTGGAGTAGTAACGCTTTTTGCCTTCTTGTCCTCTCTGTTTTGAGCCTCATACAACCCAATGAAGTTCTAGCTGAAGCTGTCAATGATGATGTGAAAAGTGAGGGAAGCAACTCCCCTGCCACTACGTTTGAACTGCTCCACCTCTTCCACATTAAACTCATTTCACATGACCATGATGTCTCTTGCCCTCCCATTTGCCGAAGAAGCAATTCTTCTAGACATTTATACCCCCAATCTCTCTCATAATACTCTCCTCATCTCCTTCCCATTTTATTTCTTGTAAACATAGAATATCTATCTTGCATCTTTTGGCAAGCCCTCTCACTGCATGCACTTCTTTTCTCTCTTCCGCCTAACCCCCTCATGTTCCACGTCACAATCCTCATTGGTATTAGAAGTTGTTTTCTCCCTCCCCCTCTTGAACACCCTGTTCTCCCTCACCTGCTCATTTCCCTTATCATTCTTCCTAACCGTTAGACAACAAAGCATCTCCCGGGGGCGGGAGGGGGGGGGGGGAATGGGAGTGCCGTAATAGTCATACCCTTTTAAAATATGTTCACAAAAGATAGACTTGAATAGAATGCGAACTAAGATATTAAAGCACATAAGTTAGATTCTCTAATGATGAAGTGTGGAATGATCAAGCGGATCTTGGAGTGAAGCACAAGAAGGGCAGGTTAACTAAAGAACCCGGAGAGAGGTCAAACCATATCACATCATGGAGGATACCAAGATTTTAACATTTGTTTGGACACACCTAGTGTGGACGCACTTTTTCACATGTTATTCTCTTGTTGGTTATTCTTTTATTGAGTGCGTGGACGTGCCAATCACCGAAGTGATAATTTATTCGGGCCCCGAAGAGCCCATGGTGCGCTCGATCTGACTTCGTCAGACGATTGTGTAGTTCGTGTCGGGACCAAAACCCGTCGCGCCATAAAGGTCACGGCGTCATTTACATCCCCCATACGAGGGAACACCGTTGATTAATCGCCGAGATTCAGGACCTCATGGCCAATAAATTAATTGCACGAAAGGTCTATTAGGAAGTATCGAAACCCCCGTATGAGGGTAAGAAGAAAACATTCGCGATCATGTCGGTCGTGTACTGACCATTTAATGTACGGATGAATGTCCGGCTCGAGAAAATCGCGGTTGTCGCGGGAAAACCGGAACGCATGTATGCCGAGGTATGGTAAATTTATTGTTCGGAAGAGCGGAAAACGTTCAGCTGAGCCTCGATTGGAGCGGCCAAAAACCAGTAAATCTGTTGGCCCGGTGCAAGAGCGAGCTGCGACCATACTGCGGTGGCCCCCCCACAGTCGAAACAAGACTTGCATGAGCGTCATTAATATTTCCGGTGCCAAGGGGCAATGAGGGAATATCCCTTGAATCGGCTGAAAGGCCCTGTGTCTAGGGAAGCGGACGTTCGAAATGTGTCGGTCATTCGGGAGACCGTTTAATATTCAGACGGGTGTCCGGCTTGAGATTATCATAATCGTCGCAGGAGGACCTGGAACATATGTATGCTGTGATACGGCAAATACATTATTCCGAGACACTGAAAACATTCGGTTAAATCTCGATTAGTGTAGCAGGAAACTAGCGAATTTATTGGCCCGGTGCGAGATCGAGTCGGGACCATATCGGGGGCGCCTCCCGCGGTCCAAACGGGGCTTGCGTGGGCATCATTAATGTTCTCGGTGCCGGAGGGCAACGGGGAAGAGTCCCGGGACTAGATTCCAAAAACCCAAAACATGTTCGAAGGAAGCGAGCTATAGGCCGAGGGCGTGGGTCAGACAATGACCATAATCGGGACGGACCCGAGGTCCAAGCACAGCCCACAAAGGCCTTATTGATATTCCCGTATATAGGGTCCGGGGATGACAGGAGCCATCTCGTTCTATTCAGATTTCTGTCAGTCACTTGCGGACCACTTGATATTCGGATAAGGGTCCATATTGAAGGTGCGACGTGGATAGGAACAACCCCGTACAAGTGTATGCCGAGTTTACGGCAATTTCAATAAAAGGGCGGGAACGAATCCCGATAGGGTGAATCCGATTTGACGAGCTATCGGCCCAGAGCAATGCTGGGTCATGACCACATCGGGGTAGGAGCCGTCCGCCATGTTGGTTGCTCACGGGTCTTTTCATGTTCAGACACAGGTCCATGATAGAAACGCGGCGAAAATCGAGGCGAACCCGTTCAAATGTTTGCCGAACGTGCGGCAATTTTAGTAGTGGCTCGGAGGGGATCCAGCCTGAGGAACGAGTCCGGTCTGATTGGAATGTCGGCCCAAGACTAGGTTGGGGCCTGCCATGTCGGGATAATTCTCAAGACTTAGGCCCAACCTGGAAGGGCGGCATTGTTGTTCCTTCAGCATCGGGTCACGGGAGAGACGGGGCTGCAACATAGATTTTACCATTTTCTTTATCTGGGCTTTAAATTATGTGCATATATATATTTATTACTTATTTCCCTTTTATGTATTTATTCTGGATGATTTCTCCATTTTGTTTATTATTATTACTATTATATTTTCCATTTCCTTTTTTACTACTATTATTATTATTTCACATTTTTTTGTTTATTTCTCATATATATATTCAGGTTTATTTATTTATCATAATTTTTATTAATTTATTATCATTATTATCATTATCATTATCATGACATATTTATATATATGTTTATATATATTTATTTTGGAAGGAAAAGTGGGCCGTTGGGGGCAAAAAGGGGTGTACCGGCGAAGGCAGGGAGAGCGTGCCGGAGAGGGGCTGGGAGAGTGTGCCGGTGAAGGGGCAGGCTGGCATGCCGCTGAAGGGCTGAAGTCTGCACATTGGCCGGTCGCTACGACATAAAGTCCGTACATTCATCAGCCCAAAGTCTATACGTTGGCCATTGGCTGCAGTTCAAAGTCTATACATTGGCGACCAGCGCGCAAAGTCTATACATCCTTCAGCTCAAAGTCTATACGTTGTCTATTGGCTGTGGCTCGAAGTCTATACATTGGCAACCAGCACACAAAGTCTATACATCCCTCAGCTCAAAGTCTGTACGTTGTTCATTGGCTGCAGCTCAAAGTCTATACATTGGCCAGGCCAAACTCTGTACATTATTCATTGGCTGCAGTTCAAAGTCTATACATTGGCCATTGGCTGCAGTTCAAAGTCTATACATTGCAGTTCAAAGTCTGTACATTGGCCAGCCCAAAGTCTGTACATTGGCTATTGGCTGCAGCTCAAAGTCTATACATTGGCCAGCTCAAAGTCTGTACGTTAGCCAGCTCAAAGTCTGTACATTGTTCAGTGGCTGCAGCTCAAAGTCTATACGTCAGCCAGCTCGCAAAGTCTATACATCCTTCAGCTCAAAGACTGTACGTTGTCTGTTGGCTGTGGCTCGAAGTCTATACATTAGCAACCATCACACAAAGTCTATACATCATTCAGCTCAAAGTCTATACATTGTTCCTTGGCTGCAGTTCAAAGTCTATACATTGGCCAGCCCAAAGTCTGTACGTTGGCCAACTCAAAGTCTATACATTGTTCAGCTCAAAGTCTATACATTGTCCCTTGGCTGCAGTTCAAAGTCCGTACATTGGCCAGCCCAAAGTCTGTACGTTGGCCAACTCAAAGTCTATACATTGTTCAGCTGAAAGTCTATACATTGTCCCTTGGCTGCAGTTCAAAGTTTGTACATTGGCCAGCCCAAAGTCTGTACATTGGCCAACTCAAAGTCTATACATGGTTCAGCTCAAGGTCTATACATTGTCCCTTGGCTGCAGTTCAAAGTCTGTACATTGGCCAGCCCAAAGTCTGGACATTGGGTTCCACTTCGGAGAGTGAGAAGAGTGTGCCGCTGAAGGGCCGAGAAGGTGTGCCGTTGAAGGGCTGATAGGGTGTGCCGCTGGAGGGCTGATAGGGTGTGCCGCTGGAGGGCTGATAGGGTGTACCGGCGAAGGCTGGAACGGACGTGCCGATGAAGGTCCACTCCTCTGTTACTTGTTTTTAAGGCTTTTCTTTTCTTCTTCTCTTTGAGTTTTGCATAGTTTTATACAAATCTTTCCTCCTTCTTCTTGCAATCTATTGTTCTATTCGTTTGATGGTTTTGTTGTCTTTTGATATGTATTTCTTATCCCATTCGTTTGTTGCATCCTTTTCCCCCTTTTTTATGTGTTGTTATTTTCTAACAAAAATTCGACAGCATCTCCCCTTGACCCGAGCGTAAGGGAGATAAGGGAACGTGCCCACATGGAGTGGCGGAACCCGACAACTGGAGGTGGGCGCCCGAGGGCGGCAACACCTTGATAAAACCTTGGAAAACACGGGGAAAACAACGAGCCGAAGACCTCTAAGACTGGACAGGGTGGGCTGGGGGTTAGTCAAGGCGTACCGGCCAAAGACAAGCACAGGGTGCTTGAGGGGTGTACCGGGCTAGGGAGAGGCCAGGTGTGCCGCTGGGGCACCAAGGGGAGGTGTACCACTGGGGGGGGCTACTATGGGTGTGCCGGCCAAGGTGCCGGAAGGGTGTGCCGCTGGGGAAAGTGCAGGTGCACCGGGCAGGACTCCAAAAGAGGGTTGGTCTGCTAGCGGGGAGGGGTGTTAGACCGATCAAACCCACAGGGACTTCCAGCAAAAGGGAAAAAGGTGCAAAGGGGCAGGCACAGGTGAGGGTACTGGTATTGGGCTTCACAGGAGAAGGTTCATGACCTCAAACCTTTCAAGATGGTGCCACATCCGGAGGAAACCGTCGGCGTGAGGGATGAACGCAAACACCGGAAAGCGAAGGGAAAAACGATCAAACGCACTGTGGCCTAAAACAATGAGACAAAGAGAAAACCCACTGAGGGGGGGAGATCTTCATTCATGGGAAATAAAGAGCCGTAGCCACCCGTATACATCACAAAACATGCCCGAGCTAAGGCTGTAGGCAAGAAAGAAAACCTAAGAACAAAGGAATAGAGAGGGGGAAAACAGAGAAATAAAAGAGGAGGAGGTGTTGGGGATCGAAGCAGGGACGATCGTCCACTGCTCTTTCCCCCACCTTCCCCTACTACATCAAGCCCTCTCTCTCTCTTACTCTCTTCTCGTTGCCTGGTGGCTGTCGGAAGACTCCACGCCGGAGCCCTCTCCCTTTTCTTCTCTCTTCTTCTTCTAGAAATAAAGAGCCGTAGCCACCCGTATACATCACAAAACATGCCCGAGCTAAGGCTGTAGGCAAGAAAGAAAACCTAAGAACAAAGGAATAGAGAGGGGGAAAACAGAGAAATTAAAGGAGGAGGAGGTGTTGGGGATCGAAGTAGGGACGATCGTCCACTGCTCTTTCCCCCACCTTCCCCTACTACATCAAGCCCTCTCTCTCTCTTACTCTCTTCTCGTTGCCTGGTGGCTGTCGGAAGACTCCACGCCGGAGCCCTCTCCCTTTTCTTCTCTCTTCTTCTTCTTCTCATATGAAACCCCCTCTATTCGTCTCTGCCTCTGGGTCTCTTCTCCGTCTGTCCTCCTTTTCTTCGCCGGAATGAGAGTGGTTTTATACTCCCAGCAGCGGGAGCCCTCGAGCACGGCAGTCGGAGGCGGGAAGCGGCTGGTCATGATGGGGTTTGACTTCCCCCGTCCTGGATGTCAGGGGAGTAGCCTGCGTGGCCCAACCTTTGGTTGACACCTCGGACAGCTCACTGCGCGCCAAGGATGCGTAGGGTATGGGCGCCACGTCACTCGGCCGTTGAAAAGCCTTCACGCTGTGCCGCTGGCGGGCTCAAGAAGTGTGCCGCTGGGAGGGCCAAAGGCCGTGCCGCTGAAGGGATGCCCAAGCGTGCCGTTGAAGGGCTGCCCAAGCGTGCCGTTGGAGGGCCTGAAATAGTGTAAGGCTCGAAATAGTATGCCGTTGAAGGCTTGAAATAGTATGCCGTTGAAGGCTTAAAATAGTGTGCCGTTGAAGGCACATGGGGCGTGCCATTGAAGGCTTGCAGGACGTGCCGCTGAAGGCCATTGGGGCGTGCCGTTGAAGGCCTGCAGGGCGTGCCGCTGGAGGCCATTGGGGCATGCCGTTGAAGGCCTGCAGGGCGTGCCGCTGAAGGGCGTTGGGGGTGTGCCGCTGAAGGCCAAGGGCGTGCCGCTGAGAGGGGCCAGTGGCGTGCCGCTGAAGGGCCTTGGGCGTGCCGTTGAATGGCTAAATGGGCAGTTTTGAGCCCGTTGTGAGCACGAGTTATGGCCCGTTTGATTTTCTTCGAGGCTCATGGATTGTGGGGCTCTTGGTGGTTGATTTCTCTTCACTGTCGTGACTCTGGAGACGGCTTCACGGCAGTGTGCATATTTAGGGAGTCTGGGTGACTAGTCTCTCCGGGGTTTCTTCACTTGGTGCCGTTGTTAGTGCTGGGCCGAGTAGGACATCTGGGTGTGTAATTTTTTGGTGTCCACACCTAGCTCCTAGGTTCTTACGTCCAATACCTAGACCACATCTAGGGTTTTCACTACTTCCCACAAAAAGTACACCTAGATGAGTTTTGATCAAGTGATTAGCTCACTGTTATATCAGTTTTGATCAGATACCTGGCATACCACATTAGCTAAGTTTTGATTAGGTATTCAGCTCACCTCACCACTTATTTTTGCTCAAGTGTCTGCTACACCACAACATTTAAGTTTTGATAAGGTGTTTAGTTCACCGAACTCTTAAATCACTCAAGAGTTCCCCCACTCAATGAAAGCCTTCAACATTAGGCAAATGTGGAGACAATTAAGCTCAATTTGCAGAAGGAGTAAACAACGAGAAAAACAAGGGTAAGATGAACAACACTCACTGACGCTTTAAGTTCATAGTAGCATCAACTCTGAATCTTCTTGATGTTGTATGGACTATGCAGAATGAACTCCTTACAGAGTGCCGATAAGATCTACATAGGATAGCTTCGACACATGGATGCTCTAAGCGTTGTTGTCGATGTGCTTGAGACGTCTAGGATGCTCCATGAGTTTTGATCCTGTGATCAGGGTCACCAACCTTTCCTTTGAAATAAGCCTTGATATATAGAGCCATCTTCAATCCATCAGCTGGGTGTAATTTAATGAATTCAAACAATAACCTCCTTTGAATCTTCTTTGGTCTGAGAGTGAGGTAGCCGTTGTACCAGTTGAGGTTTAAACCTTGAACCTCTGGGCTAGTTGCATTTGGACATGTGGCTTCTCTCCATAGATGAAGACGGTGAGCAATAAATAATTCATCTTGGGAGAGGTCGTTGGTTTTGAAGCTCTACTGCATCGAGAATGAGCGATAGAGAGGCTTCAGCTAGAGGATGTTAGCATGACTGTGAGTGCTTAAGCCTACATTGTCAAATTGTCCTAATGAAACTTGAGACTTAAAGCAATCTTTATGAAAATACCAGTTAGCTAGTATTATGATTGTAGGGATGTAGCTGACATTTGTCGAACAAGGCTTTGATCGAGATGACTGATCATAAAAGGTTGAAGCATCACAATCAAGATATGAGTGTGTATGAAATCAGCTAAGGAGAATTGATCACTAGTGTGTAGCTGATTTGGAGCAATTTCATTATACACACTGGAATAAAGTTATTTCAGATTGACTATGGAGAACTTGTGTGGAGTTGAAATAACTATAACTAAGGCATATAGGTGATGACATGGATTAGAGCAAGTTTTTCGCTGTTATTTAGAGTCAGCTGAGGAGAGATTCAACGAGATCACAGCCGAGTCAGATTTGAATGACTTAGTTGAATAGGTGATCAGAAGATGTTGTTGATAATTTTAGGGATTTTTACATATATACCTCTGTAAAGTTCAGTTTTATCAAATGTACCTTTCATCGGAGCATATTATCATGAATATCCTCGAAATATGGGTAATGTCACAATTATGCCATCGTCTTAACTCCCGTGTGTTTAACCCGAGTTAAGTGTGAGTTAAAGAGTAAGATTTTTGTATATATACTCATGTAAAGTTTGATTTTGTCAAATATACCCTAGATCTAACGACCGTAGATGACATATTTCATGGAATATTCTCCTCCGTCGACAGCAATAAACTAAAGGGGTATAACCATAACATTTCTGTTTAAATGAAAGATACTCATGATAATATGCTCAGAGGAGGGGTATATTTGACAAAATCAAACTTTATGGGAGTATATATGTAAAAATCCCATAATTTTATCACCTATAGATATGAATGGTTTATATTACAGCTGAGGCAAAAATAGGGCAAGAATATTGCATCAATATTCAGTGGAATATCTCATTCAAATGAGTATTACTTAGTCAGATAAAGATTATTCATAGATAAAAGCACATTTGCATTTTGGATACCAGCATACAAGAATGGGTCTTCACATACTATGGCTGGTATTTCAATCAAATGTCAGATGGGCAAAATTAGATATTCAATAGAGTGCATAAATGTGTTGGATACTTGACTGGTCGAAAAGAGTTCAGGCAAAAAACACAAGCTGACAACAACATATTCAACAATAATTACATGTTTTTCTTTAGATGCAATGGCAAGGGTGTAGATATATGATTTAAGGCCAGAATTTGAGCACAATGGTTGAAGTAATCAGATTTAGTGAAATACAAGGACTTCAATTGTGTGTAAACTTAGTCGATTGCTTCGACTGTATTCAATTGAAAGTAGCATTCTATCTAATACCAGTTTGTATGAAAGATTAGCAACTGCATCTAGTTGTAGAATTTAGATAATTGGATTGGATCAGACTATAAGTATGTCAACTGAATGATCTTTAGCTAAAGATCAAGAAGTCTGACATTATTTATATGAATTGCCCAGCATACGACTGAAGAATAAAATGTGTGTCCAGTTAGGAAGTGTAGCAAGCAATTTAATGGATTAGGTAATTAACATAAAATACAACTGAATAAATATTGTGAATATAATCATTTAGTTGCACTTACTAAGCAAATGATTTTGACTTATATAGCAATAAGAACCAGATTTAGATGTATAGTCAAAAATGCCTAAGAATAGTTTTAAAAGGCCAGATAGTGTCTGTCCTAGGAGAATGCATTTGAGTTCAACTGACTGGTGCTTTCATTGAAAGCTTAGAGTTCATATTTTAGTCAACTAATCAGTGCAGGGATTTGTACTGCTAGTTCATGAGTTAGCAAGATTATGCTGAAATAACTGAACAGATATATTCAGGGAAGACGGATGTGATGGAGAGGAGTTTGATCGGATTGAATTAGACATGGCTAAGCTTAAAGGTAAAGACTAAGAGAAATCTATCTAGATTTATGATAATGCCTTTTTGGATGATGCTCATAGCTTAACCTACGTTTAACTTTGAAAAGATATTTTTTGTGGGTTATTGTCATCATTTAAAAACATAATTAAACAAACAATTAAGTAAACATTAAGACACATTGATCAACACTAACATATTTCCTTCCTCTACTCTCCTTCTCCTTCACCAATGTGAGCAACCATCTCTTATGGACCTTTTAAAACAAAAGACACCCTGACCTTCTCGGCTTGTTTTCATCACTTTCTCTTCCATCCATCTCTTCACCACCCCCGCCATCTCCTTGACCTCCTGATGCGGGATGAGACACGGACACGACAAGCTCGCGATCGTCCCTTAACGAGGGAAGCGTCGGACGTGCGCGGTTGAGAAACCGGCAAGAGCTAGGGTGGTTGGCTCGCACTTTCGTGCCCGGATCGGGTCACGGGACGGCTTCACTCTCTCTCGCAGCAGCGGTGATATGAAAATATATCGAGCTAGATATCCCTACACATGCTCTCTAGCAGCGGCATAAACAAGCATATATGAAATAAGCGAAATGCCAAGTGTAGGAGCGAAGACGATACCTCCACGCGCTCGGCGTGGGGAAGACGGACCCGGCCGAAGTCGTACTCCCGGAACAATTATATACGGATATTACAGAAATGCAACTCGCTGCCCACTCCACGCAGGGAGGTAAAGGGCTACACAATGGGGTCCGAGAGGACCGAATTCGGGTTGACGGGTGGCTTCTCGCGTTGATTCGGCAACACCCGAACACGTGACGGTGGGGCTCACGTGCTGTCCGGAGGGGCCGTGTGGGACCCGGTGGCACCGCTGTAGTGGTGGATGCCCGGAGGGTCGCTCCTTGGGATGGCGGCACTCTGGTTCGCCGGCCGGAGGCCCGGCGGCTCCGTTCGGCACCGGTCGGAAAACCCGATCGGAAATCTGCCGGTTCTGTATTTCGGCGCGCGCTCCGGCGAGAATGGGCGCTGCGATCAGCCCCGATGTCGGATCGACACGAGACTGACGCCGTTAAAAAGCTATCTTGAAGTTATTCAACCTAGGCCCAAAGATCTGGCCTGGATCTGCTCGGATCTTGACTTATGGAATTTTCAATCTCCTGTTGTACAGTAACCGAAGACTCAGACCTGCAAAGAACTTGACTGTGGATTGCCTTTGACCGCGAGGTAGACGTTCGAATATGGGGTTGGGTTCTTCAGAAAAGTTGTGGGAAATTGAGTTGAAAAGACAGAAAAATTGGTTTGGACACGTTTGGATGTGTCTATGATTTTCTGTGATTTGTTTACTGGACGAAGGTCGGATCTGGGATCTGACTGAAAGTACTGTAGCTCCGGTAGAACATGAATTATTAAAAATAGGTAGAGGGATGATAAAAATTTAAGAAAAATTGTGGTGGTAGGGGACGATGGACAGAACACCCCGTTAAATTGGGAGGTCTAACGTAAATCAAAAGGGTGGTCGAAGGTGGAGAACGCAAGGCTACTATCACTATAGACAGTGACAGAACAAATCTGAGATTGAGAGTTGAACGAAATGGTAAATATATGAAACGGTGGCTTTTGAACCTGGATTGTTTTGTGGAGAAGGGGCTATAAGATAGGAACCAACTCTCAAAATTTCAAATCGATCTGAACTCGTGGCTGGCTTCAGGAATTCACGAACTACACCTCTATCCAGCAGGACAGAAAACCGAAGACGATCCCATGGCGGCTCGAAGGCGGCACGAACGGCGGCGGCACAGACGATCACCGGAGGTTGAGAGGAGGGGATTGAAGATAGAACCACTCTAGAATTTGGGGTTGGAGAAGGAAGAACACCAGGGGAGAGAGGGAGAGAGGGCACACCCTTCTTGCTTCAAGCAATGTTCACATAATTTCTTCATTAATCTCTAATGACACTATACATAGGCTTATATAGAAAATAGCAAGGGGTGGGGGGGCTGATAATTTCGTGGGAAATATGTCATTTTCATCCCCCATGTGGTCAAAACTCAAAAAAAATAAATTACATATGAATGGAGCACTCCTTTGACTAGGTAGGTATGGTAGGTGGCCTACCTTTGAAATTTTAACCCCTTTGTCTCCCATGTGGTCAATTAGCATTCAAACCTTCTAGATGGCCACCTAGGATGGTTGACCAGCCCCACATGGATGAGGTGGACCAATGGGGAAGGGGAGGGGGCCCCCTAACTGGACCTACTACACATTTGCACAAAAACCCACACAATCCTAGGGAATGACACATTGGCTTACAAAGCCTTACAATTATACATATACTTTCCCAATGATATAAAAGTAAATAAAAGGACTCAAATGTAAAAATAAAAGTTAATACTCGGCGTCGATTCCCATCACCTCCTCCCTTCCCAACTCATACAACTCTACCAAGGTGTCACCCTCCCGCTGTCCCATTCCCGAGGTTAGCTCTGCAGGGCCGGACTCCCTAGGGTAGCCTTTTGTAGACCCACGTGGTGGATCCTCCTGCAAGATGTCTGAAGAAGGCTCTTCTCCCTCGATCGGTCCCTGATCTTGAGGGAATGATACTAGCTAGGTCTTGCTAGTTATTTTTTATATATTTTAAAATTTTAATTCTGAACTAAAATTTTTAAATAGAGCTCTTCCAAATTGGGATAAAATTGATGTTGTAAGAAAGTGTCGATCGACGATCGGCGATCGACGAACGTCTATGTGCGCCATCGAAAGGGGGCCTTTTATATTTCATTGTTATAATTTAGGGGAAGCTCTTGCATCTCCCCATGTGCTTTCTTCTTAGAAGCCTCTTTCTACTTTCTCTCCTTGATTCTTTTTCATGAAACTTAGAACATATATACTCTGTGGGTTGATGCTACTAGATAAACACTAGCTAGGGCTACATATTTAACTGGGCTTTCAAATTTTTGATCCATTTCTACTATTTTGAAAAAAATGGATGTAGAAGTACAAAAAAGAAAAAAATCTTATCTTCCTGATATTAAAGGATTTCCAAAATAGGACTTTCTAATTAGACATTTGATACGGAAACAAAAATATTTATTTTCGTGCCTAGTTTCCAATATATATATATATTTCGATAATATGTCATTAGAGTATAACATATAATTAATATTAATTATGTCTTTCTACCTTTCTTCATACGAACCAATAAATATAATGAACAATTGTTTGGACGTAGCTCCAATACAGAATCGTGCTCAAAATCAGGTGACCTAAATCACTAGAGTAACCCTTGAGACAAAATTCCGTTTACAATTTTAATTTGTTATATAAATTAATCCAGTTCTCATTGGTTTACATACATAAAACTGATATATAGTGAGAAAAAAAAATCAAAAGAGGTGAATTAATCTCATATCTTTTGACATGGAACCCATGTCTATGAACTAATGTGGCTTGGATTTGCAAAACTTGTTACACACTGCACCCTACTTTGCAAGGGTCTCTTTAATAATAGAATAGTAAAAATCGGGTTAACTTAAACTCAGGTAATTTATTCCTATTTTTTTAGTTTTTCACTTTGATACGTATATGGGCTAAGGTAGAACAACTAATTCTATCTTTTAGTTAGAATTAATTATTCCAGGAAAACCCGAGTTAGAGCTGAGAAAATTTACCCGCCTTATCAAATCACATTTTTTTTTATTCTTCGAGTTAAGACCCCTTATTCCTCTCTTATTCGATTATCAAAGAGACCCTAATGTGATCATCAAGCATCAATTTTAGATCGAAGTTTCTTCATCTTTGATACGTAAAATGTCATTGTCAATACTAAATAGCTAGAATCGAGATATTTTTCTCGATTCAAAATTAAGGAGGAGCTGGCATATGCACATCTCTTCTTCTTCTTCTTCTTTTTTTTAATTTCTCTTCCTAAAAAAATTAGAAGTTGAGTTTTTAATTAGAGAAAATTTCGTACTTTAATGGGCTTACTTCTTCAATGAGAAAGTAGGTGTCCTCGTACTAATTAATGGTCTTTACTGATATATAAAAACTCTTTGGACCTCTCTTTCTTTGCTTGTCTTATTCTTTTTCTCCTTTTTCCCCCTCCATGGCTAAATTACACGATTGGATGGGTTTACGTCAGAATGCAGGTAGAGAAGATAACTCGCATCCCTGGTGCTGCTTGTGACCCTTTTTATGTAGCATAATGATACTCAAGTTTACACGGAGTACGAGAGATTTGTGTTCAAATCTAACGACGTCTAACTAACTCACGCATAATTAGGCATGTCAATGGATTCGGATATTATCCGGATCTGCTTCGAATTTGAATATGTATTAACGGATAATATTCGAATTCGTATTCATTTTTTCGGATACGGATAATATCCGAATTCGAATCGGAGCAGATACGGATATTATAATATTCGCTTCGAAAAATATCTGTTCGTAATATTACATATCATATAATACATATTTTTAAATAATATATTATAAAATAAATAATATTGTAGAGAAATTTAGATATTTTATAATTATATTTTAAGTTGGAGTTTAATTTATATATTTTTAACATTTTATAATTATATTTTATATACTTTTAATATTTTATAATTATTTTTATATACTTTTGAATTTGAATCAGATAATTTAAATTTTAAAACGGAGCGGATACGGATAGTCATATATTCGCTTCGTATTCGAATTCAAATCGGAACAGATCAAAATCGGATAATTCAAATTTTAAAACGGAGCGGATACGGATAGTCATATATTCGTTTCGTATCCGCTCCGTTGACGTACCTACGCATAATCCCTTTTTTTCAAGATAATCAAATCTCGGGTTCACATCCTTTGATAATTAAGTGTGAGTCCTCTCCCCTCCTCACTCTCATAGAGTCTAACTTGAGACCTCCTTATTTAGTGGAATTGCTAGCTCCCACTCTAAGCCGATGATACTGACGTAGTTAATGCACTGGCAGATGCGTGATGCATCGACAATATATAGATAAGCAACCCTTCCTGCCCATTCAAAGTTATCAACGTTTTCTCCTGCTTGTTCAACTTGAACACTCACTCCCCCACGCTAAAAAATCTAGTATTTTCCCTCTTATCTTCTCTGCAAAATGGGAGGAGAGATGAGAGGTATTGTGTGTGTTAAAGAAGAGAAAAGGAGGAGGTGATCCCGCTAATTTATTGGTGGTGGGAGGAGCATTAGAGGTGTGGAGCCTTTTATGCATTGTGAGCTTCTCATCATTAGGGGCCGCTTTGTTAATCGGGCAGAGTTAGCACAAGTGATTCCTGAAGGTCGATTGCGTTAATCGACCCCTATTAACCTCCTTGTGTCTAAAGAGAGCGGTGGAGTCCACCCTCTCTCTCATCCTCTCCCCCCACCCTAGCCCGCTATCAAAGCACCCCTAGGCTCCGCTTTGTTTGGGGTTTAACTCAGGAATAAGTTATTTTTTGATGAAACTTATCCCTTTTTACTTTGGTTGGAGCAGATTTAGATGATCCGCTTAAAAATGGTTTAAACTATGTTAAGTCGTCTTAACCTATCCTGATAGAAAAGATTATTTCACGGGTAGAGATTTTCTACTAGATCTGAGCACGAAAATCAAAGGGAATTAAGATCAAGATGAGCAAACACAGGTCGAAGCGCGTAGTCGCTTTCTTTAGAGTCGTTCCGCCCCTACTAGGTGCAGATAGGTTTCGCGACGGAACTTCCCCCAAGATACCCGGTGGCGACGCGAAAGTGCATTCCAACTCGCGTTGCCGGGGGCGAACACCACAGTGACAGACGGCTCTTGCAAGAGGAAGAAGACGATCGGAGAGAAAAGTTCGAGAGAGATGGCTTTCGGATTAGAGAGAACCGAAAAATCGTGCTTCTCACAGAAAAATGACTCACTTCAAATACCCTCTTGGGAAGCGACCCTTGACCGAGTCACACACAACCGTCCAAAGATGAGAATCCGAAAAGACGCGGAGAGAATCCAAGAGACGCTTGGTCAAACGGTCAAATAAAAAAGAAAGAAAAAATAAAATAATATTCGAGAATCACACACACGCACGCACGCCACGACCACCAGCCCAAATGGGCCAACCTCCATATTCTTCTCAAATTCGCGTATGTTAAATAAAGGATACGAGACAAAGAACCCACCAGCCCAAATGGGCCAACCTCCATAATCTCCTCAAATGAATATACAACAAAGACAAGAGTCCCAACTAAAAGTAAATGGAAACTTTTTCCATTTTTCAAAGTGGGACTAATCAACACAAACTCAAACCTTTTAAAATTTAAGCATATATTCCAACATATCTCACCTCCACAGGTGAGATATTTTAACCCAAGATCCTACCAAAACAAAAAGATATAATCCATGAACATATAAACCCACTTACCTTTAACCGGGACAACTTTAATCTCGTATCAAAGCGGAGCTAGAAGAGTCCGAATTCCTTTGATCTTCCCGGACGATTGGTCTTATCACGTGAAGTTCTAGCCACCTGTTTATTTGAAAGAATAATGTTCGCAAAGGGAACATTAATATGTTGGATGATTCACACCTGGCTATCAAATGATACCCTATTTTAACGTCTACTTGGATTCCTATGAAATGGCCTTAACGTAATAGAGTGGACCAATTTCATTTTTGGGCTAGATTTAAGATAAGATCTTAAGCCTGTGTTCACTCTTAGGGCCGCTTTGATATTAGAACAAGGCCGGTTAGGATTTATTAACCCATGGAAGAGAAACGACGGGTCCCTGTGGACGCACTTTTTCCACTTGGTTGTTCTCTCGTTTGTTTGTTCGTTTATTGAGTGCGTGGGCGTGCCAGTCACCGGGGTGACGATTTATTTGGGCTCCGAAGAGCCCAAGGTGCGCTCGATCTGACTTCGTCAGATGATTGTGTGGTTCGTGTCGGGACCGAATCCCGTCGCGCCATGAAGGTCACGACGTCATTTACATTCCCCATACGAGGGAACACCCTTGATTAATTGCCGAAATTGGGGGCCTCGCGGCCGAAAAGAATAATACTAATTGCGAGAGAGAGAGGTAGGGATAGGTCACACTGGGGGTTGTATTCAGACCGCAAACCGTCGGCCATGTCGGTCACTCGTGGATCTTTTCATGTTCGGACACGGGTCCGTGATGGAAACGCGACGGGAAAACCGGGACGAATCCGTTCAAATGTATGCCGAGTATACGGCAATTTTAATGATGACTAGGGAGGCGTCCGGAACGAGAAAATAAATCCGGTCCGATTAGGATGTCGGCCCGAGGTTAGATCAAAGCCTGGCCATATCGGGGTAATTCCCGAGACTCGGGCTTGACCTGAAAGGGCGGCGTCGTTATTCCCTTTTGCCCCGGGTCACGGGGAGAGATGGGGAGGCTGCGGTGTAGGCCTTAGCGTCTTTTATCTGGGGTTTTCTTAGTTATATCCTCTAGGATTTCTGATTCGATGTTTACTTTTTGTTCGTGCCTTTGTCCGGGTTGATTTTTCTTCTTTTTTTTATTCATGATCATTCTTATTATTGTCATTTGTTTATTATTTATCTTTTTATTACCCCTCCCGCCTCTTTTATTGTGATTAATATTGCGCATTCGGAGTCCTTTAATTAGCGTAATTTTTATTAATTTATTTGCTATTGTTAATGCCCTTATCAGGTTGTATATGTGCATAGATGTAGTGTGCCGACGAAGGGAAGGTAAGAGTGTATCGCTGAGAGGCCCAAAGGGCGTGCCGCTGAAGGCCAAAAAGGGGCGTACCGCTGAAGGGCAAAGGAGCGTACCGCTGGGGCTCAAGGGAGTGTACCGCTGAAGGTTCAAGGGGCGTGCCGCTGGGGCAATTAAGAGTGTACCGCTGGGGGGTTTGAAGGGCGTACCGCTGAGGGTTTAGAGGGATGTACCGCTGAAGGAGTTAGGCGAGTGTGTCGCTAAGAGGTGAGAGAAGTGTGCCGGCAAAGGGGCCAATCAGAACGTGGGGGTGGGTATGAAGTCTGTACGTTCCCCCAGGCTCGAAGTCTATACGTTGCCAAGTCCAAAGTCTGTACGTTGTAACGTGAAGTCTGTACATTGGCTGGCCCAAAGTCTATACATTGGATCCCGTTGAGGCGGTGGCTGAGGGCGTACCGGCGAAGGGAGGGAGCGTGCCGCTGAAGGGTGAAGGAAAGTGTGCCGCTGAAGGCCAATGGGAGCGTGCCGCCGAGGGCCAATAGAAGCGTGCCGCTGAAGGCCAATCTGGGCCTGCCGCTGAAGGCCAATGGGGGCGTGCCGCTGAAGACCAACGGGGGCGTGCCGCTGAAGGCCAACGGAGCGTGGTGGTGGAGGTTTGATCAGTTTTTGATTATTTGTTTTAAGACTTTTCTTTTCTTCTTATCTTAACTTTCGTGTAGTTTTATACAAAACTCCTCCCTTTGTTCGTTCTCTTTGTTCGGTTCGATCTCTTTTCTTGCGGGTCGGACGTTCGGGCTGCCGGGTGGTTAATTAGTTCGATTCAGTTCTCGTCATGGTGCCGGCAGTGATTTGATGAGTTGGAAGGTTTCATTAATTATCCTGCTCGTTTGTTGCCTCCTTTTGCCTCTTTAATTGTTTATTAGTTTCTCACAAAAATTCGACAGCATCTCCCCTTGACCCGGGGCGTAAGGGAGATACAGGGAACGCGCCCACGTGGGGTGGCGGAACCCTACAACTGGAGGTGGGCCCCCGAAGGAGCAACACCTTTATAGGGCCTCGAAAAACACGAAGGAAAACGACAGACTGAAGGCCTCTAAGGGGCATGGACTGGGGCTGGCCAAGGAGCGTGCCGCTGAAAGGGGGGGGCTGGAGAGTGTGCTGCTGAGGGCTGAAAAGTGTGTGCCGCTAAGGGTTGAACAGGGGGGTGTACCGGCCAAGAGCCAAAGGCTACAAGTGTGCCGGCCAATGGCTAATTGGGTGTGTGTGCCGCTGAGGGCAGAAAGGGGTGTGCCGCTGAGGGCACATGGGGTGTGCCGCTAAGGGCCAAAACTGGGTGTGCCGCTGAAGGCCATTGGGTGTGTCGGCCAAGTGCCGGAAAGGTGCATCACTGGAGGGGCCAAACAGAGTGTGTAAGCAACTGGGGGCCTTAGAAGCCATTCAGGGAAAAGAAAGAGGATTCAAGGCCAGGGGTAGGCCACTTTGTTACTGGATATTCGAAGAGGGGGCAAGGGTCTCCCCCTCCCCTGGGCCAGTGAGCACAACGGAAGGCCATGTAGGGGCTTGAAGGATTCATGAGGCCAAAGCTCATAGGAGAAATCACCTCGACATGAAGACCCCAAAAACACCGGAGAAATGGGGAGACGGAGGGAGAACGAACAACCCCATAAAAAAAGGACCGCGAGAGCTAGCGCAAGCCAATAAAACTCAGAGAGAAACTCAAAGAGGGTGATTTTCATTTATGGGGAGCCAAAGGCCAAAGCCCTATATGCACATTACAGAGGAAATGCCCAAGACGAGGCCATGGACAAAGGAAAAGAGAAACCCAAAACAAAGAACAGGAGGAGGAATGGAATACGAAAGGGAAGAAAGCATTGGGGCCCAAAAACCCTGGCCACTGTCCCTAACCCTCTCCCCCATTACATTGAGCTCTCTCCCTCTCCCTTACTCTTGCTTCTTTCCGGTGGTCGTCGGAGGGGACTCACGTCGGGAGGGCCTCTCCTTCTCTTCTCTCCTCTGTCTCTCTTCTTCTGCCCGAGCTCTTCCTTTCTATCTCTCCTCACCCTTTTGTTGAAAGCAGAGGGTCTTTTATACTTCAAACAGCCGAAACCTTCGAGCCCGGCCGTTGAAGGCGGGAAGTGGCCTTGTGATGATGGCGTTTGACCTGCCCCGTCCTCGATCGTCAAGGGGGGGGGGGGGTAGCCTGCGTGGCCCAATGGACGGTTGCCACCTCGGACGGCTCACTGCGCGCCAAGGAAGCGTAGGGCATGGGCTGCACGTCGTCTTGCCGTTGAAAAGCTTCAACGCTGTGCCGCTGGCGGGCTGAACAAGCGTGCCGCTGGAGCCCCTGAGGGCGTGCCGCTGGAGGGCTTCAAATGGGCGTGCCGTTGAGGAGCCAAAAAGGCGTACCGCTGGGAGCCCAAATGGGCGTGCCGCTGAAGCTCACAGCAGGCGTGCCGCTGAATAACCCCCTTGGGGGTGTACCGCTGAAGGCCCCCCCCTAGGGGGGTGTACCGTTGAAGACCCCCCCCCCCCCCCCCCAGGGGGGTGTGCCGTTGAAGGGCCCCCCTTAGGGGGGTGTGCCGTTGAAGGCCCCCCCTTAGGGGGGTGTACCGCTGAAGGCCCCCCCCCCTAGGGGGTGTACCGTTGAATACCCCCCCCCTAGGGGGGTGTGCCGTTGAAGGCCCCCCCCCAGGGGGGTGTACCGTTGAAGACCCCCCCAGGGGGGTGTGCCGTTGAAGGCCCCCCCAGGGGGGGTGTGCCGTTGAAGGCCGTACCGCTGGGACCCCGAGGGGGTGTGCCGCTGAAGGGCTCCTCGGGGCGTGTGTACCCGGGGTTGTTCTGAGCCCATTGTGGGCACGAGCCATGGCCCGTTTGATTCTCTTTGAGGCCCACGAGCTGTGGGGCCTTTTGTGCTTGATTTCTCCGGGGTTTCTTTACTCGGCGCCGCTGCTGACGCGAGGCCGAGCATGATATCCAGGTATGCATTTTTTGGTGTCCACAAATGCCCCCCACCCAAGGGTAGCGCGGGCGAAGGATGATCCGGGCGGTGCCCGTGGGTGTACTTGTCCCTTTTCTCTTCGTCGGTGCCGACGGGGTGTCGAGGGCCGACCTGGTTGGTTGTTTGTTGGTCTCTTTGTTAGTGCCGACGGGATGTCGGGCACTGAAGTAGTATGTTGGTCTCTTCATCAATGCCGACGTGGTGTCGGGAATTGAAGCAGTATGTTGGTCTCTTCATCAGTGCCGAGGTGGTGTCGGGAACTGAAGCAGCATGTTGGTCTCTTCGTCTCTTCATCAGTGCCGACGGGGTGCCGGGAGCTGACCTGGTTGGTTGCCTCTTTGTCTCTTTGTCAGTGTCGACAGGATGCCGGGAACTGACCTGGTTTGTCGATCTCTTGGTCTCTTTGCCAGTGCCGACAGGATGCCGGGAACTGGCATGCTTTATTGTCTCTTTGTCTCTTCGCCAGTGCCGACAGGATGCCGGGAACTGGCATGCTTTGTTGTCTCTTTGTCCCTTCACCAGTGCCGACAGGATGTCGGGAACTGACCTGCTTTGTTGGTCTCTTGGTCTCTTCGTCAGTTCCGACAGGATGTCGGGAGCTGGCCTGGTTTATTATCTCTTAGTCTCTTTATCTCTTCGCCAGTACCGACAGGGTGTCGGGAACTGGCCTGGTTTATTGTCTCTTAGTCTCTTCGTCAGTGCTGACAGGGTGTCGGGAGCTGACCAGATTTATTGATTTCTTCATCAGTGCCGACGGGATGTCGGGAACTGAAGCAGCATATTGGTCTCTTATTCTCTTCATCAGTGCCGACGAGGTGTCGGGGACTGAAGCAGTTTGTTGTCTCTTTGCCTCTTCATCAGTGCCGACGAGGTGTCGGGGACTGAAGCAGTTTGTTGTCTCTTGTTATCTTTTAGTCTCTTCGTCAATGCCGACGGGGTGTCGGGAACTGACCTGGTCTCTTGGTCTCTTTGTCTCTTCGTCAGTGCCGATGGGATGCCGGGAACTGACCTGGCCTCTTGGTCTCTTTGTCTCTTCGTAAGTGCCGACAGGATGTCGGGAGCTGACCTGGTTTGTTGTCTCTTAGTCTTTTCGTCAGTGCCGACAGGATGCCGGGAATTGACCTGGTCTCTCGGTCTCTTTGTCTCTTCGTCAGTGCCGACAGGATGTCGGGAACTGACCTAGTTTGTCGTCTCTTAGTCTCTTCGTCAGTGCCGACAGGATGTCGGGAGCTGACTTGGTTTGTTGTCTCTTAATCTCTTCGTCAGTGCCGACAGGATGTCGGGAGCTGACCTGGTTTGTTGATCTCTTCTTGTCTGTTCTTTCTCCCTTTTTTTTGTACCACATTACCGATACAAGCGCCCTTTCGGGTTTTCGCCGGTACCGGCCCCCTCTTGCTTTTGCCCACGCGCCCTCTCGGGTTTTCACGTGGCGGGATACCCGATTTTGCCCGTAGCGCCCTTTCGGGTTTTCGCCACAGCCGGGTTGTTGCCATTTTTACCCTTGTCCCCGTGTAGGGACAAGTCCGGCGGGGTATCTCTATTTTTAACCCCATTTTATTTTTTATCTTTTTTTTTGACGAGTGAGTGATATGCGTGTGTAGGCTAGGGCACGAAGCCTTGCGCCGGAAGATAGGGTTCATTCGTTGGCAAGAATAGAATGCCAGCGCAACGGGAGAATTTATGCCGATTCAGACGTAGGGTCCGTAATGGCAATATTGTGCGGAGTGGGTGGCTAGGGCACGGGGCCTTGCGCCAGAAAGGGACTTATTCGTTGGCAAGGGGCTAATGCCAACGCAAAGATAGAGGTTTTACCGACCCGAGCGTAAGGCCCGTGACAGTACTTCTGTATGACGGGAGGTGGTTGAGGCACGGGGTTTCGTCCCTGGGAGGGTCTTGGCAGGGCAGTGGTGCCCTTGTCGGAGTAACGTTGCAGGGGTAGAGTTGTTTTCGCCCGTGCGGACGCTCGTCCGTATAGGATTGTGGGGAGGGGATGTTCCCGGGAAAACACCTATCATTGTACGTTTACTGACCCCCACCTCTGCATATGCGAGGAGATGCATACGTAGGTATATATACGTATATATATATGCATCTATATATATATATGTATATATATGTACATATATGTATGTATATATATATAAGTGTCTGTTTAATACTTCATATATATTTTGTTTCTCTTCTCCCCCTTTCTATTTTCTCCTTTCATCTCCTTTCTTCATCTCCTTCCCCCCTTTTTTACTTCGTCCCCCCCCATTTCCTTCTCGTTTTTTTGTACTTCCCTTTCCCTCCCTTTTTCTTCTTTTCCCTTTTTATTCTTTCTCCCTCCTTTTTCTTCTCTCTTTTTTTCTTTATTTCCCCCCTTTTTTATTCCCCATTTTTTTTCTCTCCCCACTTTCATTTCCCCCCTTTTTTTATTTTATTTTCCCCCTTTTCTATTTTTTTTCTTCCCTTTTCTTCTCCTTTTTTTCTCTCTTTTCCCCCTTTTCTCTTTTTTATTTTCTTTTCTTCTTCTTTTTTTTCTTTTTTTGTTTTCTATAAATAGGGGGGGCGGGGGCGATTCGAACGGTCACCCGTTTCGAACTGCCCCCCCTCCATTCCCTCTCTTCTTTCTCTCCGGTGACCGGGCGAACCCCCCCCTTTCTTCTCCGTCCCCGTCTTCTGCGTCGCCGACCGCCAGCACCACCGTCGCCGCCATCGTTGTCTTGGTGAGGAGAGGGTCGCAACGCCCCCCCCCCTTTTTCCTTCTCTTCTTCTTCCTCTCTTACTCTCCCTGCTTCTTTCATCCTCTTCCCTTCTTCTTTTCTCCACCGTGGACGGCGGCCGGGGGGCCCTCGCCCCGTCCGTCTCCACCTTCCTACCTCTTCCCTCTCCCTCTCGTTCTCTTCCCCTCCCCCTCTCTTCTTCTCCGTCGCCGGCGCTGTGGGTGGCCGGATGGACGCCGCTGGGAGCGGGCGTATGCGTGTCGGGTTGGGATGGTACCGGGGAAGACCCTTTAGGGCGTGCCGGGGGGGCGACTCAAAGGCGTGCCGGGGAGGCCGCCTATGGAGCGTGCCGGCGAAGGGCCACTCTAGGGTGTGCTGGGCGGCGAGGGGCACAAGTGTGCCGGTGAAGCCCAACGGAGTAGTGTGCCGGGGAGACCTCGGGGAGAGGTGTGTCGGTGACGACCCACGAGGGGGCGTACCGGGGAAGGCGCTCGCGGGGCGCGCAGGTGAAGGCACCAACCGAGCGTGCCGGGGAAGGCCGCTTGCAGTGTGCCGATGAAGGCTCGGGCGGGTGTGCCAGGGAAGGCACCCGCGGTGTGTGCCGGTGAGCAGAAGATGAGCGTGCCGGGGAGCGATCCTCCTGGGCGTGCCGGAGAAGCTGCCAGGAGTGCACCGGCGAAGCCCTCGGGGGCGTGCCGGCGAAGGTTGTTTGGGGCGTGCCGGTGAAGGCACCCAGGGTGTACGGGTGAGGGCAACTGCAAGGGGAGTTTTAGCCAAGGAAGAGGACCCCTTCGACCGGCGGGCTTCTGGTGTTGCCTCTCGGGGCCCACCATGCTTTGTTGGGGCCGTCACTCCTTGTGGACGCGCACCCGTGTTTTCCCTTACGCCTCTGGCCTAGGGGAAACTCTGCCGAAATTTTGTCAGAAATTGGCAATATTTTATTTATTTGACTTGTAGCAAAGCCCTTCTTTTACAGTCTTCCACTTCCTTTTGCATGTGGCTTATTCTGATCTTCTGTTTATGTATCTTTGCAGATAAATGGCTGCCCCAAGTGGTTCCTCTGCTCCTGTTGCTGCTATCGGTGCTGACCTTATCCCACGAGGTCCGGTGCCAGCAGTTACCTGGTTAAATGTAGAGGACTTGGATCGGGAGCATGCAGAAATAGCCGCTTTGGTAGAGTCATCTGACGAGGAGACCATGGATTTCCAGAGGCTTGCCAGAGTCGACAGCGGCTTCAAATTTGACCGGGTCACCGGGGAGTACAGGAAGGACTTCCCGAAGGACAAACACCTGGTTCGATTTCTGAAGCATTTTCACTCGCGGGAAGGGCGAGACTTCCGGGTCGTAAAGAAGGCTGAGCAGGCCATACTACAGGCCCGGGATAGCTTACTGTACAGCGTCCCCTGGAGTATTCCGATGTACCTGGTGGGAGAAGCCCGGGAGTGGAAGCCAGTTCTGGGGATCGAGGGGGTGCTGCCGACCGAAGACAAGCTGGTACGGGCGCCTCAATTTACTCCGGCAAGATGGGACCTGTCTGCCGGAAAGGTGCACAACAAGGCACCTCGATTCGGCCTATTCTTGGCTCCCTTGAAGTGGGGCTATAGAGAAGAGCCGTTCATCTTGGATTGCTTGGCCATCAGATTCAAGTACGAGCTGTCACTGGGCTGGTTTGGGGAGCTGAAGCTTCAGGATGCACACAGCTTCCGGGAGAGGGCGGTGGAGTTTACGGAGCACGTGCTGTTCAACTATGCTCCGCTGCTGGTTCGGGTCGGTGTTTATCATAGCGTGTACGCCTCCCGGTATGGCTACCCCATCTCCAAGGGTCTCTGCTGCGGCATGATAGAGGTATTCAGCGCGGAGACCAACACCTTCTACACGGCGGAGGGCGAGACTTCACTTGATTTGTGGAGTCTCAGTCAGCTGAGTGGCTTGCCTATTGACGGGGAGCCCTATGAAGAAGTATGCCTCCCCGACTTGATCAAGGATGAGACCAACGGGGATGGTTATTATTCTCTGGGGTATTCATATCGGTACCTCATGAAGGCGTACCGGGAGCTGTACCAGTGCTCGCACAAGGGAAAGCAGCCCGCTCGTGGGGACAGGAAGAGGGTACGCATGCCCTTGTGGCTGGAGTATTTCTATGACGGGCCGAAGCGGTATGAGGAATTCCCCTGTGTCGGTACCGCTGTCGCCCCCAAGAAGCGTGCAAAGCCCAAGCTCGATGTGAAGATCCCGTCTAGAGGGCGTCGAAGCGGGCCTAACCCGATGGGCTTGGATCCCCAGACCCACTGCGCCGCCTATCTCACGTACTGGCTATGCTCATTCGCCATGCCGTACGGCGATGAGACGGTGATTCGGCTGGATACCATCTACCCGGCATGTCAAATGGCGTGGGGTATCAGGCTGTCGCTGTGCCCGGCGACCCTTTGCTTAATTTACAAGGCCCTGGGGGATATCAGAACGCACCAGTTCCCGCGGCAGGCCCGGTATGTGTGCCCACTGCACTTCTTCAACGCGTGGGTCTGCTCGCTGTTCCCGGAGTTTGCGCCGCGCGTTCTCCAGGACTGGGGGCTGATGCCGAGGATGCTAGAATTTGCCAGTGCTGAGCCGGGCTCCACCTCCATGCGGATGTATGATATCCGGGGCCGGTTGACAACGGTTCCCCGAGATGCGGTTGGGACTATTCATTTCTGGACTCTGGCGGCACATTCGAGTCCTCTGGTGAACAACAGGAGGGAGTGCAAAGACGACCAGGTGGAGAAGTACGTCCACCCCATTAGCCAGGAGAACGTGATCCACCCGCTGCTGGAGCCGGAGCTGAGGGATTGGGCGTTGTCAATTCGCCCGAGCGTGCTGGTGTTCAGAAAAGGGGAGAACGTGTTGCTGGAGCCATATTACCCCTTCCAGTTCGGTCGCAATTTTGGGTATGACCAGCATATCCCTGCTTATCACGCACAGTTCGGCCTGCCCTTGCGGAGTGTTCGGGGGAGCTCAGTTCCTGAACATGCTAAGAGCTGGTGGGACTTCTTCCACCGGGCGGACTCCGCCTCCTTCAGAGTACCGGCCCCGGGTCGTGTTCCGCGAGTGACCCAAGATTATATCAAGTGGTGGAATAGCCGGACGGCCTTCTATCGGCTACACAAGACCGATTGCTGGGATGGGGCCGAGAGGAAGTTCCTTAGTCGGCAGCCGGTGCCGGTTCTTGACATTGAGCCAGACCATCTTCTTCGGCTCAGGAACAGACAGGAAAAGGAGGTGGCAGCATATATGATAGCTCGCCGGGAAGCCCGGGATAAGAGGCCGACGCCGAAGGTGGAGTTACCCCCGGTGGCCAAGGATCATTATCAGAAGACGCTGAGGGACCTGTGCCAAGTGGGGAGCGACCGCCTGGACCTCATCAATTATCCATTCCCCATGGAGGAAGAGGGGACTCCTGCCAGGAGCTGGCGTCCAGAGAGGGATTCGGCCTGCCCGTACCGCACGTTCATGAGGCGGGAGGAGAGGCAGCCCGAGAACTATAAGGATACCACGTGGCTATACGTCCTTCTCCGGGTGAATGGGATGAAGATCGAAGATCTGACGGCCTCCCTCCTGGGCAAGCGCCTGCACATCCCTTATTATTATGCTGACGGGTGGGGCATGGACCACTTTAATCTTTTCTGTCACCTCTCCTCAAAGAAGCACGCGGATCTGGCCAACCTTACGGACCGGTGCCAAACGATTGAAGACGTTTGCTGGCTAGTCCGGGAGGCGGCGCGTCGGGACAAGGAGACATCCCTGAGCTACTGGCCGATCACGCTGCGGCTGTACACTGGCCCTCATGGTATTCAGTCCCTTCTTGCTCTTCGGTTTTGTCTCTTAGCACTGCGGCCTTCGCGGTGAGTTGGGTACTAATCGTAAATGCATGTTCGTTCTTTCCCCTCTTTTCTTTGCAGACCATCCCGACAGCACGCAGATGGCCACGTACCGGAACCTCCTCCGGCTGGTGAAGAAGCCTGCGTATTTTGAAGCAGCGCCGCTGGCCCCGACCACGGCTCCTTTGCCCAAGGCTGCGAAGAGGCCCCGGGCTAAATCGCCTGTGAAGAAGGCGGTGGACGCCGCCAAGGCGGCTAAGCAGCGGGACACAAAGCGGAGGAAGACAGAAACGGCTAAGGCTCCGACGGCTGTTCCTCTGGCACCACTAGTCCCGTCTTTCGAGGAATTCGAAGCTGCCCGTCCCGAGCCAGGCCAACCCGCCGGTCCGTGTCCCCGCTCTTTAGTGTGTCTTTTGAATCTCCCCCCCCCCTTTTATTTTGGAGTGGAGTCCTGACACCTGGATACTTCTTTTGTCTCAGCTTCTATGGGAGAGCCCGTGCCCACGCCTGACATGGGTGAAGTTGCGGTCCCAGCAGAGGCGACCCCGGCGGCGGCTCCGGCTCCCTTGCCGCAGGCAACGGGAAGGCCCCGGGCACAGTCGCCCGTTAAGAAGGCACTGGCTGCTGCCAAGGTGGCAGGGCAAGAGACGGTAAAACGGCGGCGGACCGCGGCATCCCCGGCTCCGACGGCAGCCTCGCCGGTGGCCCCTGTCTTGTCTTTCGAAGAATTCGAAGCCACGCGGACCGAACCGAGCCACGAAGCTGGTGAGATTCATCGGCCGCCCGTGTCGTCTGCGGTCGACCGGCCTCCCGAGTTGGCCTCGATTCGCGCATGGCGACGATGCGCTTCTATCTCACGGGCGGCACGGAGGAACCGGCGCCCGTGTTGCTCCCGGGCGAGGGTACGGCTGGGACTCCCGAGCAGGCTTTGCCTGTTGAGGAAGCCCGTGGGTCATCTCGTGTCGCAGGAATTGAAGGGGGTAAATATTTTCGACTATACGGTTAGCTCCCCTTTTTTTTGTCCTGGGGGCCAGTAGATTCACCATGGCTATCTTCCTTTGCATGACAGGCGTTGCCGCGGCGGCCACCAAGTCATTGTGGCCTGATCTCGACCTCCCGACGACGCTGATATATGTGAGGAGGAAGAAGATCGGAGTGCAAGCCTCGCCTAGCCCGAGGGAGGACGTGCTAGACAGAGACTCTGAGGTGGAAGCTCCTCTGCCGGCCCAGGCCGAGCCGACGGCGGTCGAGTCTCCGTCTGGGGAAGAGGTAGATTACAACTACTCTTCCGACGAAGCAGCTCCTGACGAGGGCGTGTCCGGGGCATCGGAGCCGCCCGAGCCGGTCTTCGGGCCTCCCTTACTTGCTGGCTCCCCGAGCCTTATGGGGAAGACCGCTGTGAGTGTGAGCTTGTTTGGGCCGGCTCTCCCTTCCCTTTTTTTGTGATTGACTGACGACCTTATCCCCCCCTTTTTTTTAGGATTTTCAAGAACCGGCCGAACTTGAGGTCGCAGAGGAGGCTGCCCCGGCTGCGCTGATCGACCGCCCAACGGGGGTCGATGTCGGCATGGGCAAGTTGGCTCTTTTACTCGACGCCCTCCGAGAGGAAATGCCCGTGGAGCCCTCCGGTACTACCAGAGCGGCGGGCGAGCCTCTGGAGGAGGGGGAGATCGCGCCTGAAGGTAGCATCGTCCCAGCGGCTGAGGTGAGTATGCGGGCTCCGCGGTCTCCCTTTTTGCACGGTTTATTTTAGATGGCGAATAGCTGATTCCCATTCCCATGGTCAGGCGATGCTGATATCGGGGAAGGCGCCTGGCCGTATCCGGAAGGCCGTGGCCAAACGGAGACCGAGCATTGGCCCGATAGCGGTGGAGGGGCTGGCTCCAGTCTTGGGCTTGGAGAGAGAGAGCCTGGCTGCGCTCGTGGAAGCGGGACGTTTACCCCAGCTGGTGGTTCCGCTTCCGCCCTTCCCGAAACTCCCGGCTCAGATGGAGGACCCGCTCTTGCAGCAGATATTTGCGGGGCTCCGTGCGCATCTGGAGGGATCTCAGCCGCGAGGGAGGAGTTCATGGGTGGCGACTTCGGGCCTGGCCTTACTCGAAGCTCCTCCTCTAGCCGAGGTGACGGCCCCTGCACCCCTGCCCCTTGGAGCAGTGGCAGGGTCGGGCCAGACGGAGGCAGAGGGGGCAGGGGAACTCCAAACGATGGGGGCACCGGAGGCTTCGGCAATGGTCTCTTCCGTTCCCCAGGCAGTGGTTGGCCAAGAGTCTCTCATCGAGCTACGCCGGCCGGGCGACTTGACCCTCGCCCTTCCTTCATCTTCAGTGGCGGCAGATACCGACCTGTGGGCAGAGGTGGACAGCACCGTGGAATTCACTCCTCCGGTAGCGCCCTCAGTCAGCCATATGTCATCAGAAGCGCCCGTACGCCAAATGCTGATCACTTTACGGACCATGCTCCTCGCCGACCCTTCTCTGTCATATAGGGAGGTGCATACTATAGTGGTGCAGTTGACCGGGGCGTTGCAAGTGCTCAGCTGCCCGCTGGGAGAATGGTCGCGGCGGGTTCTGCTGCTGCTGAAGTATGTCAAGCGCCGCGAGTTCCTGGAGACCCAGGCTCCTGACGAACGTGCCGCCCTTGATGCTCAGGCAGACGAATACCTGCAGACCCTAAAGGCCCGACGCCATAGTAGAGAACGCCACGGAAAGGCCTTAGAGGAAGGCGAAGGCAGCGTTCGTTCCTTCAAGAGCCGGATCGAGAAGCTGGAGGGCTATCTCGCTGCGGCTAAACTTGGCCTCGCCGAGGCGGAAAGGGCGGTGGCAGAGGAGAGGGAAGCTCTTGCCGTCGCCGACGTTGAAATGGTGTCCGTCGAAGCGGAGCTCGCCCGTCTTGAGGGATTGAGGGGCCGACTGCGCGATATGACGAACTTTCCTTACGTCGGGATCCTCCCTCTCGAGGACATCTTCAGGGACATCGACTAAGCGTTGCATCCCTTAATTTCTCTCCCCTTTTTTTTAATGTAACACAGGGGTATACCCCGCATCACATGTAGTTTAATCCTCTTTTGAATAGAGCAAAGCATTTATGATTTCACGCGTTCTTTGTGTATGCATTTGTCTTCCTTACCCTTCTTTCTCTTCCTTGCATATTGTTTTCTCCTTCCTCTTCCCTCGCTCTTGTATCTTTTCCTCCTTTTTGTGTAGAGACCCATTGGCAGGGTATGAGTCTTTGCGGGGATTCACTTTGGGAGGACCAGGCAGGGACCCATGTCAGGGTACAGGAGAGTGCTCGCCTTCCCAGGGGGAGGACGAGGGGACCACTCCACCATACCGAGCGGGCAACTCCCTGGTTTTGCCGCAATATTGGAAGCGCGTGCTGGTCTCGAGTGAGGGGTGCTTGGCCAGAGACCCCTTTCGCCGTTCAGAGGTGGCGGATAGAAAGGTTTGTTTAGTCAGTGACTCAGACGGGAGGTCCGATCCAAAGGGGTGATCGCCGCCCGTGGAGGACGGAGAGAAGAGTTTGTCTAGTCAATGACCCAGACGTGAGGTCCGAGCCAAAGGGGTACTCACCGCCCGGGAAGGACGGAGAGAAGAGTTTGTTTAGTCAATGACCCGGACGGGAGGTCCGAGCCAAAGGGGTACTCACCGCCCGGGAAGGACGGAGAGAAGAGTTTGTTTAGTCGATGACCCGGACGGGAGGTCCGAGCCAAAGGGGTACTCACCGCCCAGGAAGGACGGAGAGAAGAGTTTGTTTCTTTCTTTTTAAATGAATTTTTGGTACCCCCGCTGATGCGGGGCGGTGACTGGAAACGGGGGGCGTTCCCCCTTTCTGGCTTCTCTTTTTTTCTTCTCTTTTTTTTTCTTTCTTTTCTCTTCTTTTTTTTCTTCTCTTTTTTTTTCTCTTTTTTTTCTCTTCTTTTTTTTCTCTCTCTTTTTTTTTTCTCTTTTTGCTTCTTCCTTCTTTCTCTTTCCATTTTTTTTCTTTTTTCTTTTTTTTGCTTCTTCTCTCTTTCTCTTTCTACTTTTTTTTCTTTTTTTTTTGCTTCTTCTTTTTTGTCTTTCTATTTTTTGCTTCTTCTTTCTTTCTCTTTCTATTCCTTTCTCCCTTTTTTGGAAACCCGGCTGGTGGCCAAATCGTTCGGACATTAATCACGTAAATCCGCCCCAAAATGGGGCGAAGAGTAATATTATTACCTGAATGGGGGCGCCGGAGCGTGGTACAGCCTCAAGTGCCTTCCATTAAGAGGCGAGAATTGAACCTCCCCGCGGTGGTTGACAATTACATAGGCTCCGCCTTCGTAGACTTTTTGGACTACGTAGGGTCCGAGCCAGTTCTCGTTTAGCTTACCTTTGGGGTTGGCCGCCATGAGATCTCTTCTCTTGACCAGGACAAGGTCACCCTTCTTGAATTCGCGTTCCTTGACGAGCTTGTCAAAGGCGCGTGCAATCCGGGCCGGGTAGACCCGGATATTCTGTTGGGCTTGAAGCCACTTTCCTTCCAGACTGGAGAGTTTGTCGAGCCTTCGCTCGGTGTTGGTCTGCCCTTCGGGGACAAGCCCATCCTGAATGGCGACCCTGAGGGACGGTATCTCCAGTTCGACGGGGACGATTGCTTCCGAGCCATGTACGAGAGAGAAGGGCGAGCAGCCCGTTGGGGTCTTGTATACGGTTCGGTACGCCCAAAGCGCTTCATACATTCTTCCTTCCCAGTCCCTTTTGTTAGGGCTAACAGTCTTGGCCAGGAGAGTGCAAAGTGTCTTATTGAAAGCTTCGGCCAGCCCATTGGCTTGTGGATTGTAAGGAGTCGATGTCCTCCAGTCAATTTTGTATTTTTCTGCTAGCCGGTAAACCTTCTGGTTGCGGAAGTGGCTGCCGTTGTCTGACACAATCCGGTCGGGCACGCCAAACCGGAATATAATGTTGCGGCGGACAAACCTGACCACAATTTCTCCGGTGACCTCCCGTAAGGCAACAGCCTCTGCCCAGCGGGAGAAGTAGTCGGTCGCCGCCAGAATGTATTTGCAGCCTGTGGAAGATGCGGGTAAGGGGCCCACAACATCTGTTCCCCATTGGGCAAACGGCCAACTGGGCGCGGTTGGGTGCAGTTGCACGGGAGGCCTCCTGGGTATAGTGGCATGCTCCTGGCATCTCTGACACGACTTAGCGTACTCGCAGCAGTCGTTGAACATTGCAGGCCAGTAATAGCCAAGTTTCTTGATTTCAATTTTCATTTTCGGCCCCGCCTGGTGTGCACCAAATGTCCCGGCATGGACCTCCTTCATAACTCTCCAAGCTTCTTCAATAGACAAGCATCGGAGGAGTAGCTTCTGCTTGGCATCGGCCACGGTCCGGAATAATATTCCGTTTCGGAGCTCATAAGAGTCCTTGGTTCTGACTAGCTTGATTTTCTCTTCCCTTTGCCTGGGTAGTTGCTGGTACTTGAACCACTGCATCAGGGGGTCTCTCCAGTCAAGTAGGTTGACGGCTTCTGCTGTAGCGACCTCTGGGTCCACTTCTTCTGGCTCTTCTTCTATCATGCTGGGCATCTGGCGCTGGTTTATTACTTGGATATGGAGAGATCCATCTGGAGGCACTGCCAGTGAGCTTGCCAATTTTGCCAATGCGTCGGCTTGTGCGTTCTCCCCTCTGGCGACATGGCCTATCTCGAGGAGGTAGAACCGCTCCATGAGCCGCTTCGCCTTAGTGTGATAAGGGAGCAGCTCAGGTTTCCGGACGTCAAACTGTCCCTGGACCTGTTTGACGACTAGCAGCGAGTCGCCGAACACTTGGAGCATTTTAATCTCCAACTGGAGGGCCACCTGGAGGCCGATGATCAGAGCCTCATATTCTGCCTCATTATTTGTGCAGGGCTTGCTAATGCAGCAGGAAGTATGCATGACCTCTCCGTCTGGGGATTTGAGGACGATGCCTGCTCCGGCTCGTACCTTGGCGCGCCCGGACGGGGTCGCTTCTGTTCTTGAAGCCCCGTCAAAGTAAAGCTGCCAGATGGCTTGTTGTATTTGGTCTACCTCTAGTGTTTCGTCTTCAGGTAGTTCGGTGGCCAAAGGGGAGTCTTCGGGCACGGGGTGTGCTGCGAAGAAATCCGCGACGGCTTGTCCCTTGACGGCCTTCTGTGGCACGTAGGTGATGTCAAACTCCATGAGTAGCACGGCCCACTTGCCAAGGCGCCCCTTTGGGACTGGCTGGAAGAGGATGTGCTTAATGGGGTCGGCCCTGGATATTAAGCTGACTTCATGGGACAGCATGTAGTGCCTCATTTTCTTGACTGCGAAGACCAAGGCAAGGCAGATCTTCTCAATCGGGGTGTACTTAGCCTCTGCACCCACCAACCTTCGACTGAGATAATAGAGAGCCTGCTCTTTTCCCTCATCATTGTTCTGGGCAAGCATTGCCCCCAGTGAATATTCGGTGGCCGCTATGTACAGAATCAGCGGTCTGCCTTTGACAGGTGCCCCCAGGACAGGCGGGGTCTTCAGGTACTCCTTTAGCTGGTCGAACGCGTGCTGGCATTCGTGGCCCCAGCTGAAGGGTGCATTCTTCATCATCAGTCTGTGGAAGGGTTGGCAGCGCCCTGACAGGTTGGAGATGAACCTGCGGATGTAAGCTAAACGCCCCTGCAGGGACCTCAGCTCTCCCAGACTCTTCGGAGGAGGCAACTCCTGGATAGCCTTTATCTTCAGGGGGTCGATCTCGATCCCTCTGTGCGGACAATAAAGCCGAGGAATTTCCCGCTGGACACGCCAAAGGCGCACTTCATGGGATTCATCTTCAGCCCGTACTGCCGGAGCCTTTGGAAGACGACCCTGAGGTCACTCAGGTGCTCGTCTCTTTTCTTGGTCTTGACGACCAGATCATCAATGTAGCACTCGACCTTGCCGTACAGCAGCTCGTCGAAGATCTTGGTCATCGCCCGCTGATATGTGGCACCGGCATTCTTGAGGCCGAAGGGCATCCTCTTGTAGTGAAATATCCCTTTGGGTGACCGGAAAGCTGTATGGACCCGGTCGTGGTCGGCTATCCAGATTTGGTTATAGCCGGACGACCCATCCATGAAGGACAGGGCCTCGTGGCCAGTGGTTGCGTCAATCATCACTTCGGTGATAGGCACCGGGAAGTCATCTTTCGGGCAGGCTTTATTCAGGTCGCGGAAGTCCACGCAAATCCTGATCTGTCCATTCTTCTTTTTCACTGGTACAATATTGGCCAGCCATGTGGTGTATTGATTTTCCGCCACGAAGCCGACATTTATGAGCTTGTCGACCTCTTTGCAGATCTGGCTGGTTAGCTCCGGCCTCATGCGCCGGGGAGGTTGCTTCACTGGTTCCACCTTGGGATCGATGGACAAGATGTGCTGAGTCACCTCGGGGCTGAGTCCGGGCATTTCTTTGTAGTTCCAGGCAAAGCAATCCCGGAACTCTTGCAGCAGTTTTATGTATTGTTCTCTCTCACGAGGGGGTACGAGAGCACTTAGAAAGGTCGGCCTGGGGTCGCCTTCCGTGCCGAGGTTGATCTCGATCAATTCGTCAACTGTGGCCTGGCCGCCATTTTCAATTTCCGGCGGGGCTGGCGACAAATCGACGAAGTCTTGGTCTTCATTGTCTTCGGGCTCGAGGATGGCGTCCTCGTCTTCTTGTTCATCATGACTGGGCATGGAGGCTGCATTCACCCCGCAGTCCTCCTGGGCCGTAGCCGCCGGGTCGGTGAGGTCCGCTGGTGCAGAAAGGCACGGGGCCACCTCGGGGTCTTCTGTGTACTCATCGTAGACGGCTCGGACGGGGGCCGGGGCAGCCGCATCTTCAGGGGCCTGGTAGTGGATGGACACGGTGTAGGCTCCTGCTCTGGGGCTGTCCGCCACGTGGGGGCGTGGCGGGGCTACCACATAGTCCCCCATCCTGAGCTCGTCCCTTTCAATGAGGTCTTGGACAATGTCTTTGAAGACGTAGCAGTCTTCAATGACGTGACCCAGCATCTGGTGGTAAGGGCAAAATAGTGGGTCCCCGCTTCTTCGGGTGTCTTGCGGCCTCTTGGACCGTGGGAGGGAGACCTTGCCGTAATGGCAGGCCCAGTCAAAAATGCCCCGGGTCTTCTCTCTCGGAAAGGAATAAGGCTTCTGCAGCTTCTCTTGGAGTGTCAGCCCTTGCCTGGTTGGCCGCTCGGTCAGCGAGCTTGCCATGTCTCTCATTTCCCGCCTTGACAAGGCGGGGGTGTTGGGACTGGTGCCTCGGGGCCGAGGCATCCGGCCGCCCCATGGGGGGAGGGAGCCCTGGATCAGGTCGGCGACTAGCGAGGTTAACTCAGCCAGCCGCCTTTTTAGCATCTCGATCTCCCGTTGCTGCCTGTGGTACAAGGCGTACATGACGGGGTCGTATCGAGGGGAATTCGGAGCATGGCCCATGCTGCTGCTCCTTGCTTCGCCGGCCGGCCGGGGTGGAGGTGCCTCGCTGGTGTGCCCTCTCGAGGTCGACACTTCGGAGGAGGAGGGGGTCTTCTCCAGGCAGCGGCGGCGGGGAGGTTTCCAAAGGAAGACCTCTTCGTCTTGTGCCTCCTGAACCGGAGGCCCAGGATATGCCTCTTGACAGGCTTCCCGCGAATCCGTAGCTTCTGCGGGGTCATCGCCGGACCATGTCGAGACTGATATGACGTCAGTCTCGTAATATTCCTCTAGTGAAAAGCCCAGACCGGGGTGCTTGGTGATTTTCAGCAACCGTCGATCCAGGTTTGGTGGGTTCCACATTCTTTCAAACATTTCCTTCCGGCTGGAGGGCAGGTAGGGAGGAATCTTCTGCTTTCTGACCATTCTGGTTGCTCGGTCAGTCATGTGGGGAAGTCCCGTAATGGGGACGTGCGGGTCATGCAGCTCGTCAGGGAACCGGCAATCATCGTCTTCCCTGACTGGTTTCTCCCCGGCCACATAGAAGATAGTGGGCGGCCCCTCAGGGTTAGGCACCTCGAAGGTTCTCAGTTGTTCAGCTGCTTGGCATTCAATTTCCGCTATCGGCTTGACGATCCCTGGCGGGACCCTGACATCTTCTAGCAGGTCTTCGAGGCAGGGTGCCCCCGATGTGGGGTAGATGGCGAGAGGGGCTGCCCTAAATACCCCTTCTTCTTGTGCAATAAATGGTACATGTGGAGGAGCCACATAACCCGGGGGTGGCGGAGGGAACCAGCCACTTAACTCTGCTTTCTTCTTTCCCTTGTCTCGGGCAGCTTGAGGAGCTTGCTTCGCCTTTTCCAAGTACAGATTAGCATCTGACAAGTGACACTCGAACACCTCTAACGGGTGGAGGTCGGCAAAGATTCTAACTTCCTTTCCCTCGCAGGGGTACTTGATGCATTGATGCAGAGTGGAGGGTACCACCCTATTTTGGTGTAGCCAAGGCCGACCAAGCAACGCCTTGTAGGAAGTGCTGGCGTTGATGACGTGGAACTGGACCTTGGTGGTGAAGTCATCAAAGGTCAAGTTGAACTCTGCAACCCCCATGGGCACTTCACATTTCTGGTTAAAGCCAGCAATCTTGACATTTTTAACCTCAACCAGGTGTACGTCGAAATAGTGTTTCTGGTACACCCGGTAAGGGAGTATATTCACTGCTGCCCCTGGGTCGATCAGGACCCTATTGATGGGCTGGCCATTCAATTGCCCCTTCATGTAGAGGGGTCTGTTGTGACTGCAGGTCGGCAGGAGCATGTCCTCTTCTGTAAAAGTCACAACTACTTCGGGTGCTATTTCTGCCAAACTGGCTTCAAGGTGGGCTGGCGTCTGGAGTGCGGCGATGATGGCTTGCCGTGTTTCTTCACCTAAAGACAGCATCTCCCACACAGTGAACCGGGTCGGGATCTTCTTGAGGTGTCTGACTATCCGCTCGGCAGCCCGCACCTTGAGCAACTTCATTTCTTCGGGCTTGCCGCGCCTGCTCCCCTCCTGAGGCTGGGGTGTCTGATCAGGGGACGCCTCCTTTGCGGGATCTGTTGTAGCCTGTTGAGCGGGCGGGGCCTGTTGGGTCTCCTCCGCTGCTCGCATGAATTCGGCGAGGTTTGGAGTGCCGCCGAATTCTTCCTCTGGCCGGGCAGGAGTTGCAGCTGGTAGAGCTTGGGGGATGCTTACTTTACTGGTCGCAGAGGACCCCTGGGGGTGCGCCCGCCTTCCTGCTCGAGCTGACAGGAACTCGGCGAATGACGGGGCGCCTTGACTCTTGGTGCCTCCGGGGTAGAGACCTGACGGGGGAGGGATCTCGGTGCCTCGGACCTCGGGCTCGGGAGCCTGGTATGGTTGTTCCCCCCTGAGCATGATGTTGAGGCTGCCCTGGGGAGGGCGCCCCCACTTCCTCCCTGACCTGGTGGCGTGCTGGGAGGTGGATGCTTCAGCTTGACTCACCTCTGCTGGTTCATGGGGTGGGTCTTCTTCTTTTTCTTCCAGGGAGAGAGCGGTGTCGAACAGCGCCGAGAGGGTGTTGCAGGCGAGGCCGACCTCCTTCTTCTTGTTGCCCCTGGGTCTTCTCTTCTTCTTCTTCTTCCCTGCCGTGGCCAATGGCTGCTCCTGAGGGAGCTCACCCCACAGGGGAGGCTCTTTTTCTGTTTCGGCTTTTGTTTCTGGAGCCAGCTCGAGTGATTCGAACTCCTCCCAGGGGACATATTCTTTTAGTTCCACGGGCTGGATTTTGGGCTGTTCATAATCTTCAAGCCCGTCAATAATAGCCTGTAGTTTCTCGACCGCCGGGCTGGCTTTCTGGGGCATTCGCAGCGGGACGGAGCTCTTCTTGTTGTGGGTAGGCCGCCTCATGACCAGCCTGGGGGCCGTGTCATGGCGAACCGGGCTCGCCGGTGGTGGTACCGGCAAGGGTTTCACGTCCCTTAGATGAATCCCTGGGGCGGACCGAGGGATGCGTGCCTTTCTATTTCTTCCGGGCACCGTCTGCCAACCCTCTTGATCTTGGGCCGGGGCCAAGATAAAAGTCTCATAAGTGGCGCGGGCACAGGCTTCCGCCCACTCTTCTGGCAACTCCTGATATAGTGAGATCATATTGACGGAGGAGGCTATGCTGGGCAGCTCGTGTGGCTGCGGGGGGTCTACTTTATGCTCCCCCATGTCCAGCTCCCCGTCCTTGATTAAGGACTCAATAACGTCCTTGAAGACGTAGCACTCTTCGATAGTATGCCCGAGCACCCGGTGGTACATGCAGAAGCGCGGGTCATCCTTCTTCTTCAGGTCGCCAGGCCTTTTCGGCTCTGGCAGTGTGATTTTATTGTAGCTGGTTGCCCACTCAAACAGGAGCTTGGACTTATCCCGGGAGAAGGAATATAACTTGTTTCTCATCTTCTCTCTCAGCGAGGGGCCTTCCCGCCGCTCAGTGGTTCTGGGCGGCGGAGGGTTGGCCGCTCCCTTGGCTTTCTCCTTCTGCTTTTCAAAAGCCTGGAAGTCTAGTGCATGCACCTCCGGGGGAGCCGGCTTCTTCTCCGCCTGCCTGGCCCTCTGGCTTGACATGGCTGGGGTGGAGGAGTATCGGGCCAAGAATGCCTCGATCTCCGCTACCACATTGTTCAGGCGGTCAAATGTTTTGACCTCAGTGCCGATCATCCTCTCTAGGATTTCTTTCTTTAAGTTTTGCTTGCAAATCTGCACTGCGTCCTCCTGATGCGGGGGGCGTTTGCACCTCATACTAAGGTTCCTCCATCTTTTAATGTAGTCGAGGGCCGACTCATCATTCTTCTGCCTTGTGGCGTAGAGTTCAGCCATGATAACTTCTCTCTCGGCAACATAGAACCTTTCCTTGAACTTCTTCTGCATGTCGGGCCAATCGGCCACCGACCCGGGTGACAAGCCGGAGTACCATTCAAAGGCAAGTTCGGTAAGCGTTGAGCCGAAGAACTTCAGGAGGTAGGCCTCATCAGCAGCCAGGTCTCCCATGACGTTCACATAGTAGGCAATGTGCTCTCTGGGAGACCCTTGCCTGTTGAACTTTTCAAATTTCGGCGGCTTGGTGACGCCAGCCGGCAACTTCCTGGTAGCATAGTGAGCCGTGTAGGGTACCCGGTAGACGTCGAAAGGCGTCTGATCCCCATCGCCCCTCTCGGCCAGCTTCATCTATATCATCTGCTCGAGCATCAACCGGCTGACTGCCGCCGGGTCGACTGGGCTTGGGTAGAAATGAGCGGGCTGCGCGCTCGGAGTGGCTACCACGGTCGCTCGGGGGGCATTGGGGGACCCTTGTGAGAGTGGAGCCTGTGGCGGGGTCACTGCTGTGCAATGTGCTTGCTGCGGTGGAGCGCCCCCGAGAGGATCGAGGGCCGCTGGAAGAGCTGCCCCTGAAGACTGCCCCCTGTCCCTGGGTTCCTCGGGTATAACCTCGGTCTGCCAGGACATTGGGGGTGGTGTGTTTCGCTCATTCAGCTGCTTTTTAAGTGACTCGATTTCCTGCTGGAATCGTTGTATCATGAGCAGCATTGTAGGGTCAGCTGTGGGAAGACTAGGCATGCCCCCTGTCTCTCCGGCCGGGGCGTCCTCGGCTGATGTCGAGGGTTCGCCACTCGTGTCGCCGGTGGTGACCACATTGGCCGTGAGGGCCGCAAGGGGCTCTTCAGGTAAGGTCCCTTCGGTGCCTACGGGTGTCGCGCCGCCTGCCGCTCTCCCTCTTCTAGTAAGGGGTCCCGGTCTAAAGGCTATTCTTGCCAATTCTTCCGGGTCGGTGGGTAAGGCCCCATACCGACCATGAACTCCTGCCATATTGCAGGTGAACGTGTGCCATTTCTTACTCTTATTTCTTCTTGACGCCCTCCTGGACGATCTTCCTGGGAATGTCAGCCTGTCGAAGACCGACCGTCGGGGCAGCGCTTCCTCCCGTACAGGGGACTGGCGCGGCTCCTCCTGGCGGGTCCTCGACTCCATGCTAGGTGCGGGTTCCCCCTTTTCTTCCTGGAAGGCGGAGGCCATTGCCCCCAGTAGTCTCTGGCGGCCGGCGGGGGTGCTACTCGGGCCTCGGAGGTAGTTCCTCATGGCGTGCTCGACCCCTTCCCACTCCTGGTCAGGGAGAGCGGCCTGGGGTTGCGCGTCGATGACAGCGGCAGGAGGGGAATAGGCCGTGAGAGCCGGGCGGGCGGCATTGTGCCGGCGCCCTCGGCGACGACGATGAACATTCTCGGACGGCACCGGGATGACAGGTGCCGGTCGGAGAGTGGGGGTCACTACCTCAACCCTGTCATCGCGTCGGGCCCTCCTGGGGCGGAAAGTGCTGGGCCCTGCCTGGGCGGGTGCAGTGGGCTGGGTCTCCTTAGGCACCCAGACTTGCTTCAGTTTAGCCGGCCGGTGAGCCGGCGTCCTCTTTGGTGCCCCGGCTGGGGTCGCGGGCGCTGCCCTCTCTTTTAGCTTCTCCAGTCCCTGGAAAGAGTTACGGACCGGGACGGTCGAGACGACGCGGTCCGGCGCCGGTTGGGACTTCTGTCCGTCTAGGCGGACTCGGAGGGCTCCAACAGTCATTGACTTCCCAGAGTTGGAGATGCGGCACCCTGAGCCGGTGCCGGTGCTGTTCCTCCGGAGCCTCCTTCGATGGGACGTCGACCCCTGGTGGGATGGGCCGGTAGTGTGGTGCACGTGGTGCACGTTGCAGCTGAGCGTCGCTGTGGAGACGCTATTGTTGTCTTCGGCCACAGCTCAGCCGGCAGCAGCTCCCATGGCCCCCGGGGCGGGGGCGTTGATCTGCGCATCCTCGGGCGCTTCCACGTCGAGGATCTCGGCGAAGGCCACCCCCAAGAAGTTGGGGAAGCCCACAGTGGGAGGGAAGCTCCCGAAGGTGAGGGGCACCGCCAGGTAGCCGCCTCGAACGTGGTTCTGGACGGGCTGAGGGCCGCAGACGACCGCCATGGTTGGTTCCATGATGTCTCTCTCTTTTTTTTCTGCATTTAAGAAAGTAGCACAATTAGTATTACAAGAAGGGGGCCGCGGGGCCCCTAATTTCGGCAAAGAGATGAAGGGTGGATCCGTCCCACCGGGCGTGCCAGAGTTGTGGAGGCACTTTTTCCACTTAGTTGTTCTCTCGTTTGTTTGTTCGTTTATTGAGTGCGTGGGCTTGCCAGTCACCGGGGTGACGATTTATTTGGGCTCCGAAGAGCCCAAGGTGCGCTCGATCTGACTTCGTCAGATGATTGTGTGGTTCGTGTCGGGACCGAATCCCGTCGCGCCATGAAGGTCACGACGTCATTTACATCCCCCATACGAGGGAATACCCTTGATTAATTGCCGAAATTGGGGGCCCCGCGGCCGAAAAGAATAATACTAATTGAGAGAGAGAGAGGTAGGGATAGGTCACACTGGGGGTTGTATTCAGACCGCAAACCGTCGGCCATGTCGGTCACTCGTGGATCTTTTCATGTTCGGACACGGGTCCGTGATGGAAACGCGACGGGAAGACTGGGACGAATCCATTCAAATGTATGCCGAGTATACGGCAATTTTAATGATGACTAGGGAGGCGTCCGGAACGAGAAAACAAATCCGGTCCGATTAGGATGTCGGCCCGAGGTTAGATCAAAGCCTGGCCATATCGGGGTAATTCCCGAGACTCGGGCTTGACCTGAAAGGGCGGCGTCGTTATTCCCTTTTGCCCCGGGTCACGGGGAGAGATGGGGAGGCTGCGGTGTAGGCCTTAGCGTCTTTTATCTGGGGTTTTCTTAGTTATATCCTCTAGGATTTATGATTCGATGTTTACTGTTTGTTCGTGCCTTTGTCCGGGTTGATTTTTTTCCTTTTTTTTATTCATGATCATTCTTATTATTGTCATTTGTTTATTATTTATCTTTTTATTACCCCTCCCGCCTCTTTTATTGTGATTAATATTGCTCATTCGGAGTCCTTTAATTAGCGTAATTTTTATTAATTTATTTGCTATTGTTAATGCCCTTATCAGGTTGTATATGTGCATAGATGTAGTGTGCCGGCGAAGGGAAGGTAAGAGTGTATCGCTGAGAGGCCCAGAGGGCGTGCCGCTGAAGGCCAAAAAGGGGCGTACCGCTGAAGGTCAAAGGAGCGTACCGCTGGGGCTCAAGGGAGTGTACCGCTGAAGGTTCAAGGGGCGTGCCGCTGGGGCAATTAAGAGTGTACCGCTAGGGGGTTTGAAGGGCGTACCGCTGAGGGTTTAGAGGGATGTACCGCTGAAGGAGTTAGGCGAGTGTGCCGCTAAGAGGTGAGAGAAGTGTGCCGGCGAAGGGGCCAATCAGAACGTGGGGGTGGGTATGAAGTCTGTACGTTCCCCCAGGCTCGAAGTCTATACGTTGCCAAGCCTAAAGTCTGTACGTTGTAACGTGAAGTCTGTACAGTGGCTGGGGGTGTACCGGCGAAGGGAAGGAGTGGCGTACCGCTGAAGGTTGACGGGGAGCGTACCGCTGAGGGCAGAAAGGGCGTGCCGCTGGGGGTTGAAAGGGACATGGGGATGGCCTGTGCCGCTAAGGGCCAATGAGGGCGTGCCGCTGAAGGTTAAGGGGAGCGTACCGCTGAGGGCAGAAAGGGCGTGCCGCTGAAGGCCAATGGGGCGTGATTCTAGAGGCCCGATCAGTTTTGGATCATTTGTTTTAAGGCTTTTCTTTTGTTCTTATCTTAACTTTCGTGTAGTTTTATATAAAACTCTTCCCTTGTTCTGTTTTGTTCGGTTCGACCTCTTTTCTTGCGGGTCGGACGTTCGGGCTGCCGGGTAGTTAATTAGTTCGGTTCAGTTCCCGTTGTGGTGCCAGCAGTGGTTTGATGAGTTGGAAGGTTTCATTAATTATCCTGCTCGTTTGTTGCCTCCTTTTGCCTCTTTAATTGTTTATTAGTTTCTCACAAAAATTCGGCAGCATCTCCCCTTGACCCGGGGCGTAAGGGAGATACAGGGAACGCGCCCACGTGGGGTGGCGGAACCCTACAACTGGAGGTGGGCCCCCGAAGGAGCAACACCTTTATAGGGCCTCGGAAAACACGAAGGAAAACGACAGACTGAAGGCCTCTAAGGGGCATGGACTGGGGCTGGCCAAGGAGCGTGCCGCTGAAAGGGGGGGCTGGAGAGTGTGCCGCTGAGGGCTGAAAAGTGTGTGCCGCTAAGGGTTGAACAGGGGGGTGTACCGGCCAAGAGCCAAAGGCTACAAGTGTGCCGGCCAATGGCTAATTGGGTGTGTGTGCCGCTGAGGGCAGAAAGGGGTGTGCCGCTGAGGGCACATGGGGTGTGCCGCTATGGGCCAAAACTGGGTGTGCCGCTGAAGGCCATTGGGTGTGTCGGCCAAGTGTCGGAAAGGTGCATCACTGGAGGGGCCAAACAGAGTGTGTAAGCAACTGGGGGCCTTAGAAGCCATTCAGGGAAAAGAAAGAGGATTCAAGGTCAGGGGTAGGCCACTTGGTTACTGGATATTCGAAGAGGGGGCAAGGGTCTCCCCCTCCCCTGGGCCAGTGAGCACAACGGAAGGCCATGTAGGGGCTTGAAGGATTCATGAGGCCAAAGCTCATAGGAGAAATCACCTCGACATGAAGACCCCAAAAACACCGGAGAAATGGGGAGACGGAGGGAGAACGAACAACCCCATAAAAAAAGGACCGCGAGAGCTAGCGCAAGCCAATAAAACTCATAGAGAAACCCAAAGAGGGTGATTTTCATTTATGGGGAGCCAAAGGCCAAAGCCCTATATGCACATTATAGAGGAAATGCCCAAGACGAGGCCATGGACAAAGGAAAAGAGAAACCCAAAACAAAGAACAGGAGGAGGAATGGAATACGAAAGGGAAGAAAGCATTGGGGCCCAAAAACCCTGGCCATTGTCCCTAACCCTCTCCCCCATTACATTGAGCTTTCTCCCTCTCCCTTACTCTTGCTTCTTTCCGATGGTCGTCGGAGGGGGCTCACGCCCGGAGGGCCTCTCCTTCTCTTCTCTCCTCTGTCTCTCTTCTTCTGCCCGAGCTCTTCCTTTCTATCTCTCCTCACCCTTTTGTTGAAAGCAGAGGGTCTTTTATACTTCAAACAGCCGAAACCTTCGAGCCCGGCCGTTGAAGGCGGGAAGTGGCCTTGTGATGATGGCGTTTGACCTGCCCCGTCCTCGATCGTCAAGGGGGGGGGGGGGAGTAGCCTGCGTGGCCCAATGGACGGTTGCCACCTCGGACGGCTCACTGCGCGCCAAGGAACCGTAGGGCATGGGCTGCACGTCGTCTTGCCGTTGAAAAGCTTCAACGCTGTGCCACTGGCGGGCTGAACAAGCGTGCCGCTGGAGCCCCTGAGGGCGTGCCGCTGGAGGGCTTCAAATGGGCGTGCCGTTGAGGAGCCAAAAAGGCGTACCGCTGGGAGCCCAAATGGGCGTGCCGCTGAAGCTCACAGCAGGCGTGCCGCTGAATAACCCCCTTGGGGGTGTACCGCTGAAGGCCCCCCCCTAGGGGGGTGTACCGTTGAAGACCCCCCCCTGGGGGGTGTGCCGTTGAAGGCCCCCCCTTAGGGGGGTGTACCGCTGAAGGCCCCCCCCCCCAGGGGGGTGTGCCGTTGAAGGCCCCCCCCAGGGGGGTGTACCGTTGAAGACCCCCCCCCCAGGGGGGTGTGCCGTTGGAACCCCGAGGGGGTGTGCCGCTGAAGGGCTCCTCGGGGCGTGTGTACCCGGGGTTGTTCTGAGCCCATTGTGGGCACGAGCCATGGCCCGTTTGATTCTCTTTGAGGCCCACGAGCTGTGGGGCCTTTTGTGCTTGATTTCTCCGGGGTTTCTTTACTCGGCGCCGCTGTTGACGTGAGGCCGAGCAGGTTATCCAGGTATGCATTTTTTGGTGTCCACAGTCTCACCCTCACATCTCACACACAGTCAACTTACCCGACCCCGGGTAAGATATTCGAGGGCTCGAATATTTTACCCCCACTCGAAAAATAAAGAGAGCCTTAGATAATCGAATAGGAAAATTCATGTTAATTAATTCTCAGGTAAGAAATCCCCTTTTTTTCACTTGTTTCTGCTTTAGAAAATTGTTGGGGTTATCTTAATCGAGGTGGGATAGATTATTCTAATATTTTGCTGGAATGAATTATTATAGAGAAATCAGGGCTAGCAAATTAGGATATTCTATCGGCCTTGTCAAACTATTTTTTGCTAATCCACTAGATAAACCATCTTATTGGACCGTACAGGGGCACTCAAGGTTCAAAAAAAATGCTGTAGAAGATGATCATTATATTTGTAATAACATACATAATTTTTATATAGATGACGTTACTTTTAGAACACCTCTAATTTACTAGTACATTGGTTGTAAGAAAAATAATACACTTAGTGGCCCTATTAAGTCGTGAACTCAAGATATCAGATGCTCTAAGTTAAATCCTAAACTAACCATGTTAGATTCTGAACTATCAAAAAAATATTATTTTTTGAACCTCAGTCATGGGTCAATGATTCATCGTCGCCCTTTACGATGGAGTGGTCATGAGTTCGATTCCATTCCTCAACGTGTGGGGTAATATCACCTGCCCTCGAAACATTTGCACCCGACTGTTAGTTAGCGAGATCATCCATCCATAATTTATGAAAAAAATTGAAGAACATCAATTTCTAGCTAATTAGCGGAATCACACATCCCTAATTTACTAAAAAAATTGAAGCTCCTCGTGTCTCACGATCTAGTTATCAATAGGTCACGTAACTCAAAAAAAAATATTATTTATTCAAAATTGACCCAAATCTCTAGACAACTTAGGCACCTCACCACGGCTCGTGGAGCCGTACGCCCAACTGTGTATTAAGATATGTAACTTACTTTGTTAATGATTTATTATTAATGAGAAAGTTGTGCAACTTATCAATGATGGTAAAAACACTGATGGGAAAAACTTCACAGTTACATTTTGATTGTTAGTGATGAAATATGGAAATTTTAAGAGATTATTATTACCAAAAAGTTTAAATAGGGGTTTTTTTACGTGAAAATCATTGTTAGAGGTTAATTTGTAAAAAAAGTCATTCTTAAAAATGTATTAGCGGATATATCACTGTGTAAATTTAAACTAAATTTATTTGCATATATATCACTTCTTTTTACCAATAACTTGTAAAAACATTACGCTTAAATGACATTTATATATTATTTGAATTAACCCAATGATATGTCTGCTAATATATTTCTAAGAATTATTTATTTACAAATTCACCTCTAACAATAATTTTCATGCAAAAATTGTAACGACCCGATAATCTGATTACTGGTAAGGCCCGATAACCCGAGACTCGCACCGCCACCCACGAGTCCGAAGACTCGGAAGGATTAGAAGGATGGTGTGGAAACTACACAAGTATCACAAGTAATTGCAGAAATAAAACAGTTTATTATTAAGCAGAAAATAAATTAACATTCTACATGGTCCACAAAATAACAATAAAATAACAACCGTATTCCACAACTAGTACAGATACAAGAAAGGAAAGTACAGCTACACGAGGCATACCCCGGCTCTGACCTCTGGCACTACCTCTGGGCACCCGCACCACGCTGCGCCCCAGACGCGCTCCCCTGGGGCGACGCCTCACCTGAAACACGGTGAAAACACGCAGGGAATGAGTCTCGGAACAAGACTCAGTAGGGATCACTCGAACCCTACCTCGTAAAATGGGAAACCACTACGCTAGCGGTAGGAGAGTACCTCGGAAAGGAAAGCCTTGTACTCTACAAAACAAAGGTCCTACGGCACGTAAACCGGCACACATGCCACGGTGAGACAACCGAAACTCAACGGTCGACCCGACAAACCCGAAGGTCAAAGCCACGAAACTGACAGTCTGACACTCCGCACTCGACAGGAGTACCTCCCACTAGAAGCACAGTCGGCATCGTCCCCTGACGACTTACACCGCACCGCAGGTGAATTACCTGACGTGGTAGCGCCTACCCAAGGCACGAACACCACACAAGTAACCACAAACAAGTGACTAGCTGGGGTCACGCCCGTCGACGTGGGTCCAACCGCCCCCAACCACGTGTGCACACACAGACCGCGCGTCCCTGGTCTGGCCCTCTGACCGGTTTTCCCCTCAGCCGGACTCTGGCTGCAAGACGTGGGGCCCGACGGCAACCGGTCCACAAACCGCCTCTAAGGGTAAGCCCGTACACCACTCCCTGGTGCGACCAGCACTGCGTACTGGTAGGCTACGACTAGTGGAGGGTCACTGAAGGAGTATACTCTCAAGTCACGAAAAATGACGCCCGCATCCGACGACGCACGGGGATCACCCCACGCACCGGCCCCGTCGCACGGTGGCCACAGTAGGACTAAATACGGGGTTGCAGCCCTCTCGGGGCAACCAGGCACCTAACGGTCCATCCCTAGACCGTCACAGGCACGTGACGGTCTTGGCGGGACCGTTACAGGAAGCCTGACGGTCCTATGCAGGCCGTCACACTTTCAGCGCAAAGCGAAGCGTAACGCGCCTGCCCTGGCGCGTTACAGATTGTGACGCCCCCACGCAGGCGCGTCACGGGGTGTGACGGTCCGACGTCGGCCGTCACATTGCCTGGGGTTTCAGACGCTCAAAAGCGCCCTGACGCGCCCGCCCCGAGCCGTCACATGAATGTGACGCACCAGGTCTGGTGCGTCACATGCCTTGACCCCCAACGGTCAAAACAACGGTCATAAACCAACGGTCGGATGCCTCTGACGGCCCACCCCAGGCGCGTTACACGCCTGTAACGGTCTATCGGGGGCCGTCACACCCCCAGCCCCCAGCTGGTTAACAGGGGCTGTGACGCACCCTCCCAGGCACGTCACATGGCTGTGGCGGTCTATCAGGGGACCGTCACAGCCCCTGACCCCCAAAGGCTGACAAAGGGCGTGTGACGCACCCTCCCAGGCGCGTCACACCGTGTGACGGTCCCTGGAAGGACCGTTACACACACCCAACGGCGAAACGGCGGGAAACGCCCAAAAACTCCGACCACGCCCCCATGCCTCCACCGGAGAGGGGGAAATCAAAGGGGAAGACACTTGGGGACCCCTAACATGATTCTAGGCCACCAAAACATGAAATCATGCATCAAATCCATAGATCGGGCGAGCTCTCCCCAAATCATGGAAAACCCCAAACCCGCTCAATCACGCCCCTCTCGGCCTCCCCTCGGCCTATAAATCGCGGAAAGGAACGGCGGGGAGCTAGGGAACGTCACCCTACCTCAATAGAGTGAATGCTCATCGTCCACAAATGCAAGAAATCGCTTTAGAAAACTCTCGTTCTTCAAACTTCCCACGAGCACCGCACGTCCCCACGATTGCCTCGCCGTCGCCCACGTCGCCGCGCCGTCGCCCCGCCACCGTCTGCAGCCGGAAGGGAGCTCGCCGCGGTCGAATGGGAGGAAGAGAGGGAGAGGGAGAGGTCACGGTGGGGAGGAAGGAAGGAAGAAAAAGGAGAAGAAGAAGAGTGAGGGGGAGAGAGAATATAGGGGGTATTTATAGGAAAATCTGGAAAATCCAAAAAATACCAAAAAGTAGAAAATTACGTTTCCGGAATCCTCGGAACGCACCGATCGCAACGGTACCACTCGTGCCCAGGTGAGCGACCCGGTCCACCCGCAGCGAGATTCCGAAGGAATTTCCGAAACACACTCCGAAAATCGAAAAACACGCGCGGAAAAGTCGCGGAACGCTCCCGGGCCTCCGAAACAACTCCGGATCGCGTCGATCCGAACACGAAAGATGTCCGAAATAAAATTTCGGACACAACGGAACTGGACACTCCGAAAAATCAGATCCGTGACCCACGAAGAAGGATCCGAAAGTTCCAAGATATTACAGCTCTCCCCCCTTAAGGAATTTCATCCTCGAAATTGAGAACAACCCAAGGGAAAAGAAGAGGAAGACTCACTCAAACTGGTACGGGAACCGCTGACGCATCTCGTCCTCACGCTCCCAAGAAGCCTCACCACCAGAGTGCCGCTGCCACACCACCTTTACCAAGGGGATGACCTTATTCCACAGGCACTGCTCTCGTCTATCCTCCACGCGCATCGGAAACTCTGGGAGAGAGAGATCTGGAGTCACCTCGGGCCAAACAGAAATCTCGAGCACATGAGAGTCGTCGGGCATATACTTCCACAGCATCGAGACGTGGAACACGTCATGCACCGACGCCAACTTAGGGGATAACTGCAACCGGTAAGCAACCTCACCGATGCGCTCCACAATCATAAAAGGACCAATATAGCGGGGACTCAGCTTCCCACGCCGTCCAAAACGCATCACCCCCTTCATCGGAGAAGCTCTCAAGAACACATGATCGCCCACGGTGAACTCGAGGGGCTGCCTCCTACGGTCAGCATAGCTCTTCTGCCGACTCTGGGCCGCCAACATGTTCTGACGAACCACGTACACCACATCCACACATTGCTGCACCAACTCGGGTCCTGTCAAAACACGCTCATCCACCTCAAACCAATCGAGTGGAGTCCGGCAAGGACGCCCATACAATGCCTCATACGGAGCCATGCCGATGCTCGAATGATAGCTGTTGTTATAGGCAAACTTCACCAACGGTAGGTGGTGAATCCAACTTTCTTGCCACTCCAGGCAGCAGGATCTCAGCATGTCCTCCAAAGTTTGGATGGTCCTCTCTGACTGACCATCTGACTGAGGATGATATTGTAATACCCCGGATTTTTTTCGGATATTTTACGGATCATTTTAGTGGGTCTCGGAGTGTATTTTATGCTTTACACGTGTTTTTCCCTGATGTGCCTTCGGAAATCTTTGCAGGGCAAACCGTGGCGTTCTCCGACTCCGGGACGTTACCACTGCGTTGCGCTCTTCCCGAGGATCACGGAGGTAATTTTTCGTATTTTTTTTGAATTTATCAAATTTTCGGGTTTTCCTATATATACTAACCCTTTTCTCTCTCCCCCTCTCATTTCTCTCTTCCCTCCCTCTCTCTTCTCTCACGCTCTCTTTCTCCCCTCTCTTCTCCGGCGACCGACGGAGCGAGGCGGGGGTGAGGTGGAGGTGGTGCGGGCGAGGATGCGGGCGAGGACAGGTGAGGATCGAGGCGGAGGAGGCGCGTGGAAGCTCGGTGGCGCGATCGCGAGCCGGCGAGGGTTTCGCGACGATTTCTCCTTGGATCGGCCTCCACATCGCGTCGTTTCTTCGGTGGAGGTAGGGTGATGGACCCTCAGCCCGTGTACTTCCTTTCCCGCGAGTTTCGTAGGCCGTGGTGAGCGGAGCGGGCTAAACGGGGCGTTTTGGGGAAATGTATGTTTTTGGGGTGTGAGCCGGATCTCCCGTTTTATGGTGTTTTTGGGCTATCCAGGGGTTTAGATGCATGCCTAGGGGCTTGGGGAAGGTTTCCCATTTTGTTTCCCCTTCACCTGGGGGTGAACGGGGCGTGGCATGGCTTTTCCCGTGATTTCTACCATTTTCAGGCGCGGACTGAGAACGCGATATACTCCAGTAGCGCGTTCTTGAAGGTCGCGCTGCCCCGATAGGGCGCGTTCATCGGAGAAGATGAACAGTAAGGTGGTTCGGGTCGCGCCATACGGCCCCAGCGCGTTCTGGTTGTCGCGCTATAGGATCATAGCGCGACCTGGCCTGGTCGCGCTAGGGTCATGTAGCGCGTTCGCGTTGAACGCGCTAGGCACGTATAGCGTGTTCTGGCTGAACGCGCTATGCACGTGTAGCGCGTTCTTGGAGGGACCAGTCGGGTTGCCCGAGGCGGGAGGTCTGCGGCTGATCGTGCTCCCCTTGGGCCGTGTGTGCCTTGGACACCCAGTGGAGTTCTGTGACCGTGTTTTGGGGTGTCTGGAGGTTCTGCTTACCTCATTTTGCATGCCCGTGAGCTTAAGGGTCCGGGTGACCTTTAGCGTTCCGTTCGCATTGTGTTGGTCTCCGGTCGACCCGGTTGGGACCCAGTGGTCGACCTACGGCCTTGTGAGTATCCCGGACACCCCATGGGTTCTGTGTCTGTGTTTTTTGGGGTGTCAGGAGAGACCGTGTTACCTCGATTAGCGTGCCCATAGGTGTGGTGGGTCCGGGTGACCCCACGTGTTCCGGGCTCTTGTGTTACGCTTGATCGAGTCACCGTGTGTCGGTGTGTGTGCGGTGGGGTCTCCCCCGCATATCGTGGGTTCCTTTGGAAGGCGATTCCCGTGTGGGCCATGTGGTTGGCCTTGGACTGTGAGTCCAGTTGTCCGGCCTGGGGCTGGAGGTTTCCCGCTTGCTTCGAGATGGGAAATCGTCGTGGTGGCTTGTGTGCTGCCCTGGGAATCGGGCTTCTGTGTTTTCCGTGTGGCCCGTGTGGGTGGCCTTGATCCTTTGCATTCCCTTCCCGAGGGAGTGGTCTTGGCGACTCGTGAGTTGTCTCGGTACTCGTGCTACCGTGGTTTTAGACCTAGAGATTGGACTAGATTGATGGCCTTGTGCTGTTGCGTGCAACGGTCTTGACCCCGAGTCTTGTGACTCAAGGACCGTTGGCTGTAGTGTGTCTAGAGGACTGTCCAGAGTCCAGTGGCTTAGCGCCACTTGAGTTTTCTCGACTCTAGTGCACGGTGCGTGCGTGGCCGTGGACTGTGAGTCCCGTTTCTTCTCCGACTGTGGTCACCGTGCGACGGGGCCGGTACGTGGGGTGGTCCCCGTACGTCATCGGATTCGGACATTATTTTTCGTTGACTAGAGAGTCTACTCCTTCAGTGACCCTCCACTAGTCGTAGCCTACTAGTACGTGTGTGCTAGTCACGCCAGGGAGTGGTGTACGGGCCGACCTTTAGAGACGATTTGTGGACCGGTTACCGTTGGGCCCCACGTCTTGCAGCCAGAGTCCGGCTGAGGTGAAAACCGGTCAGAGGGCCAGACCAGGGACGCGCGGTCTGTGTGTGCACACGTGGTTGGGGACAGTGGACGCACGTCGACGGGCGTGACCCCAGCTAGTCACTTGTTGTGGTTACTTGTACGGTGTTCGCGCCTCGGGTAGAACCTACCACGTCAGGCGGTTCACCTGCGGTGCGGTGTAAGACGTCAGGAGACGCTACCGGCTGTGCTTCTAGTGGGTGGTACTCCTGTCGAGTACGGAGTGACAGACTGTCAGTCTCGGTGTCTTTGACCTTCGGGTTTTTGGTCGTGTTGACCGGTGAGTTCGGTTGTTTCACCTTGGCATGTGTGTCGGTTCTTTCGCCGTGAGATTAATGCTAGTTGCTTTACCGAGGTTGGGTCTTGTTGTGCGGTACCCGTGATCGGATGGTCGGGGTTGCACCTTGGACAGCGTGTCCAGGTCGGCTGTGTCCGGGGGACAGGCCTCTACGGCGTGGTTGCCGTGTGTTCTTACTTCGGGAGGTGGTACTAGCGTGGTTCGGTAGCTTCGACTGTGTGATCAAAGTCTGCCTTCTGGCAGTAGGAGTAGCTGTAGTGCCGAGTTTTGACCGGCCACCGTTTTGCTGTTCCTGCTGTAGTTGTAGCTTCCTTTCCGCTACCGCCGTTGTTTCCGGTTGGGGTTCCGCGGGATCCCTGCTGAGTCTTTATTTTGGAGACTCATTCCCTGCTTTTTAGGTGTGGCGGTTCTTCCTCGAGGTTCGAGGGTGCGGGGCGGAAGTTCTCAGTTGCCAGCTTGTCGGGCCGAGTGTTCACTTGGCATGGGGTACGTTTTACTGCTTTAGACTGTACTTTCTGTTGGACTGGACTCTGTTGTAGTTGTTTATTTATTTCTGTTAATTATTGAATTGTCCTGCTTTATTTCCTATTTCCTTGTGCCTCCACACTCCTTTTAGCCCTTCCGAGCCCTCCCGGCTCGTGGGCGGCGGTGCGAGTCTCGGGTTATCGGGCCTTCCTGGTAATCGGATTCTCGGGTCGTTACAGATATGTCGAGCTAAATGCCAACTCTGTGCCAAGAGCTCGCTGGAAACTCCTCCAGAATCCAGAAGTGAAGCGTGGATCCTGATCCGACACAATCGAAATGGGAATCCCATGCAACGGCACGATCTGCTCCACATAAAAACGAGCCAACTTGGACACACTCCAGCTGACCTTAACCGGTAACAACCGAGTCACCTTCGTCAGCCTATCCACCAGCAACCAAATACTGTCCTGCCCACTCGGGGTCTTCGGTAACCCCACCACAAAATCCATGGTCACGTGATCCCACTTCCACGCAGGAACATGAAAGGGCTGGAGAGTACCTCTTGGTCGCTGATGCTCCGCCTTCACCTGCTGACAGATCAGGCACCTGGCCACAAACTCGGCGACATCTCTCTTCATGCCAGGCCACCAGAACTGCCTCCGCAAGTTCCGATACATCTTTATCGCACCCGGGTGTACGGTGTACCTGCTCCCATGAGCCTCGCGCAACACTGCATGACGAATCTGCTCCTCCGCTGGGACGTACAGCCTGCCACGAAACCTCGCAGCACCATCCTCACCGAGCACCACATCAGCCATCGCCAAAATCCGGGGTAACTCAGGGTCCGCATGCTGAGCCTCTGTCACCTGTCGACGGATAGCAGGAGTGATAGTCAGACTCGCAAGCACAGCTAACCCTGGCTCCTGGGGAATCTTGAGCCTGAAAGATACTTCGGGCACTTGTTCCCAGAGCCTCCACTTCCTCAACAGCAAGGCACTGACCGCGAGCTTCCGGCTCAAGGCATCGGCGATGACATTCATCCTGCTCGGCTGATAAGACAAGGTGAAGTCATAATCCTTCATGAATTCCATCCAACGCCTTTGCCTGAGGTTCAGGTCTCTCTGCGTGAACACATATCTCAAACTCTGATGGTCAGTGAACACCTCGAACTTCTCACCGTACAGATAATGCCTCTAGATCTTCAGCGCGAAGATCACCGCCGCCAACTCAAGGTCATGGGTAGGGTAGTTCTCCTCATGGGGCTTTAGCTGCCGAGATGCATAAGCCACCACTCTACCATGCTACATCAACACAGCACCCAATCCGACCCCGGGAGCATCTGTACACACCACAAAACCTCCCGACCCAGAAGGTAAAACTAACACCGGAGCCAAGGTGAGCAATCTCTTCAGTTCCCTGAAGCTCTGCTCACACTCCTCAGACCAGACGAAAGGCACATCCTTCCGCATAAGTCTAGTCATCGGGGTCGCAATGCGAGAAAAATCTTGGATAAACTGACGATAATATCCCGCAAGCCCCAAGAAACTCCGGATCTCCGTCACAGACCTCGGCCTCGACCACTACATTACTGCCTCAACCTTGGCGGGGTCCACGGAAATGCCATCACCAGAAATCACGTGCCCCAGAAAGTGCACCTCGCAGAGCCAGAACTCGCACTTGCTGAGCTTCGCATACAACTGGTGATCTCGCAACGTCTGCAGCACTACACCTAAGTGGTACGCGTGCTCCTTGGCAGACCGCGAATAAATAAGGATGTCGTCCACGAATATGACCACGAATATGACCACGGACTGGTCCAAATACGGACGAAACACCCTCTGCATCAAGTCCATGAAGGCTGCAGGGGCATTGGTGAGCCCGAACGGCATCACCAAAACTCATAATGCCCGTACCTCGTACTTAATGCAGTCTTCTCCACATCGAACTCGCGAATTCTCAGCTGATAGTAACCGGACCGCAAATCAATCCGTGAGAACACTCGCGTAGGCTGAAGCTGGTCGAACAAATCATCAATCCGGGGTAACGGATACTTGTTCTTTATGGTTACTTCATTCAGCTGTCGATAGTCAATGCACAGCCGCAGACTACCGTCCTTCTTCTTCATAAACAACACGGGTGCACCCCAAGGGGAAAAGGTAGGACGAACGTACCCCTTGGCCAGCAGCTCCTGCAACTACGCCCTCAACTCCCTCAACTCAGCGGGGGCTATATGGTAGGGAGCCTTCGCCAAAGGTCCCGTACCAGGCACGACCTCGATCACAAAATCGATCTCCCGCTGGGGAGGTAACCCAGGTAATTCCTCGGGAAAAACGTCAGAAAACTTGCACACCACCGGAATGTCCTCGACATTCGGCTCCATCCGTTCAGTCACAACCACGGACGCGAGAAAACCCTGACAACCAGAATCAAACAATCGACGAGCTCGAATAGCGGAGATGAGGAATCGAGAAAAGGTGGAACAGATACCTTGGAAATAGAAGGTCCGCTTGCTCGGATGCTGGAAGTAGACCCTCTTCATTCCACAATCCACCACCGCTCTATGAGTCTCGAGCCAATCTATGCCTAGAATCACATCGTAATCCTGAAACTGCAACGCATACAACCTGCCTGGCATACTCCGCCCATCGATCCAAACCGGAACCTGATCGAAGCAATACGGGGTGACCATGAAATCACCCGAAGGTAGTTCCACTGCCAAATCACAAGGCAATTGGGTCACCGGCTCCTCGATGCTCAGAGCGAAATCCTCCGAAATGAACAAATGAGACGCGCCAGAATCAAACAAAACCCGAGCAGCGCAACCCAAAATCTGAACGGTACCTTCCACGAGCTGCGACGCCACTGCCTCTACCCTGGTCATGTGCGTCATCTGGCCTCGAGCTCTCTACCTGCCTCCCACACTAGCTGACCTGGGTAGCGGCGGATACTGTCCCTGCTGCTGCTGCTGCCTCTGCTGCTGGGGAACCTGCTGCTGCGGCGGCTACCTCTGAGGACAGTCACGCGCCATGTGCCCTGGCTGGTCACACCGAAAATAGATGATCGGCGCCGTGCACTGCCTACCTGGGTGGAACCCACTACACAGTGGACACGGTCCTCACGACCCACCCACTGATCCCTGACGCTGCAAGGGGATCGGCTGTTGTACACTGCCCGATGAAGCTTACCCCTAATCCTTGGACTTCTTCTGATCAAACCCTTTCTTGAAGAACTTCTTGACCTTCGTGCCAAAAGACGTAGATCCTGTCACCGACGCTGCCTGTGCCGGTACTCCCGAACCACTCAACGCATGCTGGAAGGGACCCTGCTGCTGGGTAGCTGACTGCTGGCTGCGACCTGACAAAGACTGCCCCTGGCTGATCGGTCCTCGGGTCCTCTGCATATCCATCTCCAAAGAAGCCGCAACACGAGACGCTGTCTCTAGATCAGTGGCCCCGTTCGCGATCAGATGGTGCCTCAGCTCCTGCCTCAAGCCCTGAACGAACTGCGCGGTCTTCACCCTCTCATGCTCCATGATGTGAGGTGCATACCGACCCAGCTCGACAAATCGGGCCCTGTAGTGTAACACAGACATGTCGCCCTGCACCAGCTCCAGAAACTCACGCATCCGCTGCGTAGAAACGTAGTCTGGACAGTATGTACGCTCGAAAGCACTAACGAAGTTGTCCCAGTTGACCTGCTCAAGTGGATGAAGCTGAAAGGACGTCTTCCACTCGGAGGACCACCACTTCCGAGCCGTACCCTGTAACTGGTTGTAGGCCAACACCACTCTGTCCTCGGCAGCACTCTTCGCAGAACTGAACACCCGCTCCACTCATCAAGTTAATCACGAGCCGCATCAGGGTCTGGCTGGCCGCTGAAGTAAGGTGGATGGAACTGCAAGAAGTCTCTCACTGCTCGGCCTAACCCACCCCTAGATGACGAGCCCTCACCAGCCTCTCCACCGAACTGCTGAGACATAAGCTGGTACATGCCACGGAAGAAATCATCGGCCCCCGGAAACCTCGCAGTATCCACTGCCTCGGTGGCCGCTAGTGGCGCTCTACTATACTCCTCCTGGTCTCTCTGGACCCCATGCTGGATCTCCTGACCTCCAACCGACTGCCCCTGCTGAGAGCGAGTGCTCCGCCTCGGTGCCTTGCTCGCTCCTGAAGCAAAAGATAGAAAAGATGAGAACGGCAAGGTCAAGAAAACGCGCGATGCCCAATGCCAGTGTCATCTCTATGTCATCGCTGTGGACTAGTGGACCACTACAATTACTTATAATTCTTGTATAATTCCACAACTGCGCTCTGATACTAGCTGTAACGACCCGAGAATTCGATTACTGGGAAGGCCCGATAACCCGAGACTCGCACCGCCACCCACGAGTCCGAAGACTCAGAAGGGTTAGAAGGATGGTGTGGAAACTACACAAGTATCACAAGTAATTGCAGAAATAAAACAGTTTATTATTAAGCAGGAAATAAATTAACATTCTACATGGTCTACAAAATAACAATAAAATAACAACCGTAGTCCACAACTAGTACAGAGACAAGAAAGGAAAGTACAGCTACACGGGGCATACCCCGGCTCTGACCTCTGGCACTACCTCTGGGCACCCGCACCACGCTGCGCCCCAGACGCGCTCTCCTGGGGTGGCGCCTAACCTAAAACACAGTGAAAACATGCAGGGAATGAGTCTCAGAACAAGACTCAGTAGGGATCACTCGAACCCTACCTCGTAAAATGGGAAACCACTACGCTAGCGGTAGGAGAGTACCTCGGAAAGGAAAGCCCTGTACTCTACAAAACAAAGGTCCTACGGCACGCAAACCGGCACACGTGCCACGGTGAGACAACCGAAACTCAACGGTCAACCCGGCAAACCCGAAGGTCAAAGCCACGAAACTGATAGTCTAACACTCCGCACTCGACAAGAGTACCTCCCACTCGAAGCACAGTCGGTAGCGTCCGCTGACGACTTACACCGCACCGCAGGTGAACTGCCTGACGTGGTAGCGCCTACCCAAGGCACGAACACCGCACAAGTAACTTTTAGTGTTGGTGTGCTACAGGCCAATTTCGGGTCGGGTAGGCCCAATAGTTGTACGATCTTATTCATTATTAATAAAGTGGTGTTTGAGCGTAAATATGCGATTGTGTTACTTTACGTTGTCCCTAGGATATGTGGTTGTAAAGTCAACTCGAGATGGGATCTCGATTATGAGACTGACTTTACATGAACACATACCTTAAATTTTTCCTGGTTGGAGAGTAATCACTCGGGGACTTTGATTACCTATTAAACCAGTACACATGATGTGTCAGTGACCAGTCTCATGGTCATTGGTGCAAGGCTCCAACACATATGTGTAGGTGTATGTCCTTGGAGGATGTACACTGAACTGATCCGCTATTGGATCTTCAGATGGTTGATTATACCTAATGTCAACTGAAGATCCAACTGTCTCAGTAGCATCGTTGGTCCTTTGACCTGAGGTATTGATCGGATGTTACACGAGGATTGGAATGGTTTAATCACTTGGCTAAGTGACTTTAACCATAAGTCATGAGTTGTCGAGTCGTTAACCACTCCAGGATACGTGTGAAGATCATCAATGGTCAAGAAGGGATCGCTTACTGTCGGATATATATCAGACCGTTAATGGGTCATGACATTGACGCTCCGTTAACTCCCTGGCCAGGGTCGTGTGAGTTCGTTTAGAATGGACGTCATACACTTTAAGGAGGTCATAGTCAAATGGCACGATCATGGGGTTTGACAGAAACCATACCCTCGATCGTACCAGACTCATAGATGGAGCGAGGGATTAAATCGATGCGGTAACTGTGGAATCACAGGTTCCAGACAGGCTGGTTTTAAACCCGGCGTCCTTTAGGATCACGCGGATTTACTTGACCCAACGTGATCAAAGGTTCGGAATAAATTAAACTATTCTTCGGCTCTAGTAGAAGCGAAGAATACGTTTAATTTACTTCTAATTAGAAATTAGAAGTTAATGGGCCTTAAACTAGAGTGACTATGGGCCTAGAGGATCACACACAATGGATTCTTAGATGACGGAATATTATTATACAAATGTATGTATTATTTCTATTTAATTCCTTTTGGAAAGGAGTGTAAATGGAGCTTAATACATATGTATAATAGTAGATAGGATATATATATAATTTTGGTCTTTTGGAGCCCTTTTAAAAAATGACCAAACTCTATATATAGCATCCTACGTGAGTTCATTCAAACTCTTCTCTTCCAACTCTTAGGCTAAGCAAGCATTAAGGCTTAAGAGGAAGATTAGCTCCTCCCCTTTCCTCCCTCTTGCTCTCTTTCTACAGAAGGTGAAAAAGGGCCGGGGAAGGTCATGCCGGGGGGGTTACCGTCGCCGCAAGAGTCCGTGTGGATCAGCTCTAGAGGCCGTGCAGTTGTGCGGCTCGGTTTTCTGCATCAGGGTTAGCGGACAACGTCGTTCCGCGCAAGGTGAAACACGCAACCCGTAATTAGGGTCTTAGAAACACCGATTAGAGCACAGATTAAGCTTTCCATAGCACCGGGATCGGGCAAATAAATTTTTGTTATCCGCTGCGTTGCCCGATGGTGCTGTGCGAAATCTTACAGTGGTATCAGAGCCAGGTTCGCGCTCTGATTGGTGTTTTTATCGCCGTTTAGAATCATATTTTAGGGGTAATAAAATCTTTCAATTATTATTTGGAGACGGGAGTGCTGGGCATTTCTGTTTTTCCTGGATGATGGGCATCATGAGAGCAAATTTTTTTTTGTAAAAAAAAAAAAATTATTGGCCCGAGTTGGGTGCACTAGGCCCAGGGCGCTGTGCGCCCGCCGCGTACGCCGCGTGGGTGGCGCACGCGGGGGGGGGGGGGGGTGCTGGCGCACCGCGTGGCGGGCGTCGCGGGTGACGCGGGCGACGCGTGTGTAGACATGTCAAAATTGACGTTATGTTGATCAAATCTCATGTCATTATGTAAACGCCCCAAGTGGACTTCAATATTCCCATAACATGAAGTTTTTTCTATTTTTTTTTGTGAATTTTATGCATTTTTCCTACATTTTTTGATTCACGACCTGAATAAGGGCGTTATTTTCAAAGTAGCGACCTGTCATAGGGCGTTTCAAAATAAGGGACGACCATAGATGAGGGCGTCAATTCCTGGTATTATTCGTTAATTTCTGAAATTATCTATTTTCAAAAATAAAAAGCTTTTCCATAGTAACGTCCTACCTCAGGGCGTGTTTTTAAGCAACGCCGTTACCTCAGGCGTGTTCCAGGAATTTCTAAAACAAAGAAAGTTTTATTTCCAAAATTAAATCCAGGAAGAAACGACCTTTCCTAGGTCGTGTTTCAATAAACGTCCTGTGGCAAGTCGTCAATTCATAAATTGACGCCCTGGCTTGAGTCGTGTTTCATCCAGAGTCCTTCCTTTTTCCATCTTTCCCTCACAGTTCCCTACCATCCATGGGACTCTTGCTCGATCTTGATCCTTCCCTGGATGCCTCATTGCCTGTTCTTATCATTTCCTTGGTTTGATCATCCGATTGAAGCATTATAAAAGGAAATATCATTCGATCGTGAAAAAGGTTAACCGGGTTAAGCATTCAAAAGGTTGAACGCCTGCTTCCACTCCATCCCTCTGCATCAGGGGCGTGCTTCATCCATCCCTCTGCATCCGTTCAATACCTTCACGACTTCCCTTTACTCTCGTCAGGAAGAGCAGGGCTATCGTGCTTATTTCATTTGTTTTCTAAGCATATTCATCATCACTGTCATCCTATCATTAGTTTTCTTATTGCATTACATATCAACATGTCATATCCTTTCCCTAGTTCTCTTCTAGGGGTTTAAAAAAAACAAAAAAAAGGTGCGCACGTTGATGTCTTTTCATCATTTCATGTTAGTTTTGGATTGATACTATAGCACTCTGGCTGATCTCTCTCTCTTTTGCTTGTTTTCATTGTCTTTTTACAAGGTAATCAACTAAGAAGACCCACTTCATCGGCCGGCCGATTGAAGTTGGAGGAGGAAATCCACATCCATCCCGCATCCTAATTTCCATTAGGTACACGCGATCTCCTTTTTCTTCTTATTGAGGTAACCCCTCTGGCGATCACATCATCTCCACTTTAGCACCTCGTGCTATTTTTATTGCATTCTTTTGCATTATTTATCCCATTGTCATATTTAATTTCCCCAACAAAGTGCGGATTTTAATCCGATCCACAAATTGGCGATCACGGTGGGACTTCCACTGTTTTCTTTATTGATTACCATCTCCACTGGCACCCTCGTGTGCCCTTTCCTCTTGACACCCTCGTGTGTCCTTTCCCCTTAGGCACCCTCGCGTGCCCTTTCCCCTCGGTACCCTCGGTACCCTTTCCCTTGTGCCCCTCGGGCACCCTCCACTGTGCACCCTGCACACTCCCCGGATCAGTCAATTGCTGCTTATTAACGCCTTCCATAAGGGCATCTTTTGATATAACGCCCCTCACAGGGACGTGTTTTGTTAATTAACGCCCCCTTTCAGGGCGTATGTTTATTGCATCTGCTGGCGTTTTGTTTGCTCATTATATCGTCTGCTATTTAACGCCCCTCTCAGGGACGTGTTTCGTTGATTAACGCCCACTTCCAGGGCGTCTTTTATCATAACTGCTGTCTGCTGCATGCTTATCATATCGCCTGTGGATTAACGCCCCTCTCCGAGGCGTTTAATTTCTTATCAGCGCCTATCATTAGGGCGTTTCTCTGAGTTTTGACGCCCTCCTGTGGAGGCGTCCTTTCTTTATAAGGCCTCACCTAAGGGTGTGTTTTCCTACCGTCTGTGAGCCCCTCACAGAGTTTAACGACAGCCACGCTGCCGTGTCTTCATTTGGTTACGACCTACCGCAGGGCATGTCTTTCCTCCTGCTGTGAAAACGACCTTTCCCAGGTCGTTTCTTTACTGTTTCTTTTTCACAGATACTGCTTCCTGTGTTCAGTTCTTATTCGTTGCTTGGCATCTGTCTTGATATTATATTGCTGCTTGGATTATCTTGTTTGTTGGCTTGGTTGAGAGACCTCCTCTCTCTACCCTAGGATCCACACACCCTTCTTGGAATCGGGACGACCCTCCATTGAGCATTCCGTCTCTTTGGACCGGAAATCCCTTTTCCAAGACCTCCATAAGTCCCCGCACCCGTGGATTCCCTCACGGACGCCGGGCTGGTTGTACCCTTGAAGTACCTGGAGTTTAGAGAACCTATGCGTTGTTAAAGAGAGAGAAAAACTTAGTTGACCCGAAGGTTACACTTGGATCAAACTAGGTCTCATTTGGCAAAAGAGTGAACTTTCACAAATAATCCACTCTAATTCAAACATCAAACATTAAAATCTTGCGTTTCTTGTCAACCTTGTTTGCATAAACATAGTTGGGTGAGTTGATTGCTTTGTTTGGATTAAATATTTTGTGATAGTTCCTTCATTAAACACTCTCTCTCTTAAGAATGGAACTCCGTTCAGGTAAAATCATCAACATGTCAGGCAACGGGTACTCTTATGATGATGAGAATGAGAACATATTTGGTCAATATGAGGACCCTCTCCAGGATTCCGTTTATTATGAAGGGAACTACCTCCCTCCTCACCCCCATTATTCACAAGTTCATGTGGTTGATACCACTAATCATGAGGCGGACCCTTCATCTCAAGTTCCATCTTCCAACACTTCGGGGAACCCTTCCCCATCCATTAATGTCACAGATTTGATCCAAGCTCTCTCCCAGTTGGATGACTCCCAGCGGCAAGCCATTCAGGCCGCCTTGAAGGGGAAATCCGTCCCTTCGTCTTCTTCTAATCCCCCTCTGGCCGTGAGTGGCCATCAGATTGTTAATGACCAGACAGTCTTGCATCTCCCCTCCGCTCGTCCACAAACGCCTACTGCGGCCATGCCGGCCCAGCAGGCGAGCTATTCAGCGGTTAGGCATCAATCTTACCAACCTCCTCGGATTCTACGAACGCCCATACCGCATTCTTTTGTTCAGAACCAGGCCCCGGTTGAGCCCGATGCCAACACCCTCTTGCTTCAGAAGCTGGCCAGCATGGAGGAGCAGCTCAAGAAGGTTACAACAACTAAGAATGCTCCGGAAATCTCTCTTCCTATGCTACCGGTGTTCCATTTACCACCTTCTGAAATGCCGAATTTTCGGCGATATAATGGGACGGGCAACCCATTCATTCATTTAAAGGATTTCAGATATGAGACTTCTTTCTGGCAAGACAATAAGGCCTCCCTGGCCTACCTATTCAAGAGATCTCTTGAGGGGCCAGCCCTCGAATGGTTTTATTCTCTAGAGCCAGCTGATGCCGGTGATTTTGATGTTATTCAAAGAAAATTCTTGCAAAAGTACAGAGACTGGGTGGGACCTTCCCTTTCTGTTACAGATCTAGTCGCTGAGAAAATGAAGCCCGAGGAGGACTTCATCGTATTTGCTGATAGGTGGCGGTCTATGGCCGAGAAATTGAAGGACACTTTGTCAGAACAGGAGCAAGTGAAAATGGTTATTTCTAACGCAACTCCTCAATTCCGGCATATTTTGGCCATGAATCGGCTGACAACTATGGAAAGAGCTCTATGAAAGAGCTCGTTATATACAAACGCAAATGAAGGACTCGCCCATCATGGGCATGTTTGAGCCGAAGCCTCGGCTATTTAAAAAGAATACAAATGTCAACAGCGGGCCCACGACTGAGGGCACTGTCACAAATGAGCAGGTTGGCGTAGTTGGCCACCCCCACCACCAATCAAACCCACGACCTCCGCCACCTCCACAGCAAAACCCCCATTTTGCCTCCGCTCCACAACACCACTTCGCACCCCAACCTTCTTTTGCTCCATCACCAAGCCAAGCGCCCCGCACCGACCCTCCAACACCACCACAATACCATCAAGTCCCTCCGCCTACCAACTATGGCCAACAACAATGGAGACCACCGCTTGGCCCCAAGAGAGCCCATTATCCACCGCTCCCAGAGAGTCTCCCTGATATTTTTAATGCTCTGATGGCCGCTAACCTGCTCGTCCTACGAAAAGAAAGAACGGTGTGGCCCGCCAATGTTGACACATCCCGATACTGTGCTTTTCACCGCGCCCCTGGTCACAACCTTGATCGTTGTTTCCACTTCAGAGATCATATTTATGATTTGAATGACCAGGGTGGCATTAATTGGGATGAAATGAGGCAATTCATCGCCACCATGAAAGAAAGAAGGCCTCCTCGGCAACAGCAAAATCAGCAACAACAGCAGCCAGCTCCGCAGCAAGTTCAGCCACAGCAAGCTCCAGCACCCCAGCAGGATATGGGGATCGTCCGTAATCCATTGCCGGAGCACGCTCCTAATCAGCACGTGAACCCTGTCACGTCTCTCTACGAGGTGGAGAGAGGGCAGGGATGGCACAAAGAAAACGCCTCTGTCGGGGCATTTCACCATGATCCAACTCAAAATCAAACTCCGCGCCTTTTGCGCACCCCTCCTTCTTCTTCTGTCAATCTTCAATCAGGACGTTCCCTTTTACGCCCCGTCAATCCATCTACCCCCACCAATTCCACGGCCTTGCCGGCTCGCTCTCTTCTTACCCGCCTACCACCTCCACAACCTAACGCACCACCTTCCACCACCAACTCTATACCTCCGCCATCCAGGTCACTCCTACTTCGCTCACCTCCAGCACCCGCTACCCCCTCTACCACTCCTACACCGGCAAGGGTTCCTCCGTCATCAGTTCAACCACCTTTTATGCCACGATCTCTCCTTATTCCACCACCTGCCAATGCTCCTCGCATTCGGATATCTCTCCCTTCTCCCACGCCTCCTGCGCGGGCGTCTTCGTCAAATACCTCTCCCATGCCTCCCGCGGGGGCATCTTTGTTAAATACCACTACCACGTCTCCTACGGGGGCATCCCTTTCATTGAATTCCCCTTTGATATCCCCTAGCAGGGCTTCTGCTACCAACATTCCTTCTTCTTCTTCCAACCCTTCTCCTATTTTTTCCCCGACAGAGGCGCGTCAAGGCATGGCGCCGCTCCGCAGTGGACGGATATTCCACCGTATTTTCCCACAGAGAGAGCTAGAGCCCGTGCAGGGGCCGCGAGAGCAGGAACAGGAACAAGAATCAGTGCCAGGGACTCAGTATGATCTGTTAAAGCACTTGGACCGCACTCCCGCCAGGATTTCTATTCTTGAACTGATCAAACGGTCCACCACTCATCAGCTGGCTTTAAAGGAATATTTGCAGAAAGTCATGGTCAACGAAGACATTCCGGTCGAGCAAATAGTTACAGTCTTGACACCTGCTAGCAATCAGCCGGCAATCACCTTCCATGAGCATGAACTAGCACCTCTTCAGGCAAGAAAATATGCTCTTTGTATCACAGTCGACATCAACAAAGTGGCTGTCAAGCAGTGTTTGGTGGATACAGGGGCATCCATCAATGTTTTACCACCAAGCACTTTAAGGATGTGCGGCATTCCGGAAGATCAAATTCGACCATCTACTATAACGGTCACTGCCTATGATAATACCAAGAAGCCCCCTCTAGGCATGATCACTTTAAAAGTAAGTTTGGGTCCAGCCTCCATAACAGCAGATTTTCACATCTTGGACATGGATCCAACATTTAACGGCATTCTGGGCCGCCCCTACATACAGCAGCTTGATGCGGTGCCATCTACAAATCATCAGTGTATTAAATTCCCCCACAAGGGCCGCATTATCAAGGTGACCAGTATGCCGATCCTGCCAGAGGTGCAGCTTCATCAGTTCCTTCCATTTGGCCTGCCAACAAGCCGTTATTATCAGTGCTGGACATTCCCCACTCTCAGCCAATGCTATCTGAGACCGTCACAACAGTTGCTATGACGCCCCTGCCTTCTAAGGGGAAGAAGAAAAAGAATATGATTAACACCCCTGGTTGGAACATTCTGTTGAAAATGGGGTATCAAGACGGCAAGGGCCTAGGCGCCAATTGTTAGGGTCGGATTAGGCCCATTAAGTCGCAGAAGTTGCCTGTACGAGGCGGCTTGGGCTATAAAGGGCCCGGTAAAAATGAAGAAGAGCCATGGGATTTTATGACTTCTACTTTAAAGCCAGATCGCCAGCCACTCACCTGGACATTGAAGACACATTTTGTCATGGGTGACATTCATAATGATGAGCAGACGACTATGATTACCTCATTGCTGGATTGTCAGGATGTTCACGCCAGACAGTTTGCTCGTCATATTGCACCACTGGCTACCTACAAAGCCCTGGAGTCTTTGAGGCCGGATAAAAGAAGAAAAATGGGCAATCCAGAATGTGATTGGTACAGGTGGTTCGACCTGAATGACATCACTATCTCTTTAATCCGCTTGTTCATGCCGACAGATCCGGAATGGCCGCCACTGATTCAAGAACTGATTGAGATGCCAGCTGTAATTGCAAACAAAAGGCAGTTGCTAAGTGACTTTACAGATACAGGGGAGCCAGATGTCCCTTTTGAAGAAGGTTTTACCGTGGATAGGCTGTGGGCCGGCCTCTTTTTCCTCACTTCTGTGCAGCCGTCTGTGTTGGCTTCTCTCTGTTCCCGTTGGTTTAGTTACGTGCCGCGACCGCCACCGATTACCATCAACTTGTCTCCCGATTCAATTCAGATTTCCCTCCCGATTGCTCCTTCGCTCCTCGAGCGATTTTCTAAAATCTCCATCTCGCCCCCGCGTGCGCCATCACTGATTAAAGCTTTCTCTGATCTTTCAATTCCCACTCCCCCTGCTACTCCCCCTTCACATTGCTTCCTACTGGAAAAAGAAAATAAAAATAAAGGAAAAGATAAAAACGAAAAAAAAATGCCAAATCTCCAACATTCCAATTCTCCATTTCTATTGAGGAGACCTCCTATTTTTCTCCCGAGTGCGTCCCGACCCAGGGGCCGCTCCTTCAGGATTCCTTGATCAATCTTTTCTCCCCCTCTGGTGAGGGGCCTTCCTCTGTATCACCTCATGTATCCGCTTTTTCATCTCCTTCCCCTGATCAAGCTAGTTGTTCCTATTCTTCCTCCTCTCCCTCTAATAATAAAAAGCAGGGGATAATTCCACATAAGAAGGCCAAGGGTAGGCAGATTCCCCGAAGATTTTTGTTGGAATTGGCCGTCAGATGCCAGGCTTGTTTAGCAATCCCTGAGTTTGTGGAAGAACCAATCATCCTACCAGAATTAGAATATGAGGATTCTGTTACTGCTTATAAGAGTTTGGGCGTTTATGAAATCATGAATGATGAAGACCCTATTGAAGAGGGGGAAGAAAGTTATGAAGACTATGAGGACGAGGCTGATGCCTTTGCTAGTGGCATGAGACGATTCGACGAACCATCAGCCTCTGTAGAAGAGCCAACCAAAGAAGTCAATCTGGGTACCGAGGAAGATCCTAGAATTGTCCTCATCAGTAAGAATTTACCGCCCTCCGAGGAGGAGGCGCTCATTTTGGTTCTGCAAGAATACAAGGACACGTTCACGTGGAGCTATGAAGATATGCCTGGATTAGACCCTGCGCTCGTCGAACACCGCCTTACACTTAAGCCAGGGTCTGTCCCGGTCAAACAACGGTTGAGGCGTTTCCACCCTAACATGGCTTTAAAAATGAAAGAAGAGGTCGACAAACTCCATAAGGCTAGATTTGTTAGAGTTGTCCTCTATCCCAATTGGGTGGCTAACATTGTCCCAGTTATGAAGAAAGATGGAAAAGTTCGGATTTGCATAGATTTCCGGGACCTCAACCGGGCGTGTCCCAAAGATGACTTCCCCCTCCCTCATATTGATGTTCTGATCGACAACACGGCAGGATTTGAAACTCTTTCATTTATGGATGTCTTTTCAGGTTACAATCAAATTCGTCTATCTGAAGAGGATCAAGAGAAAACTTCATTCACTACACCATGGGGTACATATTGCTATGTGGTCATGCCCTTTGGACTTAAGAATGCTGGAGCCACCTACCAAAGGGCTATGATGGCAATTTTTCATGACATGATTCATATTTACATCGAGGTGTATGTGGATGACCTGGTAGTGAAATCAAGGACAAGGATTGAGCATCCTGGGGTTCTAGCTAAGGTTCTACAGAGGTCGCGAGAATATCAATTGAAGATGAACCCCAAGAAGTGCGTATTTGGCGTTTCTTCAGGGAAGTTGCTTGGATTCATTATCAGTAAGAGGGGAATTGAAGTCGATCCCAACAAGGCGAGAGCCATTAGAGATATGCCTCCTCCCAAGAATTTGAAGGAAGTTCGAGGATTAATAGGGAGGTTACAGTTCATTCGCCGCTTCGTCTCCCAGCATTCACAAAGATGTAGGTCGTTTTACGAGCTTACTAAGCCGGGAGTCAAGTTTAATTGGGATGACAAGTGTCAGGCAGCCTTTGACGGATTGAAGGATTATTTGGCCAATCCCCCTGTCCTGAGGCCGCTAATTCCAGGCAAATCACTTATTCTTTATGTTTCAGTCCTGGATGACTCTGTAGGTGCTGTCTTGGCTCAAGTGGATGAAGAAGGTAAGGAGAGGGTAGCATACTACTTGTCTAAACTTCTTAACCCCTGTGAGCAGAGGTACTCAGCCATGGAGAAGACTTGTGCAGCTTTGGTTTGGGTAGTTCAGAAATTAAAACACTATTTCCTAGCTCACGAGGTTCACCTCATTGCACGCATGAACCCAATTAAATTCCTCCTTGAAAAATCTGTCCTCACTGATCGATTAGCACGTTGGCAAAGCTTCCTCTCCCAGTTTGATATCACTTACATTCAACAAAAAGCTATCAAAGGTTATGCCATCGCCGAACATCTTGCTCATCACCCTCTACCTCATTTTGATCCTATCAATTCTGAGTTCCCAGATGAAGAATTAATGTCCATTAATCAACCCCTTGATCCTATGTGGACACTACATTTTGATGGAGCTCTTAATTCTCAAGGAAGAGGGATCGGCATGGTTCTTTTAACACCTGAAGGGGTCACCATTCCATTTGCTGCTCGGCTTACCTTCCCCGTCACTAACAATATAGCCGAGTATGAAGCTCTTTTGGCCGGTCTACAAACCGCTCATCAATATGGTGTCACCCATTTGAGGATTGTGGGTGATAGTCAGCTCATTTTGCGCCAGGTGCTGGTCAAGTGCCGCACTATCAATCCTAAGCTTAAACCCTACCAGGAACTCGCTTCAGCTTATGCCAAACTCTTTACCAAGTTAATCTTCGTTCACGTGCCTCGCAGTCAGAACATTCTAGCTGACGCTCTTGCTTCTTTAGCTTCTGCTTTAGTCTTCCCCCCTGAGCGTGATTTCTATGTCCCTCTGATTCATCAGCGTGACACTCCAGCTATTAAGGATCGTGCTTTCCTTGATATTAGGGATCAGGTGCTCGAGAAGGCCAAGCAGAAAGAAACTCTTAAAGGCAAAGAGGTCATGCTTTTGGACTGGGAAGAAGAGTTGGCTGACGAAGAGAAGCCTTGGTATTATGAGATTGCCAGATACTGTAATGATCAGTCTTATCCCGAGGAAGCCACCGCAGAAGAAAAGAAAGCAATTAGAAGAGTGGCTCAACGTTATACTTTGGTTGGAGGTGTGCTCTACAGAAGAGGGCTCACCGGTGTTTTATTGAGATGCCTCGATGATGATGAATCTTGGAAAGTCATGGAAGAGGCGCATTCTGGTGTGTGTGGTGGTCATGTGAACAGCCAGATGCTAGCTAAGAAGATTCTTAGGCTAGGTTTCTATTGGCCCACTCTAGAAGAGGATTGCTCTATCTACGTTCGAAGGTGTGTTAAGTGCCAACTGCACGCCGACAAGATTCATTCTCCTGCTTCTTCACTCCATCCTACGTCCTCCCCATGGCCTTTTTCCATGTGGGCTTTTGATATCATTGGACCTCTTGGTGATTCGAATCTTCTCACGAAGCAAAAGTCGTTCATCCTGACGGCAACAGAGTACTTCACCAAGTGGGCGGAAGCGGAAGCTTACGTGGAAATTAAAGCATCAACCGTCTGCAAATTCATCATGAAGAACATCATCACGAGGTTCGGCATCCCGAGCACCATCGTCACTGACAATGGACCTCAATTTATCTCTCAAGAGCTCAAGGATCTCTGCAACAGGTATAACATTGCATTGCATCATTCTTCTCCCTATTATCCACAGGGCAATGGCCAAGCAGAGGCAACAAACAAAACTTTGATCAAAATCGTTAAAAAGACGTGTGAGGCTAATAAATTTTTGGACTGGACAGACAAGCTGGTTGAAGCTCTTTGGGCCTATCGCACTTCCATTCGCACTCCCACTGGGCAAACCCCTTTCGCCCTCACTTATGGGATGGAGGCAGTAGTCCCTTATGAGATTCTTATTCCCTCTCTGCGAGTACAATTGGGTGAGGAACTTTCTATTGATGAACGTCGTGATTCACTCCTTACCCAATTGGAACTCCTAGATGAGAAGCGTCTGGTCGCCGCTGAGCATGCGCGCGTTTATCAAAATAGGCTCTCACGTTTTTACCAAAAGAAAGTAATTGAGAGAAAATTTAAAGTCGGTGAGATGGTAATCAAGAGAATTTTTGTTAAGCCAGGTGGCCCCCGTTCAAAACTCCAACCAAATTAGGAGGGACCGTTCGTTATAAAAGAAGTTTTTCCTGGCAATGCTTATAAACTAACCAATGCTGAAGGTGAAGAGTTAACTCACCCTTGGAACGGTTTATATCTTAAGAAATATTACCCCTGATTTTCCAAAATCCAACAAAAAATGAATATTTCCAAAATCTGACAAAAAAAATGAATATTTTCCAAAATCCAACAAAAAATGATGAATATTCTTCAAAATCCAACAAAAAAATGAATATTTTCCAAAATCCAAAAAAAAAATAGAATATTTGCCAAAACAAAGAAATTTCAAAACAAACAAAAAAAAAGAGGCTTTCAAAATTATTGCCATGGCACACAAAAGATCAAGGCCCGAAAGGTCAAAATTCAGAATTCATTTATCAGTCTTGGTAACTTAAAAATGGGGTTGATTCCCGCACACACTACACGCTTTATTCTTGAACTCAAGCAGTGCAAAATCTGATGGAAAGTCAAAAACCTGACTAAAAGTGAAAGACAATACCCGTTCTTTTCTTCTTCGGTCCATAAGGGAGGAAGGGAGACCTCGAGGCAGATGCGCCAAGCCTGTCCGCCGCCCTAGTAAGTGGAAGTCAAGGCCCAAAAGGGAGCAAATGTCACAAAAGCCCAAGTACAATTAGGTTTATTTTTTTATCAATGCAAATCAATTCCAAAGTGAAAGTCAAGTTATGAAAAGAAAAGCATGTCAAGAGGGCAAAGTCCCCGCAAGGAAAACCTTGGGCGTATGCGTGCATTATAAAGGGGCAAAAAAGGCAACAAATTTCCTACGCCAAAGACCGAACCCCAACATGCATAGGACAGGGGAGGTAACTTTACCTTGAACATCTCAGAATCCCTTATGGGCTTCCCTTATATTTTCTTCCATCCTTTCTATGTGGTAAAGTCGCGAATTGGCAGGATGGTCAAGACAAACTTAAGAAATTACACTGTGCGAAATCTCGAATATAAGTCAACTTTGAGCACGTCGACTCCCTTTTAATTATTCAAGAAAGATTAATGAATCCTAGATGGTGGCCGTGTAGGGCTCGCGATCTGGATAGCCTTGTCAATCTTGTTTGAAACTTCATCTAATTCACGCCTTTCCCTAAGGCGTTATTAATTTAACTCACGCCCTTGTGAGGGTCGTCTTTATCAAATTAACGCCCTTGTTCAGGTCGTCTTTTCACCAAATTCCAAATCCTTTTAAAATGCACGCCGTCTTCGGGGGCATCTTTTACTATAGTCACGACCTAATCTAAGGCGCGTTTTTCAGGAAAATAACGAAAAAATATATATATATAAATACATTCTTCATTCGTATGCTTGCATTCTATCTGTGCATATTTTTAATTTATTATTTGCATACGTGTGCTTGCATGATGCATCTCCCCTTTATTGGTTATTTCATTTTACCTTATTTGATTAAAGGCTTGGCCCCTTGACCCGTCATTAAGGTCAGAATATTGCCACCCCTTGCTCATTGGGCAAGGGGCCAAGTTGAACAGATGAATTAACCTGTTTTATTCAAGTGAAAACCGCAGCTGCAGATACAGGGCAAAAGTAAAGTAAACACGAAGAACGTGGAAAGAAGAAAGTACACAAACACAAGGCCACAACCACACAAAATGCTCAGGTGTGAGGGTGGAGGAGTACAAGTAAATCTCTCAGCTCTCGCCTCCACCCTCCTCTCTCCTACTCTCAACCTCCTCCTCACCGTCCCGAGCTGGTGCTGGTGGATGGGGCATGGGCCCCCGAGAAGAAGCTGGAACTCGAGCCTGGCCCCCTGCCTCACTCCTCTCTCGAAGAGAAGAACCCGCAACAAAAGTGGAGCTAGTAGAGGAGTACCCCGCAGCACGAGCTCGCTCACGCCCTCGCTGGAGACGCTCCTCAGCAACTCGTAGCCGCTCCTGAACAAGGACCAGCTGCATCCTCGAGTCTGCCAGCTCGCGCTCGTGTGCTACCACCAGCTCCTGATACCGGGCACGCTCCGACTGCTGTAGCTCGTGGTGACGGGCACGGTCCGCCAAGTGCTCTTCCCGCTCTCGAGCACGCTCACGTCTCTCCATCTCAAGAGCCACCCGCAGCTCGGCCACGTCCTGAGGAAGCTCCTCTCGTCGCCTCTGGGACCTCTCAAGCTCTGAGATCCGCTGGTCACGAATCGCCAACTCGGTACGTACGGCCTGAAGCTGAGTCACCTGTAAAAGGGTAAGCAAATCATCAATTCCACAATAAATGCAATAATTCAATAATTTAACGATGCATGATTGAATTACTCACATGTGAGCTCGTCGCTCGGAAGCTCTCGTCTACGCAGATAAGAGCGGCTCGAAGCTCTTCAGTCTGTAAAAATGAATTTTTATCAGTACACAATGCTATATTTAATCAATAATTGAACTGACTGAGTTTGAGTTCAGAATTTACCCGTGAGACGAGGTCCCGCTCTGCTGTCTCGGCCCGTGCAACCGCTCTAGCTAGCTGCTCTGATAGCGCGGTCACCTCCGCGCTAGGTCCCCTCGAGCTGGAGGCCTCCCCTAGATCTCTCCTCACTACTCCCTGCTGGGCACGCTGCATTCATTGAGATCGTCAGTGGCTAATCATCAATAATTCAACAAAAAGATTCATTTGCATATAGAAGTAATTTAAACACTCACCAAGGTCTCTAGGTCGGCCCGTGTGGCGGCTAGCTGGTCCTCCAGGCTGTGTAGGTGGGCCTGGGCGTCTATCGCCGCTATGTCCCTCGCATCCTGCATCCATTGCATGTTAGTCACATGATAGAAACATAAGCATTTGCATTCAATTTAGAAATAAGTGCATTCATACATAACCCTAAGACCCTCATCTGGGGTCGGCCGGCGTATACCTCCCAGTAGCGCCGGAGGTACTCGGAGCTGTCAGTCGCGCGAGAGGTGACTCCGGTCCCGCCACGTTGCCAGTCGGCGTACTGCTCCTCAAAACGTACCCTCCAGTCGATCGCCTTGGTGCGACCGCGGGTCTTCTTTCCTATGCCCCGAGGCTCTCCGACCTCGATCCACTCCTGGGGCAGGCCCAGGGTCCTCATCACCAACCGGAGCCGTAACGGCTCGATCTCGCTCAGGCAGTGCAGCCACAGCTCACGCCCAAAGCGAGGTCGCCCCGATACGACCCAAGGTTGGCCCTCATCCGTCATATCCTCGTAAGGCCTCCACTGCACCTGCATTCATACTTATCATTATCATTTCATCATAATCAATTCAAATCAATTCAAAAAGAAATGCATATCATTCATTCATACATACCAGCGAGGGAGGGAAGTCGCTGAACTCTCTCCGTAGAACCCACAACTCGTAGTCGAGTGGGTCACCGAAGACGACTGGTAACCAGCGTCGCGCCAGAGGAAAAGATCCCTCAGCTCCGGGCCGTGGGTCAACGCGCCCCATCGGCATGTATAGGTGGCTCCACACCTGCATCCATGCATTGCATTAGTAAGGCATTCACATGCATCATAATAAGAAGAAAAGAAAAAGAAAAAAGATATGAAAATGAGAAAATTGCATACCTGAAGAAGAGGTGAGAAGCCACTGACGGTCGTCTCTCGTCCGGTACCCGTGGACAGATCAGCTATCAAATGTGCCAACAAGGCTGCACCCCAAGCGTAAGTGCCAACTGTCTCCAGGTCCTCAAGGATGCACAAGAAGTGGCAGTTGATGACGTCGGCTTTCGTCCCCAGCAATAATCTCCCGAGCAGCAGCAGCAGGAACCTCCTCAGGTCTCGATCCGCTCTCTCATGGTCAGTCGGGTCCTGGCAGCATACCGCTCTCACACCGTCGGTCAGCCTCTGTGCAAACTCACCTAAGGTCTCCCCTGACCTGTGCCTGACATCTCCTAAACCCATCACCGTAGTCAGGTCTGTACGGAAGATGGTCCTACACTCGCTCGGCACCACATAGACCATATCCAGCCCTAGTAACCTCTGGGCCATCTCCGTGTAGTCAGGATAGGTGAACCCACTCACAGCCTCACCATCCACCCTCAACCCTGTAATCCTAGTCACATCCTCTAGGGTAGGAACCATGTGCCCCCAGGGCATCAGGAAGGACCGGCTCACCCTATCCCAACGTTCCCGCAAAACCTGGATAAGTGCTAGGTCGGGTCTAAATGGCTCAATGGATAGGAAAGCCCCGAACCCCATAGCATCTACCCTAACCCTCTGGAAGTCGGGGAGACCCTGGTATGCTGCCCAGACCATGACCCATGAGATACGGGTCCTCATCAGCCCCTGCACGCATTAAAGAGAAGAACTTTGCTCAATTGTTTGGTTAATCATGTGTAATTGCATTGATTTTAATGTTTTGGAAGTCACGACCCTCCTCAGGTCGTTTCTTAGTAAATTCACGCCCCTAAAGGGGGCGTTTTCTATTAAGGTAACGTCCTGTCTGAGGGCGTTCCCCATCTTTGAAACGCCTCTGTGTAGGGCGTGAACATGTTGTTAATTTCTAAAAATCCTAAAATGTTTTCAAATCACGCCGCTGGCTGGGGCGTTTTCCATTTAGCACCGTTCAGTTTAAATAAAGAGTTAATGAAGAGACGCCCTCTGGTTTGGGCGTTTCCTGTTAAATCACGCCCTGGTGAGGGGCGTGGCTTTCATGATTTTCAGATAATTCAAATAAAAAGGGCAGCATGCGAAATAATTAATGAAAACATTTAATGGGCATGGAATTAATGAAAAATCATAATTTTTGAAGAAACGACATGTTTCAGGGCGTTTTTCATGAAGGTTAATTAATTTTCAGAAAATTAAAGGAATTTACGCCCTGGGTCAGGGCGTTTCGTTTGTGAATAACGCCCCCATGTGAGGCGTTTCTTTTCTGAGTTGCAGGTTTCGCGCCCGAGGGCTATGAAAAATCAGAAAAAATATAAATAAAATAAAAAAAATGGAATTGGGGAAGGGAACCTACCTTTTTGTGCTTCTGGGGTTGTGGCCGAGGCAGTGGCCGTCTGGGCCACCGGAGTTGACCCCGGGGAGCGACCGCCGCCGTCGGCGGTGGTCCACCGTCTTCTTCTTCTCCATCTCCCTCTTCTTCATCTTCTTCTTCTCCACCTTCGTCTTCTCCTCCTTCTTCTGTTGCTGCTCCTTCGGCCTCGTCGCCGCCGGCAACCACCGCCGGTTCTTCAATAGCAACGATGGCGAGCTCCTCCACGGCGGGTTCCTCTTGGGCGTGGGCGGCGTCGAGGTCAACGACCTCTGGGGTGGCTACCCTCTGGCGCTTGTGTCCTCCACCGGCCATGGCTAGAGTTAGGGTAGAGGGAGATTGAGAGAGTGAGAGAAGAGATCGAGAGAGGGAGTTCAAGAGGGGGCTTCGGTTAGGGTTTACAGAAGGGGGGAAATGAGGACGGAAGGAGGAAGAAGAAAGGGGCCGATGACTTTTGGGTTTCGAAAAGAAGACACACCCTAATGGAAGGCGTTTCTAATGGAATTCACGATCACGACTTGGGCGTTTTATAAAAGTAGACGACGTTTATTAGGGCGTTAATTTATTTTGCATGGGGAACGATAACCGTCGTCAGACGCATTGAATGGGCGTTGATTGATGTGATGAAAGTCATCATTGCTGGGCTTAGAGTAACGCCTCTGTCAAGGGCGTGTTATTTTTTAGAAGTGACTAAGGAACAAGCGTTACTTTTGATGATTCAACGATTATATTCTTTGGGGTTTGAACCTATTCACGCCTTTCTTGAAGTAGTTAATTAAGTCACGCCCTCTGGTGCAGGCGTCAAATATGGAAGATGGGCCGATTGAAACGCCTTGAGGTAAGGCGTTCTTTCTTGAATTCGCGCCCTTATTTGAGGCGTTATTTGCAACAGAAACACAGGTTTTGGGTGATTTTGATCATAATCACAGTAATAATTAGCTCAATCAGAAAATCAATCTTTATTATTTGAAAGAAAGGATTACAATGCCTAATGAGCCACCTTGGGCCTTAATTTCCTCAGTGCTATTACATAATTTTTCCACTGTTCCTTGTCTTCATCCAAGTCTTCTACAGGGTGATGAAGCTTGCTTAGCTTCCACAGAGCTTGAATGGTGATTGCCTCATCTCCATCTTCATTGCTGCCTAGATCCCTTGATTTGATTGGAGGAAGATGGGAGATGTTTTCTAGCACTTGCCTTGGAAGCCCGAGCTGAGGAAGGCACCGGTGTGCATTGTACAAGACAAGCTCGGATGCGCCAATAAGTCGAAGGTCCGTGCCAATGGAGAATCTTGCGCGGAGTTCCTGCATTTTGAATATACCCGGGGCACAAGTAAAGAGATTCTTTGGCATTACCTTAAGGTGTTCTCTCCACTCCGCCCTTTTCTTGATTTGAGGAATGCGGTTCGTCACCCTATTGCTTATTCCCAACGAGCCGGTTATATAGGAGAGTGGGCTCTTTGAAAAGATCCTTGACGATTGTTGGGCTTCATGGCATGGATCGAATTTGAAGTGGAGGTCAATCCAACTAGAGAATGCTAGCATGCACCCGTAGATGGGCCTTCCCATGGCCGCCGATGTGAGCCCGCTATAGAGATATGCTAGGATCGCCGGTCCAATTCTTTCTTCTTCCCATAAGCTCACCACTGCGCTCAATTGGGACTCCTCTAGAAAGTCCTCCGTGGATGGGAATAGGAGTGCTCCTGCTAAGCACACCACGAAGGCTTTGGTCACTCTTTCTATCTCCTCTTCCTCTTTAGCTTGATCCGCTCTCTTGTACACCCACGAGGCGAGCTTCAAGAGGTTAATTCTTTTAGTGACCTTGATTTGGTTCACTATATTTGGGCTAGGTATCAATGAGGTTAGCAATTCATGGGAGGAGATTGGCCTTGGCATGATGGCCATCTTTTCTTCTTCTCCGTGTTTCATCCTTTTTAAGCCTAAGATCAACTCTACTTCTTCTAGCAAGATAGTGGCCTCAAATGTGGAAAATAAGAAAGTATGGGTGGAAGGATGCCATGTTTCAATCAATGCTCCTATGGCAGCCCAATCTATGTGGATTTGATCATAATGCTTGGCATGGGTTATCAACCCCAAGAGACGCCATCTAGCTACATATACCCTCATATCTGAGGTGAATTTGGAGAGGATGAGGGGCAGCCACTTGATTTGGATATATCTTCTAGCTCCTGGAAGAGTTGGGTAATCCTGTGAGAAGAAAACATAACACATGCAGTAACAAGCATAAGCATATGAAATATAAGAGGAGAGTTCGGCAGAAGGAACAGCACAGAGCAAATAACAGAGGAATAGCTTACCTGATTCGAAGCAATTCGATTACTTATGTGCCCTTGTACTTTAGTAATTCTGGGAGTAGAGATTCTAGGTTTCTTCATCATCCTGTCCATCGCCGCTGCAGTGAGAGTTTGAGCAGCAGTTGCAACCTGCAGAAGAAGAAGAAAAGAAGCAATTCGGCTGCAGAGAGAGACTCGGTTGGTTTGATTGAAAGAAAGCCTTCCTTTTTATAAGGATTTGAAGAGTCCTGAAGAGTCCCGAAGATAGAAATTTGTTTAAGTTAAGGACTGTGTTCTTGATTTAGAAACGATTGTTCGTGCTGAATTAACGACGTTGGTTAGGGCGTCGATTCTTAAAATGACGACCTGACTGACGTCGTGTTATATTCAACGCCCTAACAGGGGGCGTCTTCTTCTAAGCTTCCGTTACTGTTTACGCCTTTGAGTAGGGCGTGTTTTAAAATGTTAAACGACCTATGGTCAGGCGTCTTTCATGCTGTTAACGCCCTATTCTTAGGCGTGTTTTATTGGCTTACGGATTTTTGACCTCTCCTTGCTTTTAATGAACTTAAGTGCTATTATTTTGGTGAAATTGTTAATGCTTAAGCACTTATGATCATGTCATGTTCTGAATTGATGGATAAAAGCTAATAAGTTTCAAGTGCAAAAGTTTTGCAGGATTCGAGGCGTTTGGACAGCTCATGGGAGTAACCTCTTGTATCATTTTCCTGTAAGCATTGTTACTATATGATATCTACATTATTATAGTATGTCAAGGACCTTGTGGTTCTGATGAACCTGAAATTCGAGTTCCCCTTCATCAAAAACGATGACGATTTTGGGAAAGTCTTGATCACACGGATAGGCCGTTGAGTTGTTAAAGGTTTAGGACGATGGTTCCACTTTCTGAGTTGATGCGCGGACAAACGGGCTTCGGCTCAGTGTTAGCTCAGAGATGTGGATTCTTGACCAGATCTAAATGGCTTAGCAATATTATCCTTGATTATTTTCTATTTTAGTTTATTTTAATCTTTTCTTTTAGCCCAGCATGCATCATGTAGGACTTTGAGTTTCATGCTGAAAATCTTCATATTATGGCAATAATGAAGTTCACTCGCTCTTGATTGAGTTGACATGAGATATTCCACTTCAAATCAAGTACTTCGTTCTATTTGAAGCCGTTCAGGCTGATTCCTTGAAAGTGTCCCTTTTGTTGGATCTCTATCCCAATTCTCTTTACTTTTATGCAAAATTTACCTTGGTTGAAGCACGTCCACGTCGGCTGGTAATCGCTCTCTAATGGTCTTTCCCTGTCGTGCCCACGCGCACACCCTTTATTTACTTAGTTTAATCTCCTTTTATCCAACAAATCGATGTTTCCTTGGAAACCACTCAGAGTTGTTTCACTCAGAATCTTGGAAAGATTTCAAATACTTAATGTTCTGAGGCGTGTCACATCACACCTTGGCGTCTCCTTATCAGTTCATTCCACTTAATTCCTTTCGTTACACTTCATTCCATTTCTGTCTCACTCCCTTGCAAAGCAGACGCCAAGGTGGGGCAGCTGTAGACACGCCAAAATTGACGTTATGTTGATCAAATCTCATGTCATTATGTAAACGCCCCAAGTGGACTTCAATATTCCCATAACATGAAGTTTTTCTATTTTTTTTGTGAATTTTATGCATTTTTCCTGCATTTTTTGATTCACGACCTGAATAAGGGCGTTATTTTCAAAGTAGCGACCTGTCATAGGGCGTTTCAAAATAAGGGACGACCATAGATGAGGGCGTCAATTCCTGGTATTATCCGTTAATTTCTGGAATTATCTATTTTCAAAAATAAAAAGCTTTTCCATAGTAACGTCCTACCTCAGGGCGTGTTTTTAAGCAACGCCGTTACCTCAGGCATGTTCCAGGAATTTCTAAAACAAAGAAAGTTTTATTTCCAAAATTAAATCCAGGAAGAAACGGCCTTTCCTAGGTCGTGTTTCAATAAACGTCCTGTGGCAGGTCGTAAATTCATAAATTGACGCCCTGGCTTAAGTCGTGTTTCATCCAGAGTCCTTCCTTTTTCCATCTTTCCCTCACAGTTCCCTACCATCCATGGGACTCTTGCTCGATCTTGATCCTTCCCTGGATGCCTCATTGCCTGTTCTTATCATTTCCTTGGTTTGATCATCCGATTGAAGCATTATAAAAGGAAATATCATTCGATCGTGAAAAAGGTTAACCGGGTTAAGCATTCAAAGCATTTGAAGTATTCAGAAGGTTGAACGCCTGCTTCCACTCCATCCCTCTGCATCAGGGGCGTGCTTCATCCATCCCTCTGCATCCGTTCAATACCTTCACGACTTCCCTTTACTCTCGTCAGGAAGAGCAGGGCTATCGTGCTTATTTCATTTGTTTTCTAAGCATATTCATCATCACTGTCATCCTATCATTAGTTTTCTTATTGCATTACATATCAACATGTCATATCCTTTCCCTAGTTCTCTTCTAGGGGTTTAAAAAAAATAAAAAAAAAGGTGCGCACGTTGATGTCTTTTCATCATTTCATGTTAGTTTTGGATTGATACTATAGCACTCTGGCTGATCCCTCTCTCTTTTGCTTGTTTTCATTATCTTTTTACAAGGTAATCAACTAAGAAGACCCACTTCATCGGTCGGCCGATTGAAGTTGGAGGAGGAAATCCACATCCATCCCGCATCCTAATTTCCATCAGGTACACGCGATCTCCTTTTTCTTCTTATTGAGGTAACCCCTCTGGCGATCACATCATCTCCACTTTAGCACCTCGTGCTATTTTTATTGCATTCTTTTGCATTATTTATCCCATTGTCATATTTAATTTCCCCAACAAAGTGCGGATTTTAATCCGATCCACAGCGTGCGGGCGCGCCCGCCCATGCATTCCGCGTGGGCGGCCGCGCCCCCCCAGGGCGGCCGACAGTTTTTTTTAATTAATTTTTTTTCTTGCAATTTTAACTTTTTAATTTATTGTACAGGAATAATAATATATATATTAGATATATATATCAAAATACATAGTAAATTAAATAGAATTTTATGGAGTAGGTTAATTGTATTATCTCGATGGTAAATGTCAAATGATAAAATTTTTAACCGTGTTGAATTTACCGAGGTGAGATAATTACTATTTACCTTAAGATAAAATGGTAATAATTGAAGTTACTTCAGTAAATTTTAATTTTTTTAATTTTTAATTATTAGATAATTAGAAAATTCAAATTTTGAATTTTATTGAAGTTAAATGTGAAAAATTCAATTATTTTAATTTTTAATTATTAGATAATTATTAAATTCAAATTTTGAATTTTAGAAAATTACTAATTGAGGATAATTGCATTGTTTTAAATTTACTTTCAAATAAAATTATTGGATAATTAGTTTGAATTTAAATTTAAATTAGTGACATGTTTAAATTTTGAATTTAAATTTGATTATTGGATAATTAAATTTAAATTTAAATTTAATTAATTATCTCAATTAGATGCCCCTGTAGAAAATGATGGTTCTTTACCTGCTTTACTTTATTTACCTTGTATTGGCATGCTTGTCTGTTTAATTTTAGTTAATCATGCTTCGATTTTTAAAATTAAACAAAGCTGGCCTGTTTTTTGTTTGCACATCCCATTTTCAAATTCAAAAGTAAGGATTATAGCTTATGGATCTTTTTCTAGTTTATGGAGGAGAGGACCTATAGCTTAGAGCTTACACAAATTCTAGTTTCCAGTCAGGTACAGATAACTACAAATCCATGTCTGAATTTGTATTCATGTTGAATGGAGGGGCAGTCAGTTGGAGAAGCCGTCTGGATGAAGAAATTCATCTTAGAACTTGGCGTAGTTCCCGAGATAACAGCTCCCATCCCATTATTTTGTGATAATAATGGGGCCATCGCCCAGGCGAAGGAACCGAGATCTCACCAAAGCTCAAAGTATATTCTCAGGCGCTTTCACCTTATTCGGGAGATTGTTGATCGTGGAGATGTGACGGTAGAACGTGTACCGTCAGAAGACAACATAGCAGATCCACTGACTAAGCCTTTGACACAAACTGTATTTGAGCGTCATCGGGATAAGATGGGCCTCAAAGTTGTGGGCAATTAGCTGTAGTTCAAGTGGGAGATTGTTAGTGTTGGTGTGCTACAGGCCAATTTCGGGTCGGGTAGGCCCAATAGTTGTACGATCTTGTTCATTATTAATAAAGTGGTGTTTGAGCGTAAATATGCGATTGTGTTACTTTACGTTGTCCCTAGGATATGTGGTTGTAAAGTCAACTCGAGATAGGATCTCGATTATGAGACTGACTTTACATGAACACATACCTTAAACTGTTCCTGGTTGGAGGGTAATCACTCGGAGACTTTGATTACCTATTAAACCAGTATACATGATGTGTTAGTGACCAATCTCATGGTCATTGGTGTGGGGCACCAACACATATGTGTAGGTGTATGTCCTTGGAGGATGTACACTGAACTGATCCGTTATTAGATCTTCAGATGGTTGATTATACCTAATGTCAACTGAAGATCCAACTGTCTCAGTAGCATCGTTGGTCCTTTGACCTGAGGCATTGATCAGATCTTACACGAGGATTGGAATGGTTTAATCACTTGGCGAAGTGACTTTAACCATAAGTCATGAGTTGCCGAGTCGTTAACCACTACAGGATACGTGTGAAGATCATCAATGGTCAAGAAGGGATCGCTCACTGTCGGGTATATATCAGATAGTTAATGGGTCATGACATTGACGCTCCGTTAACTCTCTGGCCAGGGTCATGTGAGTTCGTTTAGAACGTACGTCATATACTTTAAGGAGGTCATAGTCAAATGGCACGATCATGGGGTTTGACAGAAACCATACCCTCGATCGTACCAAACTCATAGAAGGAGCGAGGGATTAAATCGATGCCGTATCTGTGGACTCACAGGTTCCAGATAGGCTGGTTTTAAACCCGGCATCCTTTAGGATCACGCGGATTTGCTTCACCCAACGTGATCAAAGGTTCTGAATAAATTAAACTATTCTTCGGCTCTAGTAGAAGCGAAGAATACATTTAATTTACTTCTAATTGGGAATTAGAAGTTAATGGGCCTTAAACTAGAGTGACTATGGGCCTAGAGGATCACACACAATGGATTCTTGGGTGACGGCTTATTATTATACAAATGTATGTATTATTTCTATTTAATTCCTTTTGGAAAGGAGTGTAAATGGAGCTTAATACATATGTATAATAGTAGATAGCATATATATATAATTTTGGTCTTTTGGAGCCCTTTTAGAAAATGATCAAGCTCTATATATAGCATCCTACGTGAGTTCATTCGAACTCTTCTCTTCCAACTCTTAGGCTAAGCAAGCATTAAGGCTTAAGAGGAGGATTAGCTCCTCCCCTTTCCTCCCTCTTGCTCTCTTTCTACAGAAGGTGAAAAAGGGCCGGGGAAGGTCGTGCCGGGGGGGTTACCGTCGCCGCAAGAGTCCGTGTGGATCAGCTCTAGAGGCCGTGCAGTTGCGCGGCTCGGTTTCTGCATCATGCTTAGCGGACAACGTCGTTCCGCGTAAGGTGAAACAGGCAACCCGTAATTAGGGTCTTAGAAACACCGATTAGAGCACAGATTAAGCTTTCCATAGCACCGGGATCGGGCAAATAAATTTTTGTTATCCGCTGTGTTGTCCGATGGTGCTGTGCGAAACCTTACAGTAACCACAAACAAGTGACTAGCTGGGGTCATGTCCGTCGACGTTGGTCCAACCGCCCCCAACCACGTGTGCACACACAGACCGCGCGTCCCTGGTCTGGCCCTCTGACCAGTTTTCCCCTCAGCCGGACTCTGGCTGCAAGACGTGGGGCCTGACGGTAACTGGTCCACAAACCGCCTCTAAGGGTAAGCCCGTACACCACTCCCTGGTGCGACCAGCACCGCGTACTGGTAGGCTACGACTAGTGGAGGGTCACTGAAGGAGCAGACTCTCAAGTCACGGAAAATGACGCCCACATCCGACGACCCACGGGGATCACCCCACGCACCGGCCCCGTCGCACGGTGGCCATAGTCGGACTAAAAATGGGGTTGCAGCCCTCTCGGGGCAACCAGGCGCCTGACGGTCCACCCCTGGACCGTCACAGGCACGTGACGGTCTAGGCGGGACCGTTATAGGAAGCCTGACGGTCCTACGCAGGCCATCACACTTTCAGCGCAAAGCGAAGCGTAACGCGCCTGCCCTGGCGCGTTACAGATTGTGACGCCCCCACGCAGGCGCGTCACAGGGTGTGACGGTCCGACGCCGGCCGTCATACCGCCTGGGATTTCAGATGCTCAAAAGCGCCCTGACGCGCCCGTCCCGGGCCGTCACAAGGATGTGACGCGCCAGGTCTGGTGTGTCACATGCCTTGACCCCCAACGGTCATAAACCAACGGTCGTATGTCTCTGACGGCCCACCCCAGGCGCGTTACACGCCTGTAACGGTCTATCGGGGGCCGTCACACCCCCAGCTGGTTAACAGGGGCTGTGACGCACCCTCCCAGGCGCGTCACACCGTGTGACGGTCCCTGAAAGGACCGTTACACACACCTGATGGTGAAATGGCGGGAAACGCCCAAAAACTCCGACCACGCCCCCATGCCTCCACCGGAGAGGGGGAAATCAAAGGGGAAGACCCCTACGGACCCCTAGCATGATTCTAGGCCACCAAAACATGAAATAATGCATCAAATCCATAGATCGGGCGAGCTCTCCCCAAATCATGGAAAACCCCAAACCCGCTCAATCACGCCCCTCTCGGCCTCCCCTCGGTCTATAAATCGCGAAAAGGAACGGCGGGGAGCTAGGGATCGTCACCGTACCTCAATGGAGCGAAAGCTCCGCCGGATCGTCCACAAACGCAAGAAATCGCTTTGGAAAACCCTTGTTCTTCAAGCTTCCCACGAGCACCGCACGTCCCCACGATCGCCTCGCCGCCACCCACGTCGCCGCGCCGTCGCCCCGCCGCCGTCTGCAGCCGGAAGGGAGCTCGCCGCGGTCGAATGGGAGGAAGAGAGGGAGAGGTCACGGTGGGGAGGAAGGAAGGAAGAAAAAGGAGAAGAAGAAGAGTGAGGGGGAGAGAGAATATAGGGGGTATTTATAGGAAAATCTAGAAAATTTGGAAAATACCAAAAAATAAAAAATTACGTTTCCGGAATCCTCAGAACGCACCGATCGCAACGGTACCACTCGTGCCCAGGTGAACGACCCGGTCCACCCGCAGCGAAGTTCCGAAGGCATTGCTGGAATACACACCGGAAATCGGAAAACACGCGCGAAAAAGCCGCGGAACGGTCCCGAGCCTCCGAAACAACTCCGGATCGCGCCGATCCGAACACGAAAGATGTCCGAAACGAAATTTCAGACACACCGGAGCTGGACACTCCAAAAAACCAGATACGGGACCCACGAAGAAGGATCAGAAAGGTCCGGGATATTACAAAAATCCTTTTAAATAACTAGTCACTCAGCTTAATCATAGACTTCTTAAACTGTGTCATGTAAAATTTTGCGGTTCAATGTTCATAACTAATTTTGAGGAACAAATTAACAGTCACACGTCCAAAGTTCTTACATCCGTGCATATATATGTTATAAAGTTGGAAAGTGTTCATGACGGGGACATCTCCCACCACATCTTTGTGGCTTAGGACTCCGTTGCTCGCCGTCGATGCATAGTCGTGTTCGTCACCTTATTCCGAGTCATGTTGTGTATTTGTTTCTTTATTTTGGGTCATAGATCATGTAATTTTCCTTGTATTTGAGTCATGTATCTAAGTTAGCCAGTTATTTATCTATGCTTTGAGTCAAATGGGCCTCTAGTCCATCAATTCGGCCCATTGTATCTCTCTTAGACAACAAGTGTCATTTTGTGTTAAGCCAAGGGCAATTCGGTCATGTAAAATGTTGGGCTCCTATAAATAGGACCCAACTCCCCCCATTGGAGAACTAATGAAGAAGTTATAGCATTTTGAAATTCCCTCTTGTGTAAATCCCTTGGTGAGAAGCCAAGCTTTAGGGTGAGAATCCCTAGGGAGTGAGATGCTCCCCTTATCCTCCTGTGGACGCACTAAAATTCGCTTATTGCGTTGTTCGTTTATTTAGGTGCGTGGGCGTGCCAGTCACAAAGTGACGATTCGTTCGGGCTCCGAAGAGCCCATGGTGCGCTCAATCTGACTAAGTCAGGCGATTGTGTAGTCCGTGTCGGGACTGAGACCCGTTGTGCCATAATGGTCACAACGTCATTTACATCCCCTCGGAGAGGGGAATACCCTTGATTAATTGCCAGAAATAAGGGCTCCACGGTCGAAAGAAATACTAGTTAATGCAGGAAGAAAAAAGGTGGTCGGGCCACGCGGTGAGCCCGGGGTGAGGGCGTGAATACGCGGGTCATGTCGGTCGTCGATGGACCATTCCGTGTTTGGACGAAAGTTACACGCGGAAAATGAAACGGTAACGGGGGAACAACCCGTACAAATATCTGCCAGGGTATGGCAATTTCAATATAGGGGGAAGGTGGGATCCCAACGGGAGGAGGGAGCCCTGTTGAGATATTGGCCCGAGGTAGGGCCGGGCGGTCACCATGACGAGGGAGATGATTCCCGAGGATGGTGCTCGGCTTACGAGGGCGTCATTAATATTCCCGGACTCGGAATCCGAAAGGGGAGATGAAGACCATGTCGTTATGTTCGTGAGTCACCTTGAGTGGCATGTGTCGTTACCGCTCCTTTATTTGTGTTACTCCCTTTTGTCTCGCTATTATTGTTATCACCTGTTATCCCTTTTTATTACAGTTTTTTTTATATTATACCTATATATTCATTAGTGGGATGATGGGGTGTATGGCTGGAAGAGTTGGAGGAGTGCACCGCTAGAGGGCAAAGGGGAGCGTACCGCTGGGGCACTGGGAGTGTACCACTGGAAGGGCTGGAGGAGTGCACCGCTAGAGGGCCAAGGGGAGCGTACCGCTGGAGGATAGAAAGTGTGCCGCTGGCGGGTGGAGGCTAGGGTGCACCGCTGAGGGAAGTGGATTAGGGGCACAGGGTGAAGACTAGAGTGTATCACTGGAGGAGATGGGCCAGGGTGTACCGCTGGAGGGTTGAAGGGTGTAACGCTGGAGAGTTTGAAGGGTAGGGGGAGTTCAGAAGAAGTCCTCTCATTTATGCAGGTCTGATGGGAGACTTCAGAGGATCAACTTTCTATTTTGTCACGCGATTCAGCCCCAACTCACACCCCATAGTGCAGCCCTTCAGATCTTGTTCAGTTCAATTCCTCGAATCTTGCATAGTCCTTTTAATCAATTAAAATGTCTCATTGTTGCTTAGTCCATCTGTTTGCTGCTTCTTTTCATCTTTTAAATTTGTTGTTATTCCTGACAAAAATTCGGCAGCACCTCCCCTTGACCCGGGAGGTAAAGGAATAACAAGGAACATGCCCACGGGGAGTGGCATGAACCAACAACTGAGGGGGGTGCCTGAGCAGCAGCCTTTAGGGAAACTTCAGAAAACTCGGAGAAAACATCGAACGAGGAACCAGTAGACTGATGCAGACTGTGAGTACACTGGGGAAGCGATAATCAATGTGTGCCGCTAAGGCAGCCCAAGGGTGTGCTGCTGAGGCAGTCAGAGAAAGAGCGTCCTGCTGGCAGACGAATGGGAGGTGTGCCGCTGGTGGCCAAAGAAGGCGTGCCGCTGGGCAGACACAGGGACGGCCGTGCCGCTGGGCAGACAAGAGGGGCAGGCGTACTACTGAGACAGCGAAAGGAGGGCTGTGCCGCTAAACGGACGAATAGGAGAGGCGTGCCGCTGGAGGCCTGAGTGGTAGGATGACTGGGAGGCTGGAATGGGTGTAGGGTGCTGCGGACTTTAAAAGAAAGACTAAGGAATCTTCTAGCTAGTGGATGGGCAATACGCCAAGTAGAGGTCCACAAACTTCGACAGGCTGCAAGAAGGTAAAAAAAGAAAGAAAAAAAGGATTACATTACAGAGTGTCACCAAGAGGAGGGAGAGGTTAGTCTTACCTCATCGAGCCAAGAGCTAAACCTTCCAATCGAGTAGACCCAGGCCATGGGAGGGGAGATCAAACAAGGAGTTGGAGAACCAGAGACAAACGCCAGACTCACAAACTAGCAGGAAGGAGAAAACTACAAATATACCAAACGAAGGCAAGATCAAACGGTGTTTTATTCATGAGAAACTCAAAACGACAAAGGCCATGGCCAGAAGACCCAATGTAGCCTAGTACATCCAAGCAAACAAAAGAATCACAAGGAGAAAGAAAAAAAAACCTTGTGGGAGAGGGACATGATGAGGAAGGGCGATCGTTCCCTTCACCGCCACCCTTCCCTTTTCCACCTTCCAGCATATGCTCTCTCCTCCTCTCCTTCTTCTATTCTACCTTCTTCTTCTCTTCTTCTTCGCTTCAAACGGGCTTCTTCGCACGCAGATTCTCTCTCTCTCTCTCTGTCTGTTTGGATGACCGTTTTTATAAGTGGACGGTTGACGGGGGAGCCTCATGATGGCACTGCCATCCGAGGTTGACTTCGGTATCTTCTTCTTCAGGTGAAGATCTCCCCTCCTCCAGCCAGAAGGTGACACGGAGACAGGCGCTAGCTGGCTTTGAAGTGGCTGGACTACGCGCCAATGGGTTTGCCTATTGACCGTTGTATCTTCTGCCGGCGCGTGCCGTCGGGAGGCTTTCAGCGCTGTGCCGCTGGGGAAGAGGTGTGGGCGTTGAGGGCAGAACGCCCGTGCCGCTGGGAAGCTTGAGGCCATGCCGCTGGCGGTCAGACTTGGTAAATGAGCGTATAGACTTCGTGTGCATGAACTCTGTACAGACTTTATACCGTGAGCATGCATGAGCCTGTACAGACTTGCCACATTAGTGTATAGACTTCATGTGCATGTATGAACTCTGTACAAACTTTATACCGTGAGCATGCATGAGCCTGTACAGACTTGGCACATGAGTGTATAGACTTCGTGTATGCATGTATGAACTGAATGCACTGCCTATGCACATGAACGTATAAACTCTGCGTGCATGGAACACGATGTACAGACTTGGTAAATTGATGCACGAGCACAACAGAGAGCAATGTATAGACTTTGCGTTTGAATGTATAGACTTTGCGCTCGAAGCAACCAGCCAATGTGCAGACTTGGAGTTTGGATGTATAGACTTTGCGTTCGAAGCAGCCAGCCAATGTACAGACTTGGAGTTTGGATGTATAGACTTTGCGTTAAAAGTAGCCAGCCAATGTACAGACTTTGCGTTGCAACAACCAGCCAATGTACAGACTTCGTTTGTGCAATCAGCCAACGTATAGACTTTGTGTTGCAGGATGTACAGACTTTGAATGCATGAAGCACACGGGCTGTACAGACTTGGTCTAAGAGTGTATAGACTTGAACTGACGGATGTATAGACTTGGTGTGTAACCTTGACAGAAACCTTGAATGAAGCGTGCCGCTGAAGGGCCAAATGGCCGTGCCGCTGAAGGGCCGTGCCGCTGGGAGCTTGAGGCCGTGCCGCTGAAGGGCCTCAGGCCCGTGCCATTAGAGGCACCAAAGGTGCCGTTTTGACAGGGCCCTTTGCTTTTGCTTCAGGAACTAGAAGCTGTGCATTCTTTGGGATATTTCTTCACCGTTCGGGGCCCGAGGGTGGGTCCGTAGCAGTGTGTCAATGCAGGAGGACATCCTGTGACTTCTCGGTCTCTTAATGCGTCCGTGCAAATGCGGGGATTTGCCGGGCGGTAGTATCTTCCCGGAGCCCTGGATGGCCAGTCTCTCCGGCTCTTCTTCCTTTGACTTTGACATTAATGCGGGGCTCGGCGGGACATATGGACGTGCAATTTTATATGTCCACAAAGTCTCCCCACCCGAGGGCAGCGCGGGCGAAGGATGAGCCAGACGGTGCCCGCGGGTGTGTCTGGGGAATTAACGTACATTATTGGACGTACGTTCATAAGGCGTGTGATGCGGACATCGTTATCTCTATTGTATATTTATTGTATCACCATTATATATGTGTTATGTTATTATTATTATTATTATTATTATTATTATTATTATTATTATTATTATTATTATTATTATTATTATTATATATACATGTGTATTTATTCTTCCTTTTTCTCTTCTCCTTTTTTTTTCTCTTCTCCTTTTTTTTCTTCCTCTTTCTCCCTTTGTCTTTTTTCTTCTCATTTTCTTTTTTATTTCCTCCTTTTCTTTTTTTTCTTTTCTTTTCTCTCTTCCCCTTTTTTTCTCTCTCTTTTTTCTTCTCATTTTTCTTTTCTCCCTTTTTTATTCCCCCTTCTGTTCGTTCGTTTCCCTTTTTTTTCTCCTTTTCTTCTCTTTGTTTCCTCTCTTTTTTTTTAGACGGCTATAAAAGGGGGAGATAGCACCGGAGATCGAGGTGCAAGTGCCGGTGGTACCCGAAGCCGAGACTCGGGAGGAGACAATTTCTGAAGTTGATGCCCTGGGAGAGGTAACGCCGGAGAGCAGCATAGTGCTGGCGGGCGAGGTAAGCAGGGGAATACGCTCGGCTTTCTTGAGGATTTAATGATTTATACCACTTGGCAAGCGGCTGACCTTTCTTTACATGGTCAGGTAACAACAACGCCCCGCAGAGCCCGTGCGCCTCGGGCTCGTTAAGCCGTCCCCAAGTGGAGCTCATCCTTCCGTGTGCATGCGGCTAAAAGGCTGAAGATGCTTCTGGGGCCGGACGCGGGGTCCTTGACGTCTCTTCTATAGATGGGAGCCGTCTCGCATTTGGTGATCCTGCTGCCACCGATCCCCACGCCGGTGATACCCGAGGAAGCCCGACTCCTAGGGAGGATATTGAGGATCCTTAGTGAGCATTCGGAGGAATTCCAGGCAGGGGGCGATGAAGACTTCCCGGGAGCGACATTGGACCCGCCCGCCATTGAGACTTTGTCAGCCGAGGCGGCGGAGGCCAAAACAACTTTGTCTGCCGGGGCTCTAGTTATGATGGAGGAGGCGGCATCGTCGGGTTCGGAACCTGCCCGGTCTATGGAGCTGGAGCAGCCGCTCATCATGGCGACGCCAGACGTCTCCGTTATGGTCTCTCCCTCACCTATGGTGGTGGCTAGCCAGGGGTCGACCTCGGAGCCCGTGAGCTCCCTCCTTTCGGCGCTTGCCCTTCCGGGTAGCTCAGCCGTGGTCGACACAGAGCTGTGGGCGGTCGTGGACAGCAAAGTTAGCTTCGACCCACTAGCCGTCCCTCCTATCGGCAACGTGAGTTCGGATCTGCCAGTCTGACAGACCCTATTGGTATTGCGCTCCATGGTTGTCGCCGATCCAAAGGTCACCTATCGAGATGCCAGGGCCATCGTGGAGCAGCTGACCAAAGCACTGCAGATGATGGGCTGCCCGCTCGAAGAATGGTCACGACGTGTTCTCTTATTGTTGAAATATGTAAACCGTCGTGCATTCCTCGAGACGCAAGCCCCGACTGAGCTCACAGCTATCGGTGCCCAGAGGGACAAATATCTGGAGGCGCTGGCTGTTCGGAGAGACAGCCGGGAGCAACATCAAGGAGCCTTGGACGGGTACAATGCCAACATCGACGCTTTGGGGAACCGGATAGAGAGACTCCGGGGCTGGCTTACCCAGGCGGAGTCTGACCTGCTCAAGGCAGAGACGGGAAAGGCCCAGGAGGCTGAAGAGTTGGCCGTTGCCGAGGCAGCCGTGGCCTCTGAGACAACAGAATTGGAACGCCTTGACGCGCAGGAGGGACGTCTGTGTGAGATGATAAGCTTCCCTTGCGTCGGGATCCTCCCTTTTGAGGACATCTTCTGAGGGCTAGAATAGCCACCGGTTCCCCTTCCATTCCTTTCTTTGCATGTAACACCGGGGTATGCCTCGAAGCCGATGTAAATTTTTGAAAAGAATATAATGCAATCATTCCATGTGTCTATGGTATGCGTGTGGTGTCGGGCGATTTCTTCCCTCCTTTTCTCTTTTCTTGCTATGTGATGGAACGCAAGTTCACGCTAACAGTTTATTCGGGGAGAGCCTGGTGAGATTCGCATATGAGCATAGGAGAGTGCTCGCCCCTTCCAGAGGAGGGACGAGGGGACCACTCCACCATGTCCATAAAGTGACTCAGTCGAATGATGTCATCGGTACGTTTAACCCAAGTAGGTTGATCCGACCTTGGAGAGGCGGAGAGAAGAGTTTGTTCATCCGGCGACCCAGATGGGAGTTATTGGTCAGAATGGGTTGTTCGTCGCCCGAAGGGACGGAGAGAAGAGTTTGTTCGTTCAATGACCCTGACGGGAGGTCTTGGTCAAAAGAGGGTTGTTTATCTGCGCCGACAGAGTGCCGATGACAGGTGTGGTTTATTTGTCTCTGGGTGTGTTCGTTGGTACGGGTGGGGGCCAACGCAAGGAGGTGGGTTGATTCCCCGATCCCGGGCGAAAGGTCCGGTTGGGGTATTCTTCGTCAGTGCCGACAGAATGTCAAGGGCTGACAGGGTCGATTCGTTTATTGAAATGTTCGTCGGTACGGGTAAGTGCCAACGCAAGGAGAAGGGTTGATTCCCCAATCCCGGGCGAAAGGTCCGGTTGGGGTATTTTTCGTCAGTGCCGACAGAATGTCAATGGCTGACAGATTTATTGGAATATTCGTCGGTACGGGTGAGTGCCAACGCAAGGAGATGGGTTGATTCCCCAATCTCGGACGAAAGGTCTGGGTGGGGTATTTTTCGTCAGTGTCGACAGAATGTCAAGGGCTGGCAGGGTTGATTCATTTATTAGAATATTCGTCGGTACGGGTGAGTGCCGACGCGGGCGGATTTGCTTGCCGACTGCTAATCTTCAGCCTTTTTTTTTCTCTTTCCTTTTCATTTCTTTCTTTTCTTTCCTCTTTTTTTTCACTTCTCCTTTTTCCCTTTTCCTTCCTTCTTTTCTTTTCGTTTCTCTTTTTTTTCTCTCTTCTCTTCCCTCTTCTTCTCTTCTTCTTCCTTTCTTTTTTTTTTCTTCTTCTTTCTTTTTTGGTATGCACGCGTTCCCTTTGGTCGCTTCTCTTGTGGTTCGTAACAGGTGGCAAGTAAACCATTCAAGCAATTGAAAGCAAATCTGCCCGCCGTGGGGCGGGGAAATGTATTATTCATTGAATGGAGGAATTGGAGCGTGATACAATCTTAGATGCCTACCATTAAGGGGTGGAAACTGGACCTCCCCCCGATGATCGACTATCACATATGCCCCACCTTCATAAACCTTTTGGATTACATAGGGTCCAAGCCAATTTTCATTCAGCTTGCCCTTGGGGTTGGAAGCCATGACTTCCCTCCTTTTGACCATAACGAGGTCACCCTTCTTGAATTCTCGCTCCTTGACGAGCTTGTCGAAAGCGTGAGCTATGCGGGCCTGGTAGACCTGAATATTCTGCTGAGCTTGGAGCCGCTTCCCCTCCAAGTTAGAGAGCTCTTCGAGCCTTCGCTCGACATTTGTCTGCCCTTCCTGGACTAACCCGTGTTGGATTGCAACCCGAAGGGAGGGTATTTCCAGCTCGATGGGGACGAGTGCCTCTAAGCCATACACTAAAGAGAAGGGTGAACAACCCGTCGGAGTTTTGTATACAGTTTGATACGCCCACAAGGCCTCATACATTTTCTCTTCCCAGTCCCTCTTGTTAGAATTAACAATTTTGGACAGGAGAGTACAAAGAGTCTTGTTGAAAGCTTCAGCCAAACCATTGGCTTGTGGGTTGTAGGGGTTGACATTCTCCAGTCGATCTTGTACTTCTCGGCCAGCCGATAGATTTTCTGGTTGCGGAAGTGGCTTTCATTATCTGAGATGATTCGGTTTGGCGTACCAAACAGGAATATGATGTTGCGCCGGATGAATCTGGCGACGATCTCACCAGTCACTTCTCTCAAAGCAACGACTTCTGCCCAACGGGAGAAGTAATCAGTTGCTGCCAAAATGTATTTGCACCCGGAGGATGACGCGGGTAGTGGGCCCACAATGTCTGTTCCCCACTGGGTGAACGGCTAGCTGGGCAATGTCGGATGTAGCGGCACAGGCTGCCTCCTGGGTACTGTGGCATGCTCCTGGCATTTCTGGCAAGACTTGGCGTACTTGCAGCAGTCATCAAACATGGTTGGCCAGTAGTAGCCAAGCTTCTTTATTTCAATTTTCATCTTTGGTCCCGCCTGGTGTGCACCTGCTGTTCCGGCGTGGACTTCTTTCATGACCCTCCAAGCTTCTTCCGTGGATAGGCACCGCAGGAGTACTTTCTGTTTAGTTCCGGACCTCGTAAGAGTCCTTTGTTCTGATCAGCATGATCTTTTCTTCTCTCTGCTTGGGCAATTACTGGTATTTAAACCATTGCATGAGGGAATCCCTCCAGTCCGGTAGGCCGACAGCTTCTGCTGCAGCGACCTCCAGTTCTTCTTCTTCTGGCTCTTCTATCATGCTAGGCACCTGGCACTGATTCACCACCCGGATGCTAAGAGATCCATCAGGCGGGACTGCTAATGAGCTTGCCAGTTTCGCCAGTGTGTCGGCTTGTGCATTTTCTCCCCGGGCAACATGGCCTATCTCAATAAGGTAGAATTGTTCCATGAGCCGCTTTGCTTTAGCATGGTAAGGGAGCAGCTCAGGTTTTCGGACATCAAACTGCCCTTGGACTTGCTTGACAACTAGTAACGAATCGCCAAATACTTGCAGCATTCTAATCTCCATCTACAACGCAACTTGGAGACCAATAATCAAAGCCTCATACTCCGTCTCATTATTTTTGCAAGGTTTATTGATAGAGCAAGATGTGTGCACCACTTCTCCCTCAGGGGATTTGAGGACGATGCCGGCCCCTACCCGTATTTTTATATGTCCGGACGGGGTCGTTTCTGTTCTCGAAGCTCCATCGAAGTGCAGCTGCCAAGCGATCTGCTGGACTTGGTCCACTTCTAGTGTTTCATCTTCGGGCAGCTCTGTAGCCAATGGGGAATCTTCGGGCACATGATGTGCTGCAAAGAATTCGGCCACGGCTTGACCCTTAACGGCCTTCTGCGGCACGTAGGTGATATCAAATTCCATTAGCAGCATGGCCCACTTGCCGAGACGTCCCTTCAGGACTGGCTGGGAGAGAATGTGTTTAACTGGATCGGCCTTGGAGATCAGGCTCACTTCAAAGGAGAGCATGTAATGCCTCAGCTTCTTGACTGCGAAGACCAGGGCAAGACAGACCTTCTCGATCGGGGTGTATTTTGCTTCTGCTCCCACTAGCCTCCGGCTGAGAAAATAGAGAGCATGCTCCTTCCCGTCATCATTGTTCTGAGCGAGCATTGCCCCCAGGGAGCATTTGGTGGCGGCTATGTACAGAATAAGTGGCCCCCCCTTGACAGGTGCAGTAGTCCTTCAGCTGATCGAAGGCCTTCTGGCATTCCTGGTTCCAGTTAAAAGGTGCATTCTTCATCATCAATCTATGGAATGGCTGATAGCGCCCCGACAAATTGGAAATAAATCTTCGGATGTAGGCCAGCCGGCCATGCAGGGATCTTAGCTCTCCCAGATCCTTCGGAGGAGGCAGCTCCTGGATGGCTTTTATTTTGAAAGGGTCGATCTCGATCCCTCTATATCGGACAATGAAGCCGAGGAACTTCCCGCTGGAGACACCGAAGGCACACTTCATCGGGTTCATCTTCAGCTCGTACTGCCGGAGCCTTTCGAAGACGACTCTAAGGTCCTTCTGGTGATCTTCCTTTTTCTTTGTCTTGACGACCAAGTCATCAATGTAGCATTCGACTTTGTTGTACATCAGCTCGTCGAATATTTTGGTCATCGCCCGCTGGTAGGTGGCGCCGGCATTTTTGAGGCCGAAGGGCATTCTTTTGTAGTGGAATATTCCTTTGGGTGACCGGAAGGCCGTATGAATTCGGTCGTGCTCAGCTATCCAGATTTGGTTATAGCCGGACGATCCTTCCATGAAGGACAAGGCCTCGTAGCCAGTGGTTGCATCAATCATCACTTCAGTGATAGGCACCGGGAAGTCATCTTTTGGGCAGGCTTTATTCAGGTCGCGAAAATCCACGCAAACCCTGATCTGTCCATTCTTCTTCTTTACTGGCACAATGTTGGCCAACCAGGTAGTATACTAGTTCTCAGCTACGAAATCGACATCTATGAGCTTGTCGACTTCTTTACAAATTTGGTGTATCAGTTCCGGTCTCATGCGCCGGGGAGACTGCTTCACTGGCTCAACCTTGGGGTCGATGGCAAGAACATGTTGAGTCACGCCAGGACTCAGGCTGGGAATCTCCTTATAATTCCAGGCAAAATAGTCCCGGAACTCTCGCAGCAACTTGATATACTGTTCCCTCTCCTGTAGAGGAAGAAGGGCACTTAGAAAGGTCGGCCTGGGGTCGCCTTCCGTGCCCAGGTTAATCTCGATAAGTTCATCTACTGTGGCCTGACCGCCATCTTCAATTTCTGGCGGTGCTGGCAATAAGTCGACGAAATCTTGATCTTTGCCGTCTTCTGCTTCAAGGACACCATAGATGTCACCCTACTCCGCCTCATTGGGCAATGAGGCTTTGCTAATATCCCCCTATTCCAGGCTTGCAGGTTGTGGCTCCGGGGGGTCCTCCTGTGCGGGGAGACAAAGAACCTCTCCGGGGTCTTCCTGGTAATCATCATAGACGGCTCCAGCCGGGACCGAAGTAATTGATTGCCACACCGGGGGCCGGTTCTCTGCCGGTGACCGGGGTTGCCCATTCTCCACCACCTCTTCAAAAATCTGGTGCTGGACCGACACCATGTAGATATTTCTTTCGGGGTTGCCTGTCGCATGAGGGCGTGGTGGAGCTACCACGTAATCTCCCATTCTGAGCTCATCATACTCAATCAAGTCCTGAGCAATGTCCTTGAAGACGTAGCAATCTTCTATGGAGTGACCCAGTATTTGGTGATGCGGACAGAACAAAGGGTCGCCACTTCTGCGAGCATCTTGCGGCCTCTTGGGCCTTGGGAGGGTAATCTTGCCATAGTAGCAAGCCCATTCGAAGATCCCTCGGGTTTTATTCCTCGGGAAGGAGTAGGGCCTCCGCATTCTCTCTTGTAATGTGGGATTCCAGTCGGCCGTCCGTCTGACTGGGGAAACAGTTGCGCCTCTGGTCTCCTTTCTCCAGTGCGTAGGGATGTTCGGGGTGGCGCCCGGGGGCAGGTGCATGCCGATATTCTGCTGGCGGAAGATGCCCCCAATCAAGTCAGATATGAGTACAGTCACTTCGGCCAACCGAGCCTTCAGCATCTTGATTTCTCGCTGCTGTTGATAGCACAGGGCAAACAGGGCGGAGTCGCATCGAGGGAGGCCTGGAGTTCGACTTGCTTCTTCGCCTCTTGCTTCAGTGCCCGACGAAGGCAATGACGGTCCCTCAGAGGAGGACGGGGCCTTCCCCTTGTTCTTGCAGGGAGGCGGCTTCCATAAGAATACCCCCTCATCCTGATCTTCACCGACTGAAGGCTTAAGGTGCTGACCACCTTGCACTTCCTGTGGGCCTTGGGCGCCTGGGAGGCTACTGCGGTTCGGAGCCGAGACTGATATAACGTCAGCTTCGTAGGAATCTTCTAATGAGAAACCTAATCCAGGTTGCCAGGTGATTTGTAACAACCTCCGGTCTAGGTTTGGTGGGTTCCACATTTTTCTGAACATATCCTTCCGACTGGAGAGCTGGCGAAAGGGGATCCCTTGTTTTCTGGTCATTCTGACTACTCGGCCGGTTATGTCAGGCAGCCCCGTGATCGGGATGAATGGGTCATGCAGTTCGTCGGGGAGTTTACAATCATCGTCCCCTCTGACCGGGTGCTCATCAGCCACATAGAAAATAGTAGACCGTCCCCCGGGGTTATTCACCTCAAAGGTCTTCAATGGTTCAACCGCCTGGCAGTCGACTTCTGCGAGAGGCTTGACGATCCCTAGCGGGACCCTGACGTCCTCCAACAAGTCTTCGAGGGGTGGCAACCCCGGTGCAGGGTAGATGGAAAAGGGAACTGCTTTGAATACTCCTTCTGCCCCAGAAACAAATGACACTTGACGAGGAGCCACATAGCCTGGCGGCGGTGGAGGGAACCAACTGTTTGGCTCCGCCTTCTTCTTTCCCTTGTCCAGGGTGACTTGGGGAGTTTGCTTCGGCTTTTCTAGATACAAATTTGCGTCTGAGAGATGGCACTCGAACACCTCAAAAGGGTGGAGGTCAGCAAAGATTCTCTCCTTCTTCCCGTCGCCGGGGTACTTGATGCATTGATGCAGAGTAGACGGCACGACCCTGTTCTGGTGCAGCCAAGCCCAGCCGAGCAATGCTTTGTAGGAGGTACTGGAGTTGATCACATGAAATTGGACCTTGGTCATGAAATCACCGAGAGAGAGGTTAAACTCTGCAATCCCCATGGGGACCTCATACTTCTGGTTGAAGCCGGCGATCTTAACATTCTTGACCTCGATCAAGTGCACATCGAAGTAATGCTTTTGGTATACTCGGTAGGGGAGTATGTTCACTGTCGCCCCAGGGTCAATCAATACCCTATTGATGGGGTGCCCATTCAGCTGCCCCTTCATGTAGAGTGGCCTGTTGTGACTGCAGGTAGGCAGGAGCATATCTTCTTCCGTAAAAGCCACAGCTACCTCGGGTGACATTTCTGCAAGGCAAGCCTCCACATAAGCTGGCGTCTGGAGTGCCATGATGACGGCCCACCGTGTCTCTTCATCTAGAGATGGAATCTCCCAGACGGTAAACCTGGCTGGGATCTTCTTCAGGTGCTTGACTATTCTGTTGCCGGCTCGGACCTCGAGCAACTTCATCTCTTCGGCTTTGCTACGCCTACCCCCAGTCTGGGCCTGGGGAGCCGGCTCAGGGGGCGCTTCCTCCGCCGGGTCAAGTATTACTTGGGCTTGCGGGGCCTGTTGGGTTTCTACCTTCTCTTGCATGAACTCGGTAAGGTTTGGGATGTTGCTAGGCTCTTCCCTTGATAGAGGAGGAGTTGCCACGAGTGGGGCAGAGAGGCTACTTGCTTCTTTGACCTGTCGAGACTCTCGGGGGTATGACTGCCTTTCCCCTTGAGTCGTGAGAAACTCAATAAATGAAGGGATATTCTGGCCGACCGGCTCTCTGGGGTAGAGACCCGAGGGAGGGGGAATCTCCATGCCTTGGATCCTAGGTTCAGGGATATGATATGGCTGTTCTCCCCTGAGCAGGATGTTATGGTTGGCCTGAGGAGGGCGTTCCCATTTCCTTCCCGACCTGGTGGCATGCTGGGAGGTGGATGTCTCGGCCTGGTTCACTTCTGATGGCTCAATGGGCGTCTCTTGCTCTTCCTCCCCCAGAGAGAGGGCAGTGTCAAACAACGTCGACAGGGTGTTGCAGGAGGGAACAACCCCGCTCTTCTTCTTGTTTCTGGGCATTTTCTTCTTCTTTTTCTTCTTTTCTTCAGTGGCTGGCAACTGGCCTTGGGGAGGCTCACCCCACAAGAGGGGCTCTTCCTTTGCCTCAGCTTCTGCTTCTGGAGCCAGTTCGAGTGACTCGAACTCCCTCCAAGGGACATACTCCTTCAGCTCCACAGACTGGATTTCGGGCTGCTCATAATCTTCAAGCCCATCAATAATGGCCTGGAGTCTTTCCACTATGGGACTGGTCTCTTTGTGCACCCGCATCGGGGTATGCTTCTTCCTGTTGTTAGTGAAGCGTCGCACGACTAGCAGGGGGGGCTGTATCATGCCAAACAGGCGTCACTGGTGGTGGGACTGGTCGAGGTGTGACACCCCTTATATGAACCTCCGGTGTGGGCCGGGGGGCTTGCCTTCTTCTTCTATTCCTCGTCGGCGCAGTCTGCCAACCTCCTTGGTCTTGAGCTGGTGCCATGACAAAGGCTTTATATGTTACAATTGTACTGGCCTCTGCCCATTCCTCAGGCAGCTGCTGGTAAAGAGAGATCATGTTAACAGAAGTTCCGAGGTTTGGCATCTCTTGCGGCTGCGGAGGATCCACCTTGTGCTCCCCCATGTCCAGCTCTCCCTTCTTAATCAAGGATTCAATGGCATCCTTGAAGATATAACACTCCTCGATAGTATGCCCCAGCATCTGGTGGTACGGGCTGAAACGAGGATCATCCTTTCTTTTTATATCGCCAGGCTTCTTTGGTTCTGGCAATGTAATTTTATTATACCTGGTGGCCCATTCAAACAAGATCCGGGACTTATCTTGAGGAAAAGAATACAACTTATTCCTCATTATCTCCCGCAGGGAAGGACCTTCCTGCCGTTCAGTAGCCCTGGCTGGAGGTGGGTTGGCCGTCTCCTTGGCCCTCTCCGTTTGTTTCTCAAAAGCTTGAAAGTCCAATGTGTGGACTTCTGGCGGCATCGGCTTCTTCTTGGCTTGTTTGGCCCTTTGACTTGATGCAGTTGGAGTGGAAGAGTATCGAGCAAGGAATGCCTCGATCTCCGCCACTATATTGTTTAAGCGGTCAAATGACTTTATTTCCGCACCGATCATTCTCTCAAGGATTTCTTTCTTCAGGTTCTGTTTACAAATTTGCACCGCGTCCTCCTGATGCGGGGGACGCATGCATCTCATGCTGAGGTTCCTCCACCTCTTTATATAGTCGAGTGCCGACTCATCGCCTCTTTGCCTCGTGGCATAGAGTTCTACCACGGTGACCTCCCGTTCAGCTATGTAGAACCTTTCTTTAAATTTCTTCTGCATGTGGGGTCAGTATGTAATGGACCCGGTGGGCAGGCTCGAGTACCATTCGAAAGCAAGCCCGGTAAGTGTTGAGCCAAAGAATTTGAGGAGATAGGCTTCATCTGCAGCTAAATCCCCCATAACATTCACATAGTAGGCGATGTGCTCCCTGGGAGACCCTTGCCCATTAAACTTTTCAAATTTCGGCAGTTTGGTGATGCCGGGCGGGAGCCTCCTTGCAGCATAGTGTGCCGGATAAGGCACCCGATACACATCAAAGGGCGTGCAATCACTATCGCCCCTTTCTGCCAGCTTCATGTCTATCATATGTTCCAACATAAGTCTGTTCACCGTCGCCGGGTCCACCGGGTTCGGGTAAAAATGAGCCGGTTGCGCCACTGGTGTTGTTAACACTGTCGCCTGAGGCACAATGGTGGATCCCTGGAACGGTAGGTTCGGCGGCGGGGCCGGAGTTGTGTGTTGTGGCTGGTGCAGGGGTATGCCCCCGGTGTAGCCGGGGATCGGTGGAGACACCGTCGCCTGTGGAGAAGCTTCCGAGGCCTGGCTGTTACCGCTAGGGGTCTCTGGTAGTGCTTCGGTCTGCCCGGATGTTGAAGGTTGAGCAGCCCTATCGGTCAACTGCTTTCTTAGCAACTCGATCTCTCTTTGATACTGCTGCATCATAAGTAATACATCGGGATCATTCATTGAGAGGCTAGGGGTGCCCCCTCTTTCTTCGGCTGGCACCTCTTCGGACGAAGTGGATGGTCCTCCCGTGGTGCCTTCAGTAATGTCATTGGCGGCCAGGGCCGTCGACAACTCCCCGTTGTCAGTTCCTTCAGTGTGAGCTTGTGTCTTTTCGGTTGCTACCTTCCCTCTTCTGGTGAGAGGTCCCGGCCTTGCCACAAGTCTGACCATTTCTCCGGGCTCGGTCGGTAAGGCCCCGTACCGGCCGAACACTCCTTCCATATTGCAAGTGTAGACCCTTAGGTCTCTGCCTTTTCTTGTTGCTCTTCTCGATGGCCTTCCTAGGAAGACCAATCTGTCAAAGATCGACCCCCGCGGCCTCACCTCTTCCCTCAGCGGGGACCGATAGCGCTCCTCAGAGCAGTTCCTCGACTCGGCACTAGGCACGGGTCGGGTTTCTTCTTCTTCAAATGCAGAGGCCACTGCCCCTAGCAATCTCTGACGACCCAGGGGAGTGCTCCCCGGGCCCCGCAGATAGTTTCTCATGGCCTGCTCCACTCCTTCACAGTCTTGATCTAGGGGAGAGGCCGGTGATGTGGCCCTGTTGACAGTAATAGGCATGTAGGCTGCAGGCTCCGCACGGGCAGCCTGGTAGTGACGTCGATGGTGTCGACGGCGGGTGTTCTCTGGCGGGGCCAATGTGACCAGCGCCGATTGGTAAGCGGGGGCTAATGTCTTAGCCTGGTCTGCCTGTTGAGCCCTTGCCGGGCGAAAGGTGCTGGGTCCCGCTTGGGTTGGTGAAATAGCCCTGGCTGCCTTGGGAATCCATGCCTGCTTGCCCTTGGTCGGCCTAGGGGCCGGTCGGTGCTGTGGGACTGTGGCCGGAGCTGCGGGCGTCATCCTGCCCTTCATCTTCCCCAGTGGCTGGAAGGAGTTACGCATTGGAACGGCGGGTATGATGCGATCCGGGATCACTTCGGAGCGCCGCCCGGAAAGATGCACCCGGAACGTTCCGACGATAGTAGACTTGCCGGTGCTGGAGACCCGGCCTCGGGGTGATGTGGTTGCATGGCTCCTCCGGAGCCTTCTCTGAGGGGAAGCCGAGCCTGGGCGGGATGGGCCGGCGGTTTCGTGCACATGGTGCACGTTGCAGCCCAGTGTCTTTACAGGGGCAGCCTTGGGAGATCCGGCTATTGGTCCGCCGGTAGCAGCTTTGGTGGCCCCCTGGGTGGAGGCGTTGCTCTTGATCCCGTCAGACGCTTCCATGTCCAACAGGTGCGCGAAGGCCACTCCCAAAAAGTTGGGGAAGCCAACCGAGGGAGGGAAGCTCCCGAAGGTGAGAGGGACGGCCATGTAGCCATTCCGCACGTGACTCTCGATGGGTTGGTGGCTGAAAGTGAGTGCCATCGGGACGTCCGTAATGTAACCTGCATTCGCAAATTAGGGAATCAGTATTACAAGAAGGGGGCCGTGGAGCCCTTGGTTCCGGCAAAAAGATGAAAGGTGATCCCAGTCCCACCAGGCGTGCCAGACTTGTGGATGCACTAAAATTTGCTTATTGCGTTGTTCGTTTATTTAGGTGCATGGGCGTGCCAGTCACAAAGTGATGATTCGTTCGGGCTCCGAAGAGCCCATGGTGCGCTCGATCTGACTCAGTCCGGCGATTGTGTAGTCCGTGTCGGGACTAAGACCCGTTGTGCCATAAAAGTCACAACGTCATTTACATCCCCTCGGAGAGGGGAATACCCTTGATTAATTGCCAGAAATAAGGGCTTCACGGTCGAAAGAAATACTAGTTAATGCAGGAAGAAAAAAGGTGGTCGGGCCACGCGGTGAGCCCGGGGTGAGGGCGTGAATACGCGGGTCATGTCGGTCGTCGATGGACCATTCCGTGTTTGAACGAAAGTTACACGCAGAAAATGAGACGGTAACGGGGGAGCAACCCGTACAAATATCTGCCAGGGTATGGCAATTTCAATACAGGGGGAAGGTGGGATCCCAACGGGAGGAGGGAGCCCTTTTGAGATATTGGCCCGAGGTAGGGCCGGGCGGTCACCATGATGAGGGAGATGATTCCCGAGGATGGTGCTCGGCTTACGAGGGCGTCATTAATATTCCCGGACTCGGAATCCAAAAGGGGAGATGAAGACCATGTCGTTATGTTCGTGAGTCACCTTGAGTGGCATGTGTTGTTACCGCTCCTTTATTTGTGTTACTCCCTTTTGTCTCGCTATTATTGTTATCACATGTTATCCCTTTTTATTACAGTTTTTTTTATATTATACCTATAAATTCATTAGAGGGATGATGGGGTGTACCGCTGGAAGAGTTGGAGGAGTGCACCGCTAGAGGGCAAAGGGGAGCGTACCGCTGGGGCACTGGGAGTGTACCACTGGAAGGGCTGGAGAAGTGCACCGCTAGAGGGCCAAGGGGAGCGTACCGCTAGAGGATAGAAAGTGTGTCGCTGGCGGGTGGAGGCTAGGGTGCACCGCTGAGGGAAGTGGATTAGGGGCACATGGTGAAGACTAGAGTGTATCGCTGGAGGAGATGGGCCAGGGTGTACCGCTGGAGGGTTTGAGAGGTGTACCGCTGGAGGGTTGAAGGGTGTAACGCTGGAGAGTTTGAAGGGTAGGGGGAGTTCAGAAGAAGTCCTCTCGTTTATGCAGGTCTGATGGGAGACTTCAGAGGATCAACTTTCGGTTTTGTCACGCGATTCAGCCCCAACTCACACCCCATAGTGCAGCCCTTCGGATCTTCTTCAGTTCAATTCCTCGAATCTTGCATAGTCCTTTTAGTCGATTAAAATGTCTCATTGTTGCTTAGTCCATCTGTTTGCTGCTTCTTTTCATCTTTTAAATTTGTTGTTATTCCTGACAAAAATTCGGCAGCACCTCCCCTTGACCCGGGAGGTAAAGGAATAACAAGGAACATGCCCACGGGGAGTGGCATGAACCAACAACTGAGGGGGGTGCCTGAGCAGCAGCCTTTAGGGAAACTTCAGAAAACTCAGAGAAAACATCGAACGGGGAACCAGTAGACTGATGCAGACTGTGAGTACACTGGGGAGGCGATAATCAATGTGTGCCGCTAAGGCAGCCCAAGGGTGTGCTGCTGAGGCAGTCAGAGAAAGAGCGTCCCGCTGGCAGACGAATGGGAGGTGTGCCGCTGGTGGCCAAAGAAGGCGTGCCGCTGGGCAGACACAGGGACGGCCGTGCCGCTGGGCAGACAAGAGGGGCAGGCGTACCTCTGAGACAGCGAAAGGAGGGCTGTGCCGCTAAACGGACAAATAGGAGAGGCGTGCCGCTGGAGGCCTGAGTGGTAGGATGACTGGGAGGCTGGAATGGGTGTAGGGTGCTGCGGACTTTAAAAGAAAGACTAAGGAATCTTCTAGCTAGTGGATGGGCAATACGCCAAGTAGAGGTCCACAAACTTCGACAGGCTGCAAGAAGGTAAAGAAAGAAAGAAAAAAAAGGATTACATTGCAAAGTCTCACCAAGAGGAGGGAAAGGTTAGCCTTGCCTCATCGAGCCAAGAGCTAAACCTTCCAATCGAGTAGACCCAGGCCATGGGAGGGGAGATCAAAGAAGGAGTTGGGGAACCAGAGACAAACGCCAGACTCACAAACTAGCAGGAAGGAGAAAACTACAAATGTACCAAACGAAGGCAAGATCAAACGGTGTTTTATTCATGAGAAACTCAAAACGACAAAGGCCATGGCCAGAAGACCCCATGTAGCCTAGTACATCCAAGCAATCAAAAGAATCACAAGGAGAAAGAAAAAAATAGAAAACTCGGGGGAGAGGGACAGGATGAGGAAGGGCGATCATTCCCTTCACCGCCACCCTTCCCTTTCCCACCTTTCAGCATATGCTCTCTCCTCCTCTCCTTCTTCTATTCTACCTTCTTCTTCTCTTCTTCTCTTCTTCTTTGCTTCGAACGGGCTTCTTCGCACGCAGATTCTCTCTCTCTGTCTGTTTGTTTGAAGGGCCTTTTTTATACGTGGACGGTTGACGAGGGAGCCTCATGATGGCACTGCCATCCAAGGTTGACTTCGGTATCTTCCTCTTCAGGTGAAGATCTCCCCTCGTCCAGCCAGAAGGTGACATGGAGACAGGCGCTAGCTGGCTTTGAAGTGGCTAGACTGCGCGCCAATGGGTCTGCCTATTGACCGTTGTATCTTCTGCCAGCACGTGCCGTCGGGAGGCTTTCAGCGCTGTGCCGCTGGGGAAGAGGTGCGGGCGTTGAGGGCAGAACGCCCATGCCGCTGGGAAGCTTGAGGCCGTGCCGCTGGCGGTCAGACTTGGTAAATGAGTGTATAGACTTCGTGTGCATGTATGAACTCTGTACAGACTTTATACCGTGAGCATGCATGAGCTTGTACAGACTTGGCACATGAGTGTATAGACTTCATGTATGCATGTATGAACTGAATGCACTGCCTATGCACATGAACGTATAAACTCTGTGTGCATGGAACACGATGTACAGACTTGGTAAATTGATGCACGAGCACAACAGAGAGCAATGTATAGACTTTGCGTTTGAATGTATAGACTTTGCGTTCGAAGCAGCCAGCCAATGTGCAGACTTGGAGTTTGGATGTATAGACTTTGCGTTCGAAGCAGTCAGCCAATGTACAGACTTGGAGTTTGGATGTATAGACTTTGTGTTAAAAGCAGCCATCCAATGTACAGACTTTGCGTTGCAACAACCAGCCAATGTACAGACTTCGTTTGTGCAATCAGCCAACGTACAGACTTCGTGTTGCAGGATGTACAGACTTTGAATGCATGAAGCACACGGGCTGTACAGACTTGGTCTAAGAGTGTATAGACTTGAACTGACGGATGTATAGACTTGGTGTGCAACCTTGACAGAAACACTTAATGAAGCGTGCCGCAGAAGGGCCAAATGGCCGTGCCGCTGAGGGGCTGAAGGGCTGTGCCGCTGAAGGGCTGAAGGGCCGTGCGGCTGGGAGCTTGAGGCCGTGCCGCTGAAGGGCCTCAGGCCCGTGCCGCTGGAGGCACCAAAGGTGCCATTTTGACACGGGCCTTTGCTTTTACTTCAGGATCAAGAAGCTGTGCATTCTTTGGGATATTTCTTCACCGTTAGGGGCCCGAGGGTGGGTCTGTAGCAGTGTGTCAATTCAGGAGGACATCCTATGACTTCTCGGTCTCTTAATGCGCCCGTGCTAATGCAGGGATTTGCCGAGCGGTAGTATCTTCCCGGAGCCCTGGATGGCCAATCTCTCTGGGTCTTCTTCCTTTGACTTTGACATTAATGCGGGGCTCGGCGGGACATATGGACGTGTAATTTTATACGTCCACACCTCCACCCCTTCCATTACCCCACATCCACCCCTCCTAGATGCACCCTTCCCACCCCCATCCCCCCTCCAAGCTGCACCCTCCCCTCCCTCTCCAGCCCCTCCATATCACCATCCACCTTAGCCCTAGTTGCCACCTCATCCTCCACATCACCTTCACCCCTTGATTCCCCCACACCCATTTACTACCTTCATTAATTTCCCCTACAGCCCAAGGGATTCCTCCCACTCCCAAGACACTCCTCCACTTCCCAACAACCTCTTCCACCTTCCTCTAGCATCCCTCTGTAAGGTTTTACACAGCACCTACGGGCGACGCAGCGGATAACAAAAATTCATTTGCCCGATCCCAGTGTTATGGAAAGCTTAATCTGTGCTCTAATCGGTGTTTCTAAGACCCCAATTACGGGTTTCGTGTTTCACCTTGCGCGGAACAACGCTGTCCGCGATACCCGATGCAGAATATCGAGCCGCACAGCTGTACGGCCTCCAGAGCAGATCCACACGGACCCTTGCGCAGCGACGGTACCTCCCCGGCACGACCTTCTCCGGCCCTTTTTCACCTTCTGTAGAAAGAGAGCAAGAGGGAGGAAAGGGGAGGAGCTAATCCTCCTCTTAAGCCTTAATGCATGCTTAGCCTAAGAGTTGGAAGAAGAAGCTCGAATGAGCTTCACGTAGGATCTATATATAGAGTTTTGGACCTTTTTCTAAAGACCTCCAAAAGACCAAAATTGTATATATAACCTTTCCATTATTATACATATGTATTAAGCCCCATTTACACTCCTTTCCAAAAGGAATTAAAGGGAATTAATACATACACTTGTACAATAATACTCCGTCACCCAAGAATCCATTGTGTGTGATCCTCTAGGCCCTTAGTCACTCTAGTTTAAAACCCATTAACTTCTAATTCCTAATTAGAAGTAAATTAAATGTATTATTCGCTTCTACAAGAGCCGAATAATAGTTTAATTCATTCTGAACCTTCGATCTCGTTGGGTCAAGTAAATCCGCATGATCCTAGAAGACGCCGGGTTTAAACCAGCCTGTCTGGTACCTGTAAGTCCACAGTTACCGCATCGATATAATCCCACGCTCCTTCTATGAGTCTGGTACGATCGAGGGTACGATTTCTGTCAAACCCCATGATCGTGCCATTTGACTATGACCTCCTTAAAGTGTATGACGTCTGTTCTAAACGAACTCACACGACCCTGGCCAGGGATTTAACGGAGTGTCAATGTCATGACCCATTAACTGTCTGATATATACCCGACATTGAGCGATCCCTTCTTGACCATTGATGATCTTCACACGTATCTTGGAGTGGTTAACCACTCGGCAACTCATGACTTATGGTTAAAGTCACTTAGCCAAGTAATTAAACCATTCCAGTCCTCGTGTAAGATCCGATCAATGTCTCAGGTCAAAGGACCAACGATGCTACTGAGACAGTTGGATCTTTAGTTGACATTAGGTATAATCAACCATCTAAAGATCTAATAGCGAATCAGTTCAGTGCACATCCTCCAAGGACATACACCTACCCATATGTGTTGGTGCCCCGCACCAATGGCCATGAGACTGGTCACTGGCACATCATGTGTACTGGTTTAATAGGTAATCAAAGTCCCCGAGTGATTACCCTCCAACCAGGAACAGTTTAAGACATGTGTACATGTAAAGTCAATCTTATGTTCGAGATCCCATCTCGAGCTGACTTTACAACCACATATCCTAGGGACAACGTAAAGTAACACAATCGCATATTTACGCTCAAACACCACTTTATTAATAATGAACAAGATTGTACATATATCGGGTCTACCCGACCCTAAATTGGCCTGTAGCACACCAACACTAACAATCTCCCACTTGAACTACAGCTAATTGCCAACAACTTTGAGGCCTATCTTCTCCCGATGACGCTCAAATACAGTCTGTGTCAAAGGCTTAGTAAGTAGATCTGCTATGTTATCTTCTGATGGTACACGCTCTACCGTCACATCTCGATGATCAACAATCTCCCGAATAAGGTGAAAGTGCCTAAGAATATGCTTTGACCTTTGGTGAGATCTCGGTTCCTTCGCCTGGGCGATGACCTCATTATTATCACAAAATAATGGGATGGGAGCTGATATCTCGTGAACTACGCCAAGTTCGAAGATGAATTTCTTCATCCAGATAGCTTCCTTAGCAGCTTCAGCTGCAGTAATATATTCCGCCTCAGTCGTCGAGTCTGCAGTCGTATCTTGCTTGGAGCTTCTCCAACTGACTGCCCCTCCATTCAACATGAATACAAATCCAGACATGGATTTGCAGTCATCTGAATTTGACTAGAAACTAGAATCTGTGTAAGCTCTAAGCTGTAGGTCATCACCTCCATAAAGCAGAAAAAGATCCTTAACCCTTCGCAGGTACTTAAGGATGCCCTTTACTGCCTTCCAGTGCTCTTCGCCTAGATTTGCCTGATATCTACTGACAATGCTTAAAGCATTGGCAACATCAGGCCGTGTACATAGCATTGCATACATGATTGACCCTATCGCCGAAACATAGGGTACCTTATTCATGTGTGTCACCTCCTCAGAAGTTTTAGGACTCATCCCTTTGGATAGGCAAATTCCATGTCTCATGGGAATGAGACCTCTCTTGAAATTTTTCATCCTAAACCTTTTGAAGATCGTGTCTATGTACATGGATTGGGATAATCCTAGCATCCTTTTAGATCTATCTCGATAGATCCTTATGCCCTGCACATAGGATGCTTCTCCCAAATCCTTCATGGAGAAAGTCTTGGACAACCAAGACTTAGTTGATGTCAACATCTCTACATTATTCCCTATGAGTAAGATGTCATCAACATAAAGGACCAAGAAGGTCACAGAGCTCCCACTGACCTTCTTGTAAACACATGGTTCATCTTCATTCCGAATGAAGTTAAAAGATTTGACAGTCTCGTCAAATCTTAAGTTCCAGCTTCTAGATGCCTGCTTTAATCCATAAATGGACATTTGAAGTTTACATACCTTATTAGGATGTAGCTTGGAGGTGAATCCTTCAGGCTGTACCATGTACACCTCTTCTGACAGATTTCCATTAAGAAAAGCTATCTTCACATCCATTTGTCAGATCTCATAATCCAGGTATGCAGCAATGGCAAGGAGGATTCTGATTGACTTAACCATGGCTACCGGCGAAAAAGTCTTGTCATAGTCAATGCCTTACCTTTGACGATATCTTTTCGCCACTAGTCTAGCCTTATATGTGTCAACCTGTCCATCTGCACCGATTTTTCTTTTGAAAATTCATTTGCCCCCGATAGGGACCTTCCCTTCGGGTACATCAACTAAGTTCCAAACTTTGTTGGTGTACATGGACTGGATTTCTTAATCCATTGCCTCTTGCCATTTCTCGGAGTCTACACCACGGAATGCCTCCTGGTACGACTGAGGATCATCATCCTCATCGGTACATACCTTAGAGGACCCCTCTAAGACATGTCTAACATATCTCTCAGGTTCTCTCGGTAGTCTATCAGATCTCCGTAGTGTCAGTGTTTCACTTTGAATAGGATCAACCGATACAGTCTCATCTAATGAGTTTGTGTCTATGGATTGTGGTTCTTGGACCTCGTCCAATTCTACCTGGCTCCCACTGTTTTTCTGGAGTAGATATTCTCTTTCCAGAAATACAGCTCTCTTGGCCACCAAGGCCCTTTGCTCAGAAGGGTGATAGAAATAATATCCAAACGTCTCCTTTGGATATCCCACAAACCTACACTTATCGGTTCTCGACTCAAGCTTATCACTCTCGTTCTTCTTTACATGAGCATGACACTCCCAAATTTTAATGTGATTAAAATTTGGTTTCCTGCCCTTCCATATCTCATATGGTATAGAAGGAACTGATTTACTTGATATCCTATTCAATAAATAAGCCGCAGTCTCTAACGCATAGCCCCAGAGAGACAAGGGTAGTCCTGACATAGACATCATGGATCGGACCATGTCTAACAAGGTCATGTTTCTCATTTCAGATACACCATTGTGCTGTGGTGTATATGGTGGAGTCCACTGAGAAACTATTCCATGGTCTTTAAGATAAGAAGTGAATTCATGGCTTAAGTATTCACCTCCTTGATCCGATCGAAGAGCCTTAATACTTTTCCCTGTCTGTTTCTCTACTTCATTTTTGTATTCCTTAAACTTCTCAAAGGCTTGTGACTTATGTCTCATTAAATACACATAGTCATATCTAGAGAAGTCATCAATAAAAGAAATGAAATAGTGATAACCTCCTTTTGCTTCTATGGACATGGGTCCACTCACATCCGAGTGTATGAGCTCGAGAAGGTCAACAGCCCTCTCACCATGTCCACCAAAGGGAGCCTTGGTCATTTTCCCCATAAGACACGACTCACAGGTATCAAATGGTTTATATTCGAACGAATTCAAATACCCATTTGAATGTAAGTGAGAGACTCTTTTTTCACCTACATGACCAAGTGTGCAATGCCATAGATATGCAGAATTCACTTCATCAACATTAGAAACTTGCATAACATCAGAACGTGTATCTAATACATATAGCCCATTGACTAATGAATCATTGGCTATAATCAAACTATTATTCATTATAGAGCACCCAGTGCTATTAAAAGCCAATGTATATCCAATGTTATACAGACCAGAGATTGAAATAATGTTCTTAATAATATTAGGAACATAATAACAGTTATTCAGCTCCAGAATGACTCCTGAAGGTAAACTGAGGTGTGCAGTCCCGACAGCTTTGGCAGCAACTAAAGCTCCATTGCCCATCCTCAGTTCAATCTCCTTTTTGCCCAATCGCCTTCTATTTGCCAACACCTCCACAAAATTGCAGATATGAGATGCACATCCAGTATCCAATACCCATGATGTGGATTCCATATATGACAAATTAAGGTCTATGACAAAAATACCTTCATTTAAAATTACCTTGTAATTCCTTTTCCAATGCCCAGTTTCCCCGCATCGAAAATATTTGTCTTCCTTTTCATTCTTCTTGCCCTTCCCTTTGTCAACTTTGGCGATTTACTTACCCGTAGCCTTTTTCTTTCCCTTCCCTTTGTTACTCGTGGTGGATATTTGAGAGACCTTCCTTTTCTTGTTGGCCCGGCCAACAATCATTACAGACGAAGATAGTTTATCTTTCTGCATGGTTCCTTCAGCACTCTTTAACATATTGAGCAGCTCTGGGAGAGTTGCATCAATTCTATTCATGTTAAAGTTTATGATGAAGGAAGAAAAGGAATCGAGCAATGACTGGAGTATAAGATCAATGCATAGTTCAAGATCCAACTTGAACCCCAATGCATTGAGTCTTTCAATCCACTCCATCATTTTCAGTACATGGGCATGTACTGATGAACCCTCAGACATCCGTGTCCTGAAAAGTCTTTTGGAGATGTCATACCTCTCAATCCTACCCTACTCCCCGAAGAGTTGGCGTAGATTGAGAAGTATACTTCTACAATCAGTCTTTTCAAATTGCCTCTATAGCTCGGGAGCAATAGAGGCCAACATGTAACATTGGGCAAGGGAGGAGTCCTCAGACTACTTGGCATAAGCCAGTAACTCGCCCTCGTCGGCATCAGGAGCTGGCTCAAAATGAACCGTGTCCAACACGTACGTAATCTTTTCGGCGGTAAGGACTATGCGTAGGTTACGCAGCCAATCCGAGTAGTTTGGTCCAGTTAAGCGGTTTGCATCCAAGATGCCGCGGAGAGGGTTGGACGACGACATTATAATCTGGATAAGAAATAAAAGATAACTTAGCATGTGTTTAAATTCTAACTTAGATGTGATTTTCTATCTTAGTTAGTCTCACTATTTTTCGATCGAACTATATAACCCTCAGTATATAGAACGGGAAATCAGCGAGATCAACCTAGTGGGTCGGAATCCCAACGAGACTGATGTACGACCTTGTGGAAAGCACAACAAACCACACACCATCTCAAGGGCAGTCAACAGGCACTTGCATCTAATGCAATATCCGATATTCGGCCCCCGAGAAATCATCCCCTTGTGGAAAGCACAACAAAGGATATTCTCGGTTAGATCTAACCATCATTACTACATAGCAATGAGTTCATGACCCGACCCTTGTGGAAAGCACAACAAGGCCGAGTTCAATTCGTCACCCTATTGAGGCCGAGCCTTGGAGTTTAATCCCGCCCCCAAACTCATGGACCTTGTGGAAAGCACAACAAATCCATGAAATGAAGACGTTCATTCACTCCATAATGATGGAGGGCCACGATGACTCCTAGAGCCACGCTTACCAGATCTAAAATTTAATCGCGAGGGAATTTAATTTTATCTTGATCTCACCCTAGGTGGTAATATAAATATATCCAATATATTTACCGTACCTAGTAGTTTGCACAAAGTAAATGCATCCAATGTAAAATTAAACGCAAGTGATCATGGACTTTAACCCTAATGTAACTAAGACATCTGGCCCGCTTCCGAAGCAGTTGGATCATCCTCGTCGGGTGTGCTCCGCGCTTTCAAACTCCGACGCCGCATTAATTACAACTTTTACATGGCACGCAGGTCGAAAAAATTAAATTACATTTGACTCAAATTCCAGCAGCCCTTAAGGCGAGTACAACAATGGAGGAAGATAGAAGTACATTGGAATTTTAACAGAGTGAGAAAGGAGGTTCGCAGACCCCAATTAATTACATTAATCCAAGTCCATGATCACTTACCAACCCATTCAAATAAAATCAATCAAGGGTTATTTTTTGAAAATAATCCTTACTTTTGAATTTAAAAATGGGATGTGCAAACAAAAATAGGCTAGCTTTGTTTAATTTTAAAAATCGAAGCATGATTAATTAAAATTAAACACACAAGCAGACCAACATAAGGTAAATAAAGTAAAGCACGTAAAGAACCATCACTTTCTACATGGGCATCTAATTGAGATAATTAATTAAATTTAAATTTAAATTTAAATATCTAATAATCAAATTTAAATTCAAAATTTAAACATGTCAATAATTTAAATTTAAATTCAAACTAATTATCCAATAATTTTTGTTTGAAAATAAATTTAAAATAATGCAATTATCCTCAATTAGTAATTTTTTAAAATTCAAAATTTGAATTTAACAATTATCTAATAATTAAAATTCAAATAATTAAATTTTTTTACATTTAACTTCAATAAAATTTAAAATTTGAATTATATAATTATGTAATAATTAAAAATTCAAAAACTTAAATTTTACTGAAGTAACTTCAATTATTACCATTTTATCTCAAGGTAAATAGTAATTATCTCACCTCGGTAAATTCAAATCGGTTAAATAAAATTTACCATTCCACATTTACTATTGAGATAACATTATTTAACTTATGAAATAAAATTCTATTTAATTTACTGTGCATTTCCATATATATATCTAATATATATATATTTTATAATTCCTACACATATAAATTAAAAATAAAAAAGGCAATTTTTTTTTAAAAAAATTAATGTCGATAGCCGTGGGCGCGGCCGCACATGCTGGACGCGTGGGCGGTGGCGCCCACGCCCGTGCCCGCACGCGGGCGCCCGCCCGCCCCCCCCTCGGGTCAGCGCCCGCGAGCGCTGACCCGCGGGTGCCGAGTGCGCCGCCCACGCGGCGCACGCTGCTGGCGCAGTGCGCCCATTCCCGGCTTAAATTTTTTTTCCTTTTTTAAAAAAAATTTGCACCAGCGATGCCCAGCATCCTGGAAGAACGGGGATGCCCAGCATCCCCTTGTGACAATAACAATTGAAGATTTAATTGCCCCTAAAAAATGGTTCTAAACGGCGATAAAATACCGACCAGAGCGCGAACCTGGCTCTGATACCACTGTAAGGTTTCGCACAGCACCTACGGGGGACGCAGCGGATAACAAAAATTCGTTTGCCCGATCTCGGTGTTATGGAAAGCTTAATCTGTGCTCTAATCGGTGTTTCTAAGACCCCAATTACGGGTTGAGTATTTCACCTTGCGCGGAACGATGCTGTCCGTGATGCCCGATACAGAATATCGAGCCGCACAGCTGTACGGCCTCTTGAGAAGATCCACACGGACCCTTGCGCAGCGATGGTACCTCCCCGACACGACCTTCCCTGGCCCTTTTTCACCTTCTGCAGAAAGAGAGCAAGAGGGAGGAAAGGGGAGGAGCTAATCCTCCTCTTAAGCCTTAATGCCTGCTTAGCCTAAGAGTTGGAAGAAGAAGCTCGAATGAGCTTCACGTAGGATCTATATGTAGAGTTTTGGACCTTTTTCTAAAGACCTCCAAAAGACAAAAATTGTATATATAACATTTCCATTATTATACATACGTATTAAGCCCCATTTACACTCCTTTCCAAAAGGAATTAAAGGGAATTAATACATACACTCGTACAATAATACTCTATCACCCAAGAATCCATTGTGTGTGATTCTCTAGACCCTTAGTCACTCTAGTTTAAGGCCCATTAACTTCTAATTCCCAATTAGAAGTAAATTAAACGTATTATTCGCTTCTACAAGAGCCGAATAATAGTTTAATTCATTCCGAACCTTCGATCACGTTGGGTCAAGCAAATCCGCGTGATCCTAGAAGACGCCGGGTTTAAACCAGCCTGTGTGGTACCTGTAAGTCCATAGTTACCGCATCGATATAATCCCTCGCTCCTTCTATGAGTCTGGTACGATCGAGGGTACGGTTTCTGTCAAACCCCATGATCGTGCCATTTGACTATGACATCCTTAAAGTGTATGACATCTGTTCTAAATGAACTCACACGACCCTGGTCAGGGATTTAACGGAGCGTCAATGTCATGACCCATTAACTGTCTGATATATACCCGACAGTGAGCGATCCCTTCTTGACCATTGATGATCTTCACACATATCTTGGAGTGGTTAACCACTCGAAAACTCATGACTTATGGTTAAAGTCACTTAGACAAGTAATTAAACCATTTCAGTCCTCGTGTAAGATCCGATCAATGTCTCATGTCAAAG